>CM073593.1:17675000-18275000 GCA_037074705.1 Zhengitettix transpicula | reverse complement strand
AACAATAGAAACGTAAAATGTCTAATCCACATCCGATTACAACGACCAAGAACTTATCAGAACTGTTTGAATGTCTAAAGGTGTTAAACGAATTTTAAACATATCACCAATATTAGATCAATTCAATAGGTATTTAATGATATTTGTTGTGTGTTTGCAGGCGGCATGCGTTTAGCCCTGTGGCTGCTGGCCGCGCGACTTTGCTTCTCGTTGCGTCTGGACGCCAGGCTCGACGCCGTGCGCAAGCTTCTTCACGAGGCTCCTCTAGTAGACGGGTAAGTTTTTTTTCACGAGTCTCAAAACGATTTTGCTCATGGAAAGTTGTTGACCTTTCAATAAATAGTCAAATTTCCAGCTAAATCCATTTTTGAATGTGATATATATATATATATATATATATTGTAATGCCAATTAATTAGGCCATAAATTTTGAATTGTTTGATAAATCCATTATAGGGGTCTGATCGAACAAAGCGATAATGGAAAAGCAAGCTCAGCCGCTTTGTCAAAAAGTCAAAAATGGCGTATGCGCGCTAAAACTCGGGAGAACTAGGAGTCAGTTCGCGCAAAAACATCGTGAGGAGCAGAACAAGTAATATAACAGTTGGTAGGTGGCGGGACATTTCAGAGGACGGAACGAATAATACTAGAGCAGAGACTAGCCATCGTTAATGTATAATTAAACAAAGTTGTGTATTTAAGACAAAGTAAAAAACATTCACGGAAGTATTACCCCGTAAATATCGCTAAGCTAGCAGTTTTACGTCTATCAGCAGCCAGGAAAGGAGTGCAGTTTTACGTCTGTAGACAGCCAGGAAAGGAAGTCAGTTTAAGTCCAAAGCGATAAAAGATTAACAAATCTACGAATCGTAGGAATCGTATAAGCCTAGCAGACATCAGATAGCTGACAAAAAGGAGGATCATCCGAGTTTCTAGAAGCCTATCAATGTTGACTTCAATAGTGTAAAATCTGTGAGCCGATATTTAGTCAATGTAAAAATTTTGCAATACTGTATTCCCGAAAACAAAAAGAATGCTGTAACCAGCTGGAAACTACGTAAGTAAAAAAAAACTAATGATTAATTGTAAACGTAATTAAAGGATAGAGTCAGATTTTGTTCTCTTTTAATTGACAGAGTTAATTTCTTTTAACAATTTTCCTAAACAATACGTCGATAGAAATAAATTAAAAAGAACTGTTTGCGAATAAGATTTTTAAATCAATTTGCTGTGTCCATTATGAAACCTAGTGCAGACCCTAAGTAATTAACATTTTAAATTTTAATTGTTTTTGAGTTAAATTTACAACGTGGAAATAAATAAATAATTTTATGTATTAAATTTTTTAAATTCTTTAAATTAATTAAAGGCTTCTATTTGATTATTACATAATCACAAAACGTGGGGCTCGAATTCTTCAAAAATCATATTTAATTAAATTTACTAAACCTGTTGATTATTACATAAATGGCGCTTCAACGTGAGGCAAATTCTTTAAATAAATTAACGCCTTATTATTTGATCATATATATATATATATATATATATATATATATATATTGTAATACTAATTAGATGATTTTAATAATTGCATAGTAATGATGGATTGTTAGCGGTACCAATTTTCAAAGACAACAATGTATAGGCGGGCTTTGTTTGAGCCGCGAGCACTTTCTGGAAGTCAGTCGGTCTGGTGTTGAAGTCGGCTGTGGAAGTAAAAATTTTAGCGGACAACGAACAGCGTGGACAGAGTATAAATCAAACCGAGAAGGCTACAAGTTTTAGAATTTGAGTGTAAAATTTGTACAGCGAGATACATTGTAATACTGCAAAGAGAAACCTAATAATCAGCGCCACATTAAATTTCTACGAGAAAGGAGACCATCATCAGTTTCCACATAGAGACAATTTTGTAACAATCTGTCTAACTAATAATCCGGAGGGAGCAGCAGTTCCAGTTCCCAGAGGAGAGACTCGAAAGCTACGACCATGTTTTGTATAAATCAAGTGTAGAGTCGGTGATTTCATGGCCTGTTTGTGTGAATTGTGGGCCCGAGCCCAGGAGAGCTAAGTCTGGTACCAGTCAAATATTTTGTAAGTAGAAACCAACTTAATTAGGTTTTGTAAAGGATAATTAAAGGTAATCGTCAGATTTCGCTTTCTAGTTTTTGTTTTGATAGTTTAACTTCTTAGTTTGTAAATCCTATAGTTGTGTAACGTAAATATAAAGATTGTTTCTTTACTTAGCAGGTCCAGATAAATGACCCTGAGAAAAGGGTTATAAAATCTCAAAACATTGAAAACTTTAAATGTAATTAATCTCATATTAAAGTGTTAGAAATTTCTACTCTATAAAAGTGAATTGTATAGTAAAGTTCAAAAAATGTTGTCATTATATCTCTATCCTTCACTATAAAATAAATAATTGTTTCATAAACGAACTAATGATTTAAATTCATGGAAATAATTTTATTTAATTAATATTGTTTAATCTTTTTTTTTAATCATTACAAGTTGGCTTCCACAACGTGGGTCAATTCATATTGTTTCATTAAGATCAAGTTAATCATTACAACATATATATATATATATATATATATATATATACAGAACTTTGGCGGAAACAGGCAGTGTGTTTTTGGAGCCTGACCACTGTGGTCATGACGAGTCTGAGTGGTTTCGGAGCTTGACCAGAGTATTTTGGGAGCCTGACCAGAGTACTTTTGAAGCAAATATACACGAATATTGTTTTATAATATTAATATTTTTATTAGAAAAATTGTGTAATGCTGGTATGTGTAAAAACTTATGTTTTCGAAGCACGGACGTGTCATTGATGTCGATCTTAGCATAGCTAAGGATTTTTTTTTGTTTTCGTACTTAAAAACTTGTTACTCAATATCATCTAAATATATATATATTATTTCCACACCATTTTTATCGCTAACGTACCGTTTGTTACGGTGCCCTGCACTAAATAAATGAAGAATATATACCTGTATCATAAAATTAAAGTCTTCTTCGGCCCTGATTTATATGGAAATGCAATATCCTCTCCATACGCTGTGTAGGAGGATATCAAGTAATTTTCTATGCATTACACGAGGCATTTTCGTCCCGTGGAAAGGAAGCATAGCATCGTTGGAAAATTGCACCTGTTAAACCTTAAAAGAATAGCGCTGAAAACTGCTCAAATGCAGTGAAGTATGAAATGGAAATTCTGGGAAAAGAGGTTGCGAATTACTTTGTAAAGCAATAACAAAATGAATTTGTTTATTATACAACCATATGAAAACTGAACTACAACGAATGATAATTTTAAGTAACTTTTAAATCATGAAAATTTATTTAATTACAAAAAAATCATAATTTTTAGACACTTGACAAAATTGTAGTCATGGTTAAACAAACAGCCATTCATAGTTTATTAATTCTATTTTTTCTCTTTTTCTATGAATCTTTAAAAACAAATAAACCAGAAACAGTCTTTCTAAAACGATTAGTGTCCGGAGATAAGCGACCACAGCGTGCGATTGGCTATTTCCTGTTGAAGATGAACTCCGTTGAATGATGAGCTTTTTCTTGTAAAAGAATAAACGTTAAAAGAACGTCGCTGTAACTCTATATTAATATTTATGGAATCTTGTTAATCACGTACTGCAACATTATAATTCTTAAACTAACAAAAGATAAAAACATTACCAAATAAAATTAATATTGAAATGTTATAATTATTTTTATATTTTTAAAAAGGCTTTCTTTTATTCCGTTATATTATTAATAATTTATTCCTTAAAAAGTGTAATACAATTTCGTGTTAAGCGCAAAATACTTAAATTTTAATGATAAAATAAGTGAAAGCCGCTTTTTCTTCGTTTTTTTTTGTTCTATCAGGAATTCCGCCCTCCAAGACCACGGTAGAGTGGCTCTGTATTCATTGTCAACGCACGTATTGTACCGCTCTTCGACGAATACACGGATATGAACATCCCGTACAAATATATACCGAAGGTCTATTTTTTTTAATTATTGTTTATAGTCGCGTCAAAATAATAGTCATTGGCGATTTTTCATACATACTACATGAAATTATTACATTTGATTGTTTTTAAATATATATTCTTAGCCTAAAATTAATTGTCTATTTAGATTAGATCTTTAATGCAGGTTTCCTTACCAAACTTTACCAGGTTGTTTATTGCCGCTGTTGAGGTACATATCTCCCTTCTCGTGTGCGTCACAATTTTGATTCTTCAATCCTGTCGTACTTTGGGCAGTCGTAGAGGACATGCGGGATCTTCAGGGCAACCTAAGTCACGTGTAAATTGCGGTTACCTAGATAGGAGAGCATAAGGTTAGAGCGCAGAGCTCTTCTCCTAGCAACAACCCCTTGCTGCCTCCGTGACAGATTGCTAGCGTAGGATATATCCTTGAAGCTGTCGACATCCTAATTAAAAATTCCTTTATTCCTTCCTCTTCTACAATTTCCCGATTTTTCCTCCAGTTTCTGGCATAGGCTTGTCCCCCGTCCTTTATAGTGCATATTAGACTGTTGTATATATTGTTCCGTTGGGATGCCTCCATCTTAGTATCTTATTATTGCATTTTAGGCTAGTCACAATGTTTTCACTGATTTTATTAACGATACCCTTCCATATCTTTGGGTTTGTTATTATAGCTTTTGCAGCCTGAGAGTCTGTTAGGATTAAATTATTTTTGTTTGGTTCTTCCATGCATCTTATTGTTGCAATATATATGACATATGTTTCCACCGTAGTTATTGATGCGTTGCTATTTATAGATGCCGGCCTTGCAAACTCGTCCGAAACTACAGCGCATCCAACTCCTTCGCCGGTTATTGACTCTAGGTAACTTGCACTTCTCAAGTAGGTTCTTCAGCTCCATCTCACGGTTTCTTTTTTTCATCCTCTTTGATCCCATCCTGGCGAGGGAAGTATCTACTGATAGCTAATGGAATTTCCAAGACAATATCCTTTGAGTATAATTAAGGTCTATTACCGGGAAGTCCATATTTTCTCCGAAGGTCTATTTTTATGTGAAAAATGAATGTTAAATGTTTCATAATAACTTTTTCAGTACAATTGCATATGTGTCTGTTGATATATAAGTATTTTCCGTTATGTACTTGTTAAAGATATATCTGACTATTTAAGAGAAAATTATAAATAAAACAGCCTTTTGAAGTTCGACAATGATTTATAACTGAAAAAATGCAATGTTTCCTCGCTAATTACGACCTCTTAAGATATATGAAGTTCTACACTACAAACCAGACACAATAAAACACAATAATTTTGATAGTGAGGGACTTCACAGAAATTCACAGTTTATCGACCAAACTATCGCTGTAATAAACCTTGGTAATCGATACGTTGAGTCGCGACCTGCTGTTGTATTTCGCCTATTTGACCTTTTGACTTATTGACTTATTGTAGCTATTTCCAAAATTGTTACACTCCTCACTTCTTACGTTAGATTTTTCCTAACTGCGTCTGTGAATTTTGTTAGTATTCGTTGATTCCTCTTACTTTCTCGCAGTCTTCTTTTTATTAATCACTTTGAGTTAACGTTTTATTACTTTATAAGCAGCTAACTACCTTCCAGTACATTCTCAATAATTAATTACTCCATCTTTACTCTGCTCGACTCCTCTACTGCTACTGTCCGGTTCGACTGACAAACAGCGCCTGCTTGATCTCTCACCAAAGTCTCTAAACTGCACTGCTCGTTGTACACATGCTGTTCCAGACTCTATTCTTAACATTCTTCACTCACACGGGCTTAGAACTACGACGAAAATTTAACTTTTTATAAGTTGTTATGAAATTGGTTAACCAAGTTACATTTTTTAATAATGAGCCGCAATATGTGGGGATGTGTTAATTGATAATCTGAATGTCTAGCAGATTCAATATGAGAATATTATCAAAACAGAAATAAAAATAAATATATACAAGAGTATATCACTAAAAAATTCAAAACGGAAATCCCTTCTCATTCAATTAAATGTTCAAATAACATTGAATTTCTCTCCACTCATATACAACCATACGAAAATTTTACCTCAAGAATTAACTTCGTTCAATTTTGCATAAGTAGGGGTTCGAATATAGACACGTCTTTATCGACGCCACTGAAAAAGCATTGGATCTTTGTCCTTCGCATGACAGAATTGATTAAACTGTTAGTGAGAAACTCCCATTGTCGAGATGACCTTTTCGAGAATGCACAACATGTAATTCAAAGAATACCTTTTGCATTAGTCACTCGAGCCATAAATAGCTCAAGTTCCTGAAGTTCGATTTAGAACACAGTCCAAATTTACTCTATTTCTGGTTACAGGAGACACAAAAAAATACATACAGAGAGCTTTTGAAACAGATTACTCATCACGTTAAGCAAGTACGAATTAATCTAATGAAAATTTGTTTATTGCCATAAAACATAACGCGTAAATGTGCAACATAGGCTTTTTTAACTGAATAATTCCATTTATTGTACTTTGACCTTCATCCGTTTATAATGAACATTTTTTCTTACATATTAAATATACTTTTTAATATTTGTTTGTCATATAAAAACTATTTAGTGATTAATTTTCTAGTTTTACAATTTTTAAAAGGTTTATTTCATGATTTATAGATTAACGGAACTATGTACATAAACTCGCTGAGATCTACAATTTCATCTCGTACGCACTTTTCCTTTAAAAATTTTTCATATACATATAACTTTTGCATTAGTTTACGTTCAGATGTATGCAAGATGTTTTATAGGCCATCATTGAAGGCATAAAAGAAATGTACCCAGACTATTAAAGGTATAATTAGCTACATTCGTACACGTTTAGCATATTCTCATAATTACTGGAACTGAGTCAAATTGAAGTTGATTATTTAAGTACCAACCGTTTCTAATATTCAGGGTTTACATTAATTTTTTTTACCTTTAAAATTGTTTTTATTTCTTCTTACAAGAAGGATAAATTTTAGTATTTTATAATTCTGATTCAAAAATTTTTTTATCATATCCAATGTTTTTAGTTTCCTTCTGTATTTTGATGGTCTGCATAATTTCTATAAAATTTTCATTTTACAGGCACAACGATCTGCCATGGAACATTCGAAAATTCCTGAAAAACCAGCTGAGGGATTTACATTTCACAGAAGATCTTCGCCAGGTTGTTCCATGGTCCCGAAGCTCTTGGTCTCACACAGACCTTCCTCGCCTTCGAGAAGGAATGGTGGCGGCCCAGGTGAGAACTCAAACTACAATTTCACCACAACTATGGTCATTTTCTTACGCATAACAACTCACCGTGCAGGGAACGATGGGTTAATAGATAAAAAATTTGTGTACATATAAAAAAAAAATATTTTTCTAAATTTACCTAGTTTGTGTGAACTTATAAGTGTTGCTTTCTAAAAAAATTTATATAAACGGATAGTTAAAAACTCAAATAAAATCTCCTATCATCGTTAAAAAGGAAGTAGAGAAACGTTGTGTCTAATAAGCTTGAGATCGGGTCACGGTGATGCGTCGTAACGAGTGAACACGTTGATCCATTCGGGAAATTAAGGTATCGTCTTCTTTGGGAACAGATAGTATGGATAAAAAGTGAAATAATAAATAATATAACAGAATTGTGTGAGCTCTAGTAAATGTATATTACAGGTGACGAGAAATGTTCGATCCAAACTTATGTAACGTTTAATTCTTGGAGACACGTCGGTGAAACCAATTCGACGACGTCATTACGTCAGCATCGCAATAAAAGCTGTCACAAGAGGCACTCCGGAAAGAGATGACTAGTGAGGAACGAGGGTTTATCACGTAAAATAAAGAAACGTGAACAGACATCACAATCATACATTGCAAAGCGTTCAAAAGGAACAAATCTGTTATTGTTTCACAAAATATTTCTGCGTCATCGGAAACGGTATCAGAATCTGTAACAAAGGAAATGTTCAAAATAAACATCAATTTCAGTGAATAAGTTTTAGTTGTGGTTTAGCTTTTCGTACAAGAAATAACGTTGAATGGCCGGTGTTGTTCATTTTTAACGATGCAACAAACAGCATCTCAAATTGAAGTGACAACGACACGCGAAAGACGCCATCTTTTTTAATTCTGAATTGTTTATCAGACATGTTTTCAGAGAATTTGTCTCTTAAAATCGTTCTTCACGTCACATATTTTATTTTCTATATCATTTTTACATCTCAATAATTAATACGATGCATTAACTGATTTTTTTTAAGTTCAATGTTGGTATAAAATTAACTTCGTGTATACTATTTTTTTAATTTGTTTCATCCGATGGATTCTGCAGTCACAGATATAGAATTTGTTTTTAATTTTCACTATTTCAGGCCGATGCAGAGCGTATATCAATATTTATCAGTTTTTAATTGTTTTTGACTATGTATGATTCTATTTTCGCTTATTAATTATTATATTACTTAAATAATTCAATTAAATTACATTTAGTTTTATTTGTGAATAACATGAGGTACGGCATAATCTAGTTATAATTCCAAATCTTGAACTTTTTGAGAATATAGTAAAGGACAACTAAAAAACCTGTATTTTATTTATTACTATACAGAAAGCGTAAAGAATACACAATTTTGTATAATATTTCTATAAATAATTATGACTTATATAAAATAAAATAAATTGTAATAAGATTGTGTGTAGCCAATCGATTCAGAAATTTTTTTATTTAATTTAGGAAATACTAAACTATTCATCTCAATTTTATAATCGTTTCAGGTTCAATATTCTAAAAGTAATGAAAAATTGTTTAAAATAAATACTTAAGAATCTTTGGAATAACATATTAATGAGATAATTAAAAAAAATCATATATAGATATTGATTTGAATTTTATTGAAGTAATTTAGTCCATTCTTAAATCTAATTAATATCAGGAGTAATATTCAAAACATTAATTTTGTAAACTAGTTCAGGGTTTTATTTTACACATGTAATTTTATTAATTCATTGATATTCTTTTCTTTGAAAATTTCCCGGTAATTTATGTATATACAATCCTGCGAATGGACGTAATTACCTGAATGTCTAGCATTTATAATTTAATAACCATCCGGTTGGTTCGAATTAATTGGAAGTGCTAATTTACATATTTTCGTAAAATGAAGTAATTTATAGTGTAGTTTAAATTATCTTTGGGTCTCAGTTAGTGCTCCGCTGAGATGAATATTATCGCTCTACAACAGTATTGCTATTAAATGTCGTATGCTAATTATGATTCTGTATTAGCCTGAGGGCAATGAGTTTCGTACATAACTGCGGTAATTTTGGCTAACGGCAGTCGTGTTGCACCCTGTTTCAAAGACTCTACGTTAAAATGTCAATTATTCGTTCGTAACACTGAAATAAACATTTGTTAATCATAATAAATACGACATTAATCCAGTCAAACTTTAAATTAGTAAAAATTTGCAAAGAAAAATTTTAAAATGCCGGATGATTCGACGAGGTGAAAACCCGTTCACTGCAAATTAAACGTAAGAACTTAAATCAATGATAAATACGGAAGGGGGAAAACTTAACATAATACATCGTATAACTTGATAATATTTTCCGTGTCATTCTTAGTATTAACAGTAATAGGATGATTGTTAATATACAACATTTGGAAAACGTATTAGATGGATCTTTATGTCCATTGACGAAACAAAAAAAGATTTATACTTAAAAATTACAAAAAATGTAGTTTTGTAAATAATGGTATCAGATAAAATTATAGCATACCTCAAGAAGACAATTTTTAAGCCTAAATCATCTTTTTGTGGTTTAATAAAAGTATACAAAGAAACTACTAATAATTTTACCACTACCAATGTTTTATATAAAATTAAGTTTTCTTTTTGTGACTTTTGTTTTATTGGTCAAACAAAAAGAACGTTAAAGATAATAATTAAAGAGCATAAATATAATTTTAAACTGTAAGCTTTTCAACACATTCCTATCACTAAACATTAATTTAATCAATATTTCGATTTTGACAACAGCTCTAAGTTAGGCAGAGGACCACAGTACTGTGAAAGATTAATTTCTGGAGAAATTATGATTCTATATTATATTAAGCACGATTCAGAAAATATTAATAAGTTATATAATTTTTAAGGAGAGGAAGACCAGTGGACGGTGTGCTATGCATAATCAAACCACAACTGGCCCCTTCAAACTACTATTAAGAGAAGAAAACATGCTGGTTATTAGGACAAGGATTGGGGTTATAGTAACAGTCTACTTTAATCCAGATCACACCGCGACAGACATAATAGATAAACTAGGGATGGCCTTGGATTACCGTTAGAAGTATGGACAAGATAATCATTGCGGGAGATCTGAATTGCGCAATAAATAGGCAAGATATAAAATGCAACAAAGTAATGGAATGTCTCACAAAAGAAGGCTTTACAATACAAAACAGACAGGAGGACTGGACATACATAGGGCATAACGGAGCCAGTACAATAGACCTAATAATCACAAAGGGCTTTAGAACAAAACACACCGCCACCACTGTGAAAAAGGAAGAAGCAATCATCCGTAAGCACATCCCAGTACAAATAAATATAAAAAACGATAGAGCCAGCAAATTAGAAGAAAGACGAAATATAACAACACTTGGAAAGATGCTGGACATGGAAAAAATTAAAGAGAAAATGAAAGAAAAAGAAAAGGTTGAAAGAGCAATAATAGCAGGAAATATTTATGAGGCCGCTACATGGCTGAAATTAACTATAATAAACGGGACCACCACACAAGACACAAATAGGAAAGCGAGGCCATGGTTCGATAGAGAATGTTATGAGCAAAGAAAACTGACACTGAAAACACTACATAAAAGTAGAGAACAAATGGCAAGCGCAAACACCTAAATGCCAATGAGAACGAAAGAAATACAAGGACCTAATAAGAAAGAAGAAAAAGCAACACCTGGAAGAAGAACATAAAAAAATGGTAAAGGAGGCAAAATAAGACCCTCTGAGACCGAAAAGGCAGAAAATATAGTGCATCATCCCCATGAAAACATGTAAAGACCATATAAGAAAAACATTCTGCTCAAAAGATCACGACACCTAGGACTCCACAAGCTGATGAGATCTTCACCATAGAGGAAATTGCGAGAGCGATACAGAAAATGAGGAACAAGATAGCACCAGGAATAGATGGAATAAGATATGAACACTTAAAGCAGACAGCGCAACAACACCTGCCGATATGGACCTCCCTTATAAATAAAGGTATAGAATTAGGAAGTATACCAGACGTATGGAAAAGTCATGAATCAAACTATTATACTAGGTAAAAGCAGACACAGAGAACCCAAACGCGTATAGAGGAATAGCCATGGAATCCACATCACTGAAACTCCTAACAGGAATCCTCGCCGAGAGACTGGCAGAGAAGCTAGAACCCCTTCTACCAGGGGAACAATTTGGTTTTAGAAAGGGAAACTCCCTGGTAGTAGAAAACCTGTTTGGACAAATAAAACAGATGATAGAAAGACCAAGAGGAAAACTATATGTGGTTTTTGTTGACTACTCAAAAGCACTCGATCTGGTTAACAGAAAAGTATTATAGACAAACTGGAGGAACTAATTGGAAGGACGAGCACAACGATACTGATATCAAATATACTGGCAGAAAACCATATACAGATAAATGATGGAATAGTCGTATTCGACTGGCTGTCCCAGACGAACGGTGTCTTCCAAGGCGACCCACTCAGCCCTATCTTGTTTAACGTTCTCACGAACGATGTCACCAAAGGAATGGCAGGAACAAGCACGTACATATACGTTGATGACATGGCCATCGCAGCGACAGATATCGACAATCTGCAAGTATCGCTAAACACACTAAGTGAATGGGCGGAGAGAAATGACATGCAGATAAATGAAGAGAAGACGGTTTTGGTAGTGTTCAGGAAAGGAGGAAAAATCACTGAAGTAGAGAATGTCAAGTTCAATGGTAAACTACTCAAGAGTCTAGGCATCACAATCCAAACAACGGGAAGGAGTTTCAGACTGCATATAAAATCTAGAGCAGTGGCGGCCAGTAGAGCTATTAATGAAATAAGAAACATTAAACAACTATCGATCAGCACAGCGATGGACCTGTTTAGGCTAAAGATACTACCTGTTTTGACGTATGGCCTAGGATTAGGAGGAGAATACCTCACATACAAACAACTGGAAGAACTGCAGCGAGTAAAGCCTAGATACCTGAAAAGAATTACAGGAGTTAAGCAGAATAAACGATCGAGGCTAGTGTACGAGCTTACCAGGGAGACCTTCCTAATAGAGGATCTAAGATGCGAGCTCATACTACCAGCTAGTTCCAGCTTCAAACAGCTTATAAAAGATCTGCATGAGAAGAAAAACAACATACCGGAGCACTTCTACGCAACATCTGTTGTGCATGAATGGAAGCTAATCATGAAATACGACACATAAAGACTAGACTGGCGATAGATGGCTTTTACAATAAGGTGTGCTGCAACAAAGTATTTCATGAACCAAATGAGGAACGTGTGTGTGAGTTGTGCTCGGAAATCGGTGATAGATACCATTTTATAAAATGTAGGAATAGACAGAAATTTATAGCACCTTATAGCAAAGAAAAGTTGTAATGTAATGTAATTTTCACGGTATGTGTGCGCTTCTAATATATATTGTAATAATTTACTTGGGAAATATTATTTAAATCGGCCCACATTGAGTCGCCAAATTGTAATGCATAAATAAGATTAAATGAATGAATTTTTAACTAAATTATTTAGTGTTACAATTAATTTGCTTTACATTGACACGCCGAAATTTAATTTAACAAACGAATATTTTATTTGTTATTTGTTGGTCCTTCTAAATATAACAAAACTTTTTTAAGTCAATTTACTTTATTGAATATAAATTTACGACATTTTCTCGGTGGTTAAATACATTTAAATCTCAAAGTTTAGCAATTTGATAACAATTCTCTCAGGGTCGTTTACTTGGGCTTGATAGGTAAATAACATTCAAAGATTTTATAAACTAACAATCCAAAACCAAAATGAGATGAACGAAATCTAACGAATACCTTTAACTAATTAATTTTGTTTCTACTTACGAAATGTCCTGCTGGTACTAGACTTAGTTTCGGTCTTGGGGACACTATTTTCACTGAAAGGCCATGAATCACAGATTCTACACTTGATGGTCAAACACACGGTCGTAATTATTGGATTTTCCTCCGGGAACTCGATCTGCTTCACCTCCGGGTCATCAGCCAGACATATTGTTCCTCAATGTCTTTGTGTGGAAAAATGTTGATTTCGGTAGGCGTAAGAATCTGAATGTGTCACTAAATATTTGATTCTGCTTTGCGGTTTTTTTTTACAATGTATCTCTCTATCCAGACTTTACACTTGGATTTTAAAACTTATAACTCTCTCGGTTGAATTTTAAACTTGGGCCACGCCGTTCGTTCCTTCTCAATGTTCCGCTCCTTACTATAATATCAGCCAGACTGACTTCAGAAATCGCTTGCAGCCCGCAAACAAAGCCCGCCGACATTGTTGTCTTTCAACAATTTGTACCTTTAACAATCCAATTATTTAAATAATTACTAGCAATATATATATATATATATATATATATATATATATATACATAATATTTATTTCATTTTGTGGCAATAAACATAATTACAACAAAATTTGAGGTTTTTCTCTCAGGGCCTGTACTGGGTTTGATACTGAACACAACAAATTGATTTAAAATATTATTAACAAAACAGTTTACAATTTACCTAAACAATATATCGATAGAATGAAAGAAATTAAAATATAAAGAAATTAACTCTGATTGACAATTAAAAGAGAACGAAATCTGACTTTATCCTTTAATTAGCGTTTACAATTAATCATTAGTTTTGGTTTTGTTACTCACATATCTGTCCAGCACGTACCAGCCTCCTTTTTGGCTTCGGAAGTACACTGTTGCAAAATTTTACACTGATTCTAAACGTCGACTCACAGATTTTACACTATTGAAGTCGAAATTGATAGGCTCCCAGGAACTCGGATGATCCTCCTGAATGTCAGCTATCTGATGTCTGCTTGCCTTACAGGAATCGTATGATTCGTAGATTTATTAGTCTTTTACTAATTCGGACTTAAATTGTAACGTATCTCCTTGAAGATTTATTTTAACTGTTTATTCTTTCGGAGTGAACTAACTTTTATTTTGCTCCGTGCTGTAGACTTAAACTGTCAACTTTAATATTCCACTCTTTGCTGCTCACCAGAAAACTTCATCTGTCCACAGCAATCTTTCATCAGCAACTCTATCCTAGCTGGCTATAGACGTAAAGAAAATGACTTCCTGGCTAGCTATAGACGTAAACTGCTAGACTTTCATGCGCGCAAACGCCATTTTGACTTTTCAACAAAAGCGGCTGAACTCGCTTTTCCATTGTTGCTTTGTTCGATCCGACCGCTATAATGGATTTATCAAACAATTCTAATTTTATGTCCAAACAATTAACGGCCTAAATTAATTGGCATTACAATATATATATATATATATATATATATATATATATATATATATATATATATATATATATATATATATATATAATTTTTATTTTAAGTTCTTTGGTCCTTAAATTTCTATCTATGGTTTTAGTTCATTCGTTTAATTTACAATCTAAAGTTATTCACCTTCAGAATAAATAAGAGACCAAATACATGGATACGTCCGGCCGTTTTAAATTTTATTGGTTATTGTTTCCAAATTTAAATTCTGTTTGCATTTGAGGTCATATTTATTATTATTCGTTGGTAAACTTGAAAAATCGTTTCTGTAAATTGATGCATTCGTTTAATTTTTATTTCTAACAGACTGAAATAGCGGCCATATTTTGTGTGTAATGACAGGCAATTTCGTTTAAAGATTTTTTCCCAGGACACTTTTCTCTAGGTTTATACGCTACTTAGAAAACATCAGTCTCGACCTGCGTCGAACCGTAACACTTGGGTTCCATTATTTCTTTTTTTTTCGTCCTTTTTCTTAAGAGAACGTGTGAAGCTCCGTCACACGCAAGCACACATGCAAAGACATGTGACAACGGCAGAGAAAGACAGAACATTTTCCCGACAATAAATCAGAGCTGTCTGAAACAGAGATCGTACATAAGCATCTGCGACGGTGCTGTTATTTCAGACAACGTGACGTAGACCACAAGGGGCGACACACGGAAATCTATTTCTTTGTCAACGCAACGGAGAAATTCAGAACCTACCCTTCATAAAGCGGCGCCGCCGAAAATCTCGGCGCCCATTCCGAGTATAATTATTTCAACTTTGCTCTTGTTCCTCGTCGGCCCCACAACTCATTCACGGAGATGAAAACTGCAAACGCTTAGCCAACTGGGGAAATATTGCGACGCGGGCTTAACTTTGAAAAATGCCGAATAAATTGTTTTCTTCTACCCATGACCCACGATATATTGTTGAAAGCATTTCCTTCTACTCGTTTCTCTGCGTTAAAAGGTACATCGAAATAAAAGAAACAAATATGACACGTTTGTATGTACACAAACATGGGAACACACGTCACTTATAGTCGAAAGAAAACTTTTTATTTAATAGCTCCACGTTGTGGTCAGCCAAATTGTAAAGACATTTATTGTAAAGGACACTTTTAAAATATTTAATATTATTTCATAATGTGACAAGTTCGGCTAAAAAGACATATTTGATGTACAATTCATAATTAACTTTTATTATTAACATATGTAATTATTTGTGGTGATTTAAATATTGACCTTCTAACGGGCACAAGGAAAAAGCTCCACCTTGAACAACTCCTTTCCGGTAACGGTCTTCCTGTTACTAACAGTAAACCAACTAGGATTGTAGGTAGTTCTTGATAGATAGATTTATTCACCATTAGTCCTCTAATGAGGAAATATGATTCGTCCCAATTGTACAGTAAATTAATTAAATATAAACAGAGTTAATATTAATAGGTTACTCACACACAAATAAATTCATATCTTTTCACATTCTAGTCACCCCAATCATACACACAATCTTTAAGAATCACGCACACAACACTAATCACTTCCTGGTATTCATCTCCTGTCGCTAGGTACGGAGGATGTAGTCATGGATATTTACTGTGGCAATTTCCCTTGACTACCCGCCGTAGGAGGTCTTCGACCGTTCAATTCTTAGAACGGCTTACCTGCGGTAGGAGGAAGTAACTTTTAGAACAATATCCCTTGGTCATTCTTAGCTAATTTATTAAATATTATTACAGATATGTGCAGTTAAATTTTGCCCTCCCGACTAGCCAGTTATGAAAATCTCAAGGGTTAAAGTGGCAAATTAGGCCCGGGAAACGATTTATGAAAAGTGATTTACGCAACCATGATATGTGCAATATTTGTTACCAGACTGGGGTCTCTGCAACACAGCGACGTCCCTCGCAGCTGGTCATCGATGTCTCTCTCGCTGGTAAACTCAAGAGGCCTTACTCTAGTCAGCATCAGTAACAGAATGCCTGACCAGGACTCCACTTCTCCCAACCTGTGGGACCAACCGTTCCTCTATTGGTCCATTTAATTTATTATGGACCAATCACAGGTCCAAGACGATTCCATCAGCGAGACTCCCTGCACCTGCTGTTTGTTGACGGGAAAACCCCGGAGGTACCGTTACTATCCCCAGCCTGACTATCACCAAACGGTACTTTATGCCGACGTTCGATAAACATGGTTGCTCATGCGTTTAAATAAACTGACTGAAATATCAGTAAAATCAATTAAAAGACGCCTATCGAAAATAACGCGCTATATTACTAAAACAGAAAGCAGGGGCAGGAGAAAAGAACCAAAAGGGGAAAACTGGACAAACTATTTACATATTTATAGGATATTCGGCAATTTTGTAGGCAAGGCCGTTCAACTATTGTGAGACCGATTCAAAAATTCGTGTACAGAGTAATAAGTTCCATTTACAAGAAAAGTTTTACACTCCTTGATGAATGAGTTGTAGTTGTTGATGTTCTTTACATGTTCAGGAAGGCTTTTAAATAGTGCGATACATGAATAATGAACGCTAGACTCGTCAGACCTGAGAACTGAACGGTTTCTTATGCCGTAGCCATGATTTTCCCCGTTACTTGCAAAAAGGTTCATGTTGCGTTTAACAAACTTTAATATTTCTAATATGTAAGCGCTAGGTAGAGTCTGAATATGAAGTCTTCGACATGTATAGACTTCCTCCTATGTAGCTTAGACCTCACAAAATACAAAGTATCTACCATTAATTCTGCGATATCAGACCTTAAAGGTCAAGTTACGCACATATACTGCGAACTGTTTCATAGTAAAACCCCTTTTACAACTACACGCGGGAGACGTCATTGTCAATTAAATTTGAACAAAATCAAGGCGAAACTAGGGGCAACTTCATGGAATTTTACTCCGAAAATTAGATTTCGATGTAATCAAAGGAGTTCCCTTTTCCTTATTGCGATTTTACTTGCAAAATAGGCGCCAGAAAGTTGCGATTGTAAACTCGGATGGAAATGAGCATCTGTCAGAATGGGAAAGAATTACCTGCGGTGTCCCTCAGGGCTCAATTTTGGGGCCCTTACTTTTCATCATTTAACGATTTTCCGAATTATTTAGATCCCTTAAAATCAGTCCTTTACGCTGACGAAATAAATTTGGAAATCACGGAAACGTTGCGTGAGAAATTAGAGGTTGCGGTGAGTCGTTTGAACCTGTGGTTCACTGAAAACAAGTTTTCTCTTAATCTAGAGGTAACTAAAATCGTTAACTTCAACTCAACCCCAAACTGTTTAACTTCTAATTCGGAAAACATTTCGAAAGGAGCTCGCACCTTAATAAACTCTCGGACAAACTTAGCAAGATTTGCTTCACAATAAGAGTGGTAGTTCGGGAAAGCTCACATAAAATGGTATATCATGCATATTTTCAATCTGTCGTGTCCTATGGCACAGCAATCTGGGGTTGATAGCATCACTGGTTACAAATTTTTAAACTACAAAAGCGAGCCGTACTAATTTTATCTGGTGCGGATTTAAATACCAGTTGCAAACCATTGTTTCGTAATCTTGGAATTTTAACAATGCGTGGTACGTAAATTCCAGAAATTTTAAAGTTTGTCTGGAGAAACTTCAATTTATGTGCCATAAACGGAGCAAATCATTTATAAAAACACTACAAGTCGCTCTCAACTCCGCATAGAAAAATATCACTAAGCCTTTTTGGATCAAACATTCGTTATTCCGGGATAAATATATACAATAGTTTTCCGGACGAAATAAACATTTTAACTATACGAAATTTATTTATAAAGAGTTGTAATTCTTTGTTAATTAATGGAGCATATTACTCGCTGAAGTCGGCCTGCTGTGGGGTAGTGGCCAGCGTCATTGCCACGCATCACAGAGGTCCCGGGTTCGAATCCCGGAATGGGCATGGATGTTTGTGTTCGTCCTGGTCAAGAAAACTGGGATTAAGGCTGAGGGAGAATCGACACTCTGACCAGGTGTCACTCCTAAATCCAGAATGTGTCATGTAATATGACAGTCTGGCAGCTGTCTCGGTAGGTCAAGGCCCTCAATGGGCTGTCGAGCCTAGAAGTTAGTTATTACTCGCTCAAAGTTCGTAGATAGAAGAACAGATTAGATCCTCTTTAATAAATAGTTTGCTGGTATTCTATAAAATTCTGCTGTTATTTTACGATTATAATCTTGTAGAAACTAACAGCCGGCTTATTTACTTTTCCGTGTTCGACGGGAATCGAAGTAAGGATTGCTGTTGTAAACTCCGCCGAATGAAAATTGAAGATTAATACAGTTATCATTTATTTAATTACTGTTATATTGGTTTCTTTAACGTTGCTTTAATTTTACATTTTTTTATAAAGTACAACGTTTATTTTTTAAACTTTGTAATTGTAATAATTTATTATTTTCATGTAATCTTATATTATGACGTATCCTATTTCCTCGACCGAAAGTTAATGGAATGAACAATAAATCTATATCTATTATGAAATTTACATAAAAACCGCTTTAATAAGATACAATAGCTGCTGAGAATGGTAAAAATAATGTCTGATGTAAGAAGCCGCATCCGAGTTGGTGGAAATTACTCGGACCCACTTAAAATAAAAAATGTGCTACGCCAAATGCACTGGCATGCCTATTGCTTAATATTGCGCTCGAGAAAGTGATTAGGGATGCAGGCTTACAGATTAGAGGCACTATTTACAATAAGTCAGTACAGATCCTGGCATATGCAGACGACTTAGACATCGTAGCGCGAACAATACCAGCGCTGAAAGAAGCCTTTACAGCCTTAAACCAAGCAAGTAGGAAGATGGGCCTAATGATAAATGAGGACAAAACAAAATATTTACCATGCGGGAAAGCATATCATCCCAATATGTTAAAGACCTTTAGAGTGGATAAACATACATTCGAGAGAGTCGAGAGTTTCAGGTACCTTGGATCCATAGTAACCTGTTCTAATGATACCTCATCGGAAATTAAGGCCAGATTAGTTTCAGCAAATAAGGCATATTTTGCCTTGAGTAATTTATTCAGGTCAAGACTCCTCAGCCGCCCAACAAAACTTACTATTTATAAAACTCTTGTAAGACCGGTTCTTATATATGCCTCAGAAACATGGCCGCTGACGGAAACCGACGCAAGGCTGATGGATGGATTCGAGAGAAGAGTTCTTAGAAGGATAATCGGCCCTGTGTGCGATAAGGGACAATGGAGGAAAAGGTACAATACATAATTGTATACTATATACGCTGATGCTCCAGTAACAAAAATCATACTATCAGGAAGGATAAGATGTATTACGAATGAAGGAGTCTGAGGTGGCAAAGAAGATTCTACTTGGAACCCCAGGAGGACAAAGAGAACGAGGTAGACCCCGAAGAAGATGGTTGGACGGAGTGGAGGAAGATATACGGAAGCTGGGATGTAGAAATTGGAAGAGGACAGCACATGATCGTGAAGGATGGAAGAAGCTCGTTGGAAAGGCCAAGGTTCACTGCGGACTGTAGCGCCATGGAAGAAGAAGAAGAAGACATATGCTTGAAATAATCAGCTGGATTGAGCGAAAAAGATAAATTTTACCACTTACTATAGAACATGTGACTTTCTCAGGGTATATTGTGGGCTTCAATAATCAGAACTTATGTATGTTTTATTACATAAATATAAGTTTTAAATTTCCTAAAATAACACGAGGACTGGCAGTTTTTTAAAAAAATTTCACAAATTCTGAAGGCATGATTGGTACAATGACGAGAATCAACGTCCAAGATGTCCACATGATGGCCAGATACCGTGTGGTACACTGCAGGACCAGAATTTTAGAAAACATCCATCCTCTGTCAGGGTAAACAAACACTTACTAATATTTGCCCTGTCGACAAATAATAAGTGCCATTTTGCACACCTTCCACTGAATTCTAAAACTAAGTACGCTTTACTGACTCACTAACTGACTGCTTGATCTGCTTCTCTGACTGACTAAGTGTGACTGAATCCAAAAACCGCTAACTACGGTGCATCTTGCCCCCCGTTTTTGTTTGAGAATGACAGGTAATCATGAGGGTTTTCTAAGTGGTTCGCAGCACCCCTTGAATAGGGGTTTGAAAGGAGGTTTGCAGAAGGGACAGCGCGTAGCGAAGGGTGATTAGGACCACCGGGCAATAATTAGCTTAAGGACCGTACTCGGAATTCACCTAAAAGTAATTAAGGGCAAACCATAGAGAAACTTACATGAGGTCGGGCTCTAGCTACTTGTCCTACGTACTTCCGATAGTGCCCAATCTGGGCATCCGTTATCGTCATTGATGAACTAAAGATTGAACCTTTGATAGATAATTTCCAGCTAATTAAAGAGTTTGAACACGGAAAATTGAGTGAATGCACGGTAGGTGGGTTTGGTGGAGTGGCATAATATGGCATTACTTCTAGGTGGGATAAAAATTACTTAAAGATTATTAGATTACTTCTGGAAAGACGTGAGAATTTTGCACTTGTTATTTCTGTTGAATTTGTTGGGCCACTTGCGACTTTCTGTAGCCTCGCGTCTTTTACGGGTCCAGTGGTCCACTTCCTTTGTAGCAGAGGGATTTCTCACATATTAATGCCGAGATTCGAAATCATGATACATCCCTCGACACCAGAAAATTTGAGTTCGTATAACGATGATATCTGTTACGTCAATTTAATCTGATTGAAACTGACCGGATCATTCTCATCAATATAAATTTTGACACAATCACTTGAAATTCCTTTCGTCTTTACCCTATCAGCTGTCGTAACAAAAGTCCATGTTAAAGTGAGCTCCAGCCAACCCCCTCTACATCTACAGGACAGTGCAACAATTCGCATCATATTTGGAGGTAATTAGCTATTTTTCTCCAACTTTACCATTCGTCCAAAAAGAAACTTGTTTTCGTCAGTATTCATTTTTCAATAATTCAGTTTAGCTGTGTCTGACTGTTTGGGACCACATTGAGGGCCTAATTTTTTGCTTGTTTCAACAAGTACAAATTCCTCACTTTCGATTCTTAGATATTTTCTGTCAGCCTTGACACTGATAATTCTGAGTCTTGAGTCTTAACCAACTCATTTTGCTTTCGAAAAATAACTAAATATAAATAGTTAGATATCATAAACTTACATCGAATATTACAACACTATAAATCTTTTAAAAGTAGTGGCTTATAAGTGGGTATATATGGATTCTCTCAACCGAAAAGAAAATCTAAAATGGAGATGCATGCTGAGTCTTACATGTAAGGGAAACACAAATAAATGATAAATTACAACAGAACTTTTTTTTTCCAGTGTACGAGCAGATGAGAAAAGAGTTTGTTATTATGAAGGTCCGTGTGGAATTAAATCTGTCTTTCGCACGCAACGGTCGTGTTCGACCAGGATGTAAAAGCTGGCCCCACGGATATAATTAAAAGCAACGCTCTAATAATAATGCTGTGTGTACCACATTTCACCGTAATCCCAGCCCTTTTTGCGCTTAATAATAGAATTCCAGTTGATGTGGAGCTCGTTTCAAACATGTTACTACCTCGTGCCAAAATGAGGTATCACTGATTACGTTCCCTACTGCACTGGCCTGGAAACGAAATTGTATTATAAGTTTAACGATAAATAAAATATGTTGAACCATAATCTAAACAAGACGTTGTCTCAATGAATATCAAACCTGGTGATTGCGTCGTGATTAAATTGTCTAATTCTTATTAATTAGACGTCGGGTTAACTTTACAAAATTTATTAAACTATATTACTCCCAACATTGAAAATGTTAATTACTGTCACGTCTAAAACGCAAGCTTGATAGAAGTAAGAACTTCCCTTTTGGTGTGAGAATGGAACTCTTGATCTCTGTCAGTATAAATAGAATATTATCTGGTACTCATGAAAGATATAATGTCGATATTAATGGTCAAATAAGTCAGAATAATATATTTAATAAAGAAATTACAAATTATTCATAGACAAAAGAAAATTAGTATGTCTTTTTGTATTTAATAACAGGCATTTAAAATATAAAACCTAATTTAATTTAGGAGCAATTATTGTTTAAAATTAATTAATAGAAATCCAATAGTAAATTAGATATAGACTTTAAATATCTGTGAGCGAATTCACAACATAACACATAGCTACAAAATTGTTATATTCAAACTTTCAACATTTGTTAATCTACACACACAATTTGTGTCCAATCTCACTCCATGGTGAACACAGGTCTTATGCTACCTTCAAATTGGAGCTGTCATAAATTGGCCGTCAGTTAAACTGCAGTCTACTGTATAGTGTTCATCAGGGCTTCGTATGCTGCAGGATGTAGTAGACGTTGTTGTACCCGTACGCCAGTTGATCTTCCACACATAGATTCGTTACGTTAGTTGCATTAGTTGAATGTTGAACTGTGCTTCAGTTAGATTCTCTGACTCGTAACACAGAGCGTTTAGGTCATTGGATGATGACGCAGGATTATAATCAATTGTGTAATTGAACAACGATCCAACTTGTACGCTTCTGAAGGGCAGTGTTTTCAATTCAAATTCAGTGCAGCGAATTCGAGTAGTGATTGGGGTAAAAAAGCCAAAGGCTATTAAAGGCATCAGGAGTCTTGATACGTTAAGGTTTTAAGTGTAGTCCGTCTTGCAAAACTTGTCAATAAGTGTATATTGTTCACACTTGATACATTCGATAGCTCTGTGACCCTCTGAAGCAGCGTTGCATTTGTCTCCGTGTGAAATATTTTTTATTCAGCTGGACACGTTTATTGTTTCAGGATTTAGGTAAACTGTTTCGTCCAACCGCGTCGGATATGTGTTTGGTGATTTAGGCAATACAATAGAATATGAATATAATATATACATTTAAAATATAATACATAATTTATTTTCAGTAATTTAGTGTCCTAATACGATTAAATTATGAGTGTAACAGCAAATGAATAAAGTTTGGATCTAATGGTCAACATTTCAATCATTAATCTAGAAAAATATGTATCCTCTACAATCTAAATTTTAACATTAAAACGATACATATTATTATTATTAAGATCAACATGATTAGACTGCTATTAAATAATATCGTTTAAGTTATATAAGTGTTTAAAAGCTCGTTTTTCCTGTTCAATGTAGCATGCATTGAAGTCCACGAAAACTATCTGATACATTCCGTTTTGAAAATATTTATTGTTTTACTTTATTTAGAAAATATACTTTATAAACATATGGACCTATTAAAATTTTGTGAAGAATATGAAACATCAATTCCAATATGTTCTTAAAAGATGTTTATGCTTATACGAGTCAATGAACTACTGTCCGTCTACAGTATCTGTTAATGTTGCAGACTTCAAGAGCTTTACCGTGTATTGAAGGTAACATCTAGTAAATTATGCAGATTTTATCAGGTACGACTGAGTACAAAGTTGTAAGATGAATTAATCTTTTGATGTAAGTTTCATGTGAGTTTCCGTGATATTAGCAACCAATTTTCCCCCTTGGCTTTGATATGTATCAGGTTAGCATAGAATATAAAGCATCGGTTCTTTTAAAAGGACTTTCTGTTAGATTAAAATATGATAAAGTCATCTGACGTCAAACATAAACACAGTTTTTATCTACTTTTATATAGATTATAGCTAACTCACTGCTTGGGATTTTACTCTCCTCAGAGATTTTAAAATAAGTTTCTCATAAGCCGTGAAACCTTTTCCGCTCTGTAAAAGTGTTTGTTCCGGAATCGTAGACGTTGGACATTCGGCAATAGTTAATCACTGTTCCTATTGGAAAATATCCGATTTTATAAAGCATAGAGAACAGCTCCCACAGACTATCAGAAATGTGAAGAAGAGAAGAAAGTGTAGACAGGCTATATATAGGGTAATAAAAATTTTTTTTTAGATGTAGACAGACTATGTGTAGGGTAATCCACATAGTGGAAACTCCCCTCTTTTAGCATAGGAAAGGTATTTGAAAGGGGGGCATGCCGAAGGGTAGAGTAAGGTAACCAAGGGTTAACTAGGGCCCCCGGACTATGGTTTAAGGATCCTACCCGGCAATTCGCCTAAAAGTGATGCAGGGAAAACCCTAAAAAACTCTGCATCAGGTAGGTCGGGCATTTGGTACTTGTCCTACATCCTTCCGATAGCGGGAGAGGAGTTTGCTGTGGGGGCGCAGCATTCCCTTCTCCGTGCCTCGACCAGTTTAGGAGGCAGCTGGCCGACTATTCCAATGGAAATAGCGGAAAACTCTTACCGTATGCCCAAGGTCTGTGACCCAGGAACATACACCTCTCAGAACAGGCCGAGGTGCCTCGGCTTGTGGGAACCTTAGTTCAAAAATGGAGAGCCGGGAAAATAACGGACAATTTTTTTTGGGTGTAGATAGGCTATGTATAGGGTAATCCACATAGTGGCAACTCCCCTCTTATAGCATAAGAAAGGTATTTGAAAGGGAAGGTTGGAGGAAGGTAGCCAAGTGTGACTAGGGCCCCCGGGCTATGGTTATAGGATCCTACCCGGCAATTAGCCTAAAAGTGTTGCAGGGAAAACCCTAAAAAATCTGCATCAGGTAGGTCGGGTATTTGGTACTTGTCCCACGCCCTTCCGATAGTGAAAGAGGAGTTTGCTGTGGGGGCGCAGCATTCCCTTCTCCGTGTCTCGACCAGTTTAGGAGGCAGTTTTTTTTGTTTTTTTTAGGGCAACAGGCTACATGATGGTAATGCATTTTGGGCAACTCCCCTTTAATAGCATAGGAAGGGATGTGACAATCATCCATCTGTTTCCAGTTATCAATCGAGTTATAATTAAATACGTATTCATGGCCTACGTTCATCTGAAATGTTGTGGCCTCGAAATTATTTAGAAAAAATGACTAATGGTTATGACAGTGATGAAAATAATTTTTAAGAATAGTAATTAAATATTTTTTCGGGAAAAATTTAATCCTGCGTTTTTTATGTGATTAAACATTTATTTAATGGCATACAAATTTCTAAGAATATGGGATTATACTTCTATAGGCTACAAAAATTTCAGTAGAATTACATTGCTAATATATTTCACTTTGACATCAAAGAAGTGAAGCCGTTGTGTGTGGTCCATGTAGACCAGAGTTTCAGCAGCTACAAGGCTTGAGAGAGTTTATAATTAACACAACTTTTAACATTATTTTGTCGACCGTATCTCGGTATGCACTATTGTGTTATTGTAGATGGATAGCAACCTACTACGAGTGTTACTATTACGCAATATATCTTTCAACAACTTTATTACTTATTAAGAGACAGGATTCCTGTTGCGTAGTATAACGAGAATTGTCAAAAATACATTAGAATTCTTGTAATTTAATAAGAAAGATAGACAAATACAGACAAAAGACGTGATGATATAATTACTGTCAAAATGTTCTCTTTTTTTTAAAAAAAAAGGTTTGGTCGTATTTTAAAGACGAACAATTCACAGATGAATTTTAAAGTTTTTTAGGATAGTGAGAAAAATTTTTGTTGATTAGTTTTATATATAGGATCGTGTAATTGGAAATTATTTTAATATATGCGTTTTTATGCAAAGATGATTATGGTAATTTTTACTTAAAATTGAAAAAATTGAAAAATTAGCAGTTTTTTTACAAATTCTGTCGAATAAAAAGATTAGTTAAATTATATAAACACAATACAATAAAAATCAATCGAAATAAATTTAAATTTATTCAAGAAAACAATTAACAAAAATGTAAGATTTATCTCTTTATCTTCGTTCTACTCTGTTATTTATTATATGGGTTCCATAATTTAGTGGATAGGTTGAAGGTAATATTGTAGTGAGTAACCAAAAAAATACAAGCAGAAGTAACAAAACGTTTATTATGTAATATATTTGTGCGATAAAATTGGTACATAGATATAGTTTTTAAAATGTGATAAAAATATTGAAAAATATTATATATAATTAGGATCATCAAAATATAAAATTCCAGTATATTATTATTCATTATGCTGTATTATATTGAGACTGGAAATTGATTAATTTATTACTGAAAAATAACAGTCTCCTGAAATTATCATAGTATATTTTCATATACTTGATAAGACAAGTATGTTGATAAATCGATGGGTTTCTCTTTGAGATAAAATCATTTAGTGAGCATATTTTTGTATAATATAGTAATCCACAAACAGAATAATTAATATAGATGAATTTAACTATATTTTGCAACCAGTAGTTTTATAGTAGAAAATTGTGAGTAAATATATAACACCAGCAATGTATTCGTCAATATAAAATGCACCTTGTAGAGCGTAATATGAAATTTGTGTTCCGTATCAGTTTTTACGCCGAGTAAATATTTGATCACCAATATATGAAAGTAATTTATTGCGTTAATGAGTTGTTGAAAGTTTCAAGAGCAAAATAAATTATTCTTGATGTTTGTTCTCGTCGTTGATTTTTGGACGCACGCGATAAAGTATAGTTTTAATTAATACTGATTCACTCTTTGAGGAGTTCACTCATGTTTATTTAACATACAGCGTATGAAATTATTATTTAAACAAAGTGGTTGTTGAATAATATTGAATATGCATCTCTGCTCCATTATATTAATGGAATTAGCTTTCCACACTTCTGGTCCGTTATGACGTGAATTTAATAAGCGTACCGATATTCGAAATTTTGTAATGGATGAGAACGTGTCACCATGTGATAAGTATGTTAAAACGAGTGTTCTATAACGTAAACGTATCAGCTGTAGTTAAATTTGTGAAACATGTAGTTCAAATAACCTGAGTATATGAATTTATATTATTGACTAATATATGTATACTTCAATAAATTATTATTACAGGGTGCCTTATTTAAAGCAGAACCTGAAATAAGGCATTTTATTAGTTATATATGAGTGATGAGTTGACGTAAAATTATTAACATCCATTCAAATATATTTTATTATGTTTATTAGTTGTAGTCAATATTAAACCAACAACACTGCAGAATCAATATGGATTTAAATGGTCGGTTTTATTGTCGCCCCCAGCTTGCCTCTAACTTTGGGCGAAATAGGACCATTTTCAGGGCAGCTCTTCCCGTGACAGGTGCTACAGCTCGTGATTTATCCCTTATTGGTTCCCTGAAACACAATAACTTGAGCCTATTCCATAGTCCGTGTGAGTGCGCAATTCTTCTTGCTCAGATGTTCTGCCGATTCCGAGGAGATTGGCTTAGTCCCCAGTCAATTTATATCCGCAATAATGTAGGTATTTCGTGCATACAGGGTCGCCCGCACAATTTGCGTACGATATAAAACATTTATTGACTTTAGCTTTTCATTCAGATAAATATTCTCCGCTTGAAAATTACTATATGGAGGGAAAATTTCACCAAGATATTAAACTACACGATTCCAATTTTTAGCTGAATTCGTAATAAGCACACGAATCTCTGGAATATATTTTTGCGTTTTCATATCGTTTAACTCTTCTGCGGAGCCTAATTCCGCCTTTTCGTGGAACTCATACAGCACACATAAGTAATAAAATATATGTAAATAGACGAGTAATTATATTTAATTTTTGAAAGTCAATTAATATCATAATTCTCCTTAAAATGAAGCATTCTGTCAGAAAAATGAAAATTACAGATTTAAAAATATAAAAATCAACAGAAAACACGTTTTACCGAAATATGAATTATTACGCAGGAATTAAATTTCATTACGCTTCCTATCAATAAATGCGAACGCTATAAATATATTGTAACGAAGAAAATTCGGATTAATTATTGGTTTTATGTGTTTTTAATGTTGTTTAATATATATAATGAATAAATCTTTGTTTAAACACATGTATTATAATTGTTAACTGTCTTTATAATCAGTGCCAAACACTCAATTTATCTATTCGGTTTATAATTGAAAACTCTTCATTTTTCATAAGTTCTGTTTGTTACCGTTAAATTTTGCGTTATAAATATTGTAATAAGAATATATACTAGATAATAATCGGAAGCGACAATCAAGAGAATTGGAGCGTAAAATCTAATTGTCGTGTACGAAGTGAAGCTAGTGAATAAAGCTATCCCGTGAGAGTTCCCGACCAGCTGTGGAGATCTGACTTGCTTGTCGTACGTCGATTCGAGAACAGAGGACAGTAAAAGTAAGAGTGAGCCAATTTACTTTACATGCTTTGTGAGGTCAAACTCGTGGTTTTATTGCTGTAGAGTTCACCTGCAATTTCTGGAGATATTTACAGCACCCCAAATTAACTCCCTGATGAAAAAAATGTTTTCATTTCTATCAAATTTTAACTGAGCTAGAAGCTTCTACAATTTTTTTCGTAATTAACTTCTCAATTTTGAACAATTATAACATTTGTAATTTTAATTTTGTGTTTCTTTAAAATTATGAAATTAAAAGAACCCCAGACTAATAATTTTTAACAATTAATTGTAAGATTAATAAAAATAATAGTAAAAAATTTAAAATTGTATTCGGAATATAATATAATGATAGAGTAATCTCAAGAAATAATAATAATTTTGTCTAGCAGCTTGAAATATAATAGGGGATTGAAACTACTTCCTATTTTTAAATTAAGGGAGCGGTAAAATCGTAATTATGTGGTTATAAAAATAAACTGGTTTAAATATTGCAAAATATATTAACATTTAAGCTTAAGCGTTAATCTAAGGTATAGTCCTTAATTTAAACGAAAATATAAATAAAATCCTCAGACATAAAGTAATTGTGAATGAAAGGAAGAACGTGAAGTATTATATAAATGAGATAAAAACTTTCCTCGCTAGGTGTAAATTAAAAGAGTGTGAAGTCTTTTTATGGAGACCACTAGAAAATTATTGTTTAATTAAGGAGTAATGAAACCAAATATTTCAGTACACAATTTTTATTTAAAACTAACTGTTGTAAATTATTCTGAAATGATTTAAGTAAGTAAAAAATTCAAAAAACAGACGGTTTAAAAATTATAATTTAATTCATGAAGTTACAAGTTTCGGTCATTAATGTGGATCCTCATCATGCGTGTATGTTAATAATATTAAATTTAATTTAAAGATAAAATTAACGTAATAAAATAAAAAGAAATTGTATTATGTAGCCGAAATGTTAGGTATTGATTTTTAAATTTTAAGAATTGGTTTATAATATTTTCTTAATTGTCAAGATACATTTACTAATTTTAAAATGTATTTATGATTAAACTCATAACAGTATGAACCAATAAGTTAGATTCAAAGTAACATAATTTTTATAGGATGTTCTGAATGGAATAATTGGTTTGTATTCGTGCTAATTTGTGCAAATATTTGTATTGGTATCATCAAAGAAATTTTGAATTTAAAATAAATGACGCAAATCAATAATTCAAGTAGATTAATTTACGGGTATAAATTTGAATAGAATTTAACAGAGATCAAAAATTATCTTTCAATAGTTAAACTATCAGGCCGTGTTCTGTAGAAGCGCATAGCGTAACGGCGTACGTGGGTAATTACGGCCTACAGCAGCATTAATTATGCAAAACTAAGGCTCCGCAAAACACATTGCTAGTTAAGTTCCATACACGCGAGAAACGTTTAATCAATTTCCGTAACACATATTCATCCAATGTTCTGTAATCAACGATTCCCCATCCACTAGCAATGATTAAAATATCACAACGAGACTTATTTTTTAGCGGTGTTAAAAATTTTCTACCCATAGATATTGTAATTTGAGTCATAATATTTTGGCTTACATTATTTTTACGAGTTTTATAGTAAGAATGTTTTGGCTTTAAATTTTCAATAATGTCCACGAAATTAATACCTATTTCACTTACTTTCTGTTCCACTATTCAAAACACTGTTTCCATTTTTGTCAACACCTAAGTAAATTTAAAAAGATAAGAATTTTATAGATGATTTTGATCATCAAGATTGAAGGCTTCAGAAGGAATTAAACTAAATAAATATATTTAGAATTAATTTATTATGTATAATTATTTAACAGTTATTAGGCAGTCTAATGAAAATATAAGTTACAATATTCCTTCTTAAATAAAGTTTTCATATACTATTTAATGCTAATGCAAAGTAATTTGGGTCATCAATATCACCAGTTCCACTAAAAATATTACCTGAAGAAGAAGAAACCAGTGCTCCACCAATTCCTTTGGAACAGTTAAAGACTCTTATACTAAATGCTACGGACTCAAAGAACCCAAGAACCATTATTAGAGATTACCAAATTTCCTCTACATCATTTATAAGTGTATTGGACTCTTTGTACCCACACTTAAATGATAAAACTGCAAAAAGTAGAAAAAAAAGGTTTGTAAATTTAGTCAAGAAACAAGAGAGTGATACATATTCAGAATCAGACGCCTCGTCCAAATAAAAACAAACTATAACTACAGTACAGTGGAATTTGCAACAGTTGCAGCTTCAAATAAGTTAATATAATTAATTATCCTCTTATTATGATAAATAATTGACAAATGTGAATTGTAAAATGTAAATGTAAAAAACCCACATTGTGAAATGTATAATTAATTTTTCAAACTGTTCAATTGTATGTATAGTATTGGAATCAATGAGAATCGCAGCATACTTACGTAAACAAGCACTATTTGTAATTTATTTATGGGTCACCAATGACCAAGTTGTTAACGCGACCATTTAAAACTTTTTTTTTCAAATATATATATATATATATATATATATATATATATATATATATATATATATATATATATATATTGTAATAATTTCTTTACATAGCTTAACATCCTTTGACAATAATTCTGGATATGAATTATGTGGCGTTTTAAATGAAAAGAACTATTACGTGAAAACTATTAAACAAGATTTATTAACAATTTTAAAACAAATATTCTAATTACAAAATATTTGGGATTTCAGGGTCTTGAACTGGGTTTGATAATGGCAGAATTTATATAATCAAAATCACAAAAATTACATTACTTTATATGGGAATCAATGCGTCTGAACATAGACGAAATTTGTTGCTGAAGAAATAATACTAAAGATTGAATTTAAACAATTTTAATTTTTATCAAGAAATAAAGAATGATCTGAATAATTAAAGATCTCATTTTATCGATAATTAAATAACGATCTGACGTTTATCTTTTAAACGTGGTTTACAATGATTTTAAAGTTTTCTTTCTACTTACGGCAGCCCAGGTCTCATTTTAACTTTCCGTGCACAATTTTGGGGATATCACTGATTATAAGTAATCACAGACTCTAAATGTTCACAGACTCTAATTAGCGTAGTTTGTTAGTTGGTTTAAAATAACTTTGTCGATTCTCGATGATTTACTGCAAACCGGATTCGTAGGTCTCGTGGATTTTTGTTGAAAATGCCCCTCATTGGTTTTGTCTGTTGACTGAAAACTAGTTTAATTTCTGCATTTTTGATATGACAGTGTACTGGTTACTGGAACACTTTCTCGTTCTTTAAATTAGACCGTTTTCATTCTCGCTGCTGACTGACTAAATTGTTCAACTTTTCGTGTATTAGAATTTTGTGGTCTTTACACCTCGCCGCTCATTGCCCAACTGTTCGTTCTTTTCGTCTCTTCTATTTGCTGTCTTGTTCAAATTTTCACGAATTAGAATTTTGGTCTGTTCTCCTTGCTGCTTACTACCCGACTATTCGTTCGTCTCGTAAATTTTGAGCGCGTATAACCTTCTCGACCGATCAACAATGCTTTCTTTGCCTTGCCGGTTTGTTGCGGCGTCCGCTATATCCACCAATAATGAGTCCTCTACAATTCAACTTCTCAATTAGAACAATACCTTAATTACCAATTACTACAATATATATATATATATATATCACCAGTATGTTCCTACCATTTGTCAGAATCTACGTCTTACGGAAATCCAGAGTCTGAACTTCCCTTCCTAGATTAATTTTAATTTGAATGATTTATCTTCAGTAGGTTACGATCAATAATGTCAGTCAATCTATAATGTTATAACGATGGACGATCACGCAAAAGGTAACTAGTCTCCGTTAAGGTCTGATTTGCTTCTGCAAGCGAAGTTGTTGGCGACTGGCCTGAATCTTTTCGGCTTGTAGTTAGTGAAAGTAATACGATCAGTTTCTTGTGCGATTAGAAACCACTTCCGTAAAACTGGCTCGTTGGTCTAGGGGCATGATTCTCGCTTAGGGTGCGAGAGGTCCCGGGTTCAAATCCCGGACGAGCCCAAAATTTTACAGCAAAAAATATTTTTTGAATTTTTTCTCTATTTCTTCAACATAACAAAGTAAGAATGGACTTTTACTAAAAATATAAATGACTCGTAGAGTAGAAGACGCGGTGTTTTATTTATCTTATTTTAAAGTCGATTAAAGAATCTAATTAATATAATAGTTGTAGACCTAATGTGAAAAAATTAAATTGTATTCCTAGCTGTACTGTTCAGTGTTATTTTAGTAGAAAAACATATAGAGGGTGTAACAAAGCTCGATAGGATAATATCTGGAATTAATTCCTGATATTGAGAAATGAAATTGCATAATTACATAATTATCCGTAGATTTAAGAAAGATAGTGCATGACGACATGCTTTGTTATCTGGACCAAATTGCAAGATTGTTGTTACAATTGCTAAATAAAGAATCTTAACCCCCCCCCCCATCTTTGGGGATAACTGAAGTATTACGTGTATTCAACTGCCGTATGATGTACTGAAAGTCCCTGTGGCATACTTTCAGATAATACGTACTACACCAGGCATTTTTTATCCATTTCGAAAATGAATACGTAAAGTAGCAACTGTCTGGATTCTGTCAAAAGGAAGTCACTTTTAACATTTCATCTGACATGTTTACAGACCGCTCCAACTATTCAGGTGAACTTCATACAAACCGATCAGATACGGAAGGTCGGATAACTCTGTAATTATGCATTTATAGAACCATGTTGTACTAAAACTTGTTCCTCTAAATGTGAAGAATCCACTCCTGATATTTTTCTGTCAAGTTTTCTAACATCATATGGCGCATATGTGTAAAATTTTCTTGTGTTCTTAGTATGTTCATCAGTCACATTATTGCCTTCAATCGTAGTGTTGTTTAATTGTATAATTCTTCACTCTATCCAATATGTAATTGATTCTTAATGTGTAATGACGTATCCTATTTGCATAATCGACGACTCTTCGAATCTAAAATCTTAAACTAAGTTCAATTCTTTAGTTTTATCTGAGAATGATCTCTTGTAACTCCGTATTTTTCTAAGTCTTCATTAACAAATTATAATTCATGTTTTTCTAATTAAACGATAAAATACTTATTTTTACTATTAATATTGTAAATATTAAAACCTTCCATTAAAAGTCACACAAGAAATTTATTTTAATATTAAAATATTAACATTAAACATTAAAATATGCCAGTATTAAAATTTCAGGTTAGTAGCTTTCTGTTAATATAACCATATTCATCTGTAAATTTATTAAGTACAAGATTGGATTTAATTTTGTGTACACATATGTTATTACATGATGTCACAGATAATATTGTATTTAATAATTTTACATATTAAGATGGCTCAATTAACCTAAAGCTACTGACCTGAAATTTTAAGGTAAATAACATTAAAATATGTTTTAAATGTGACTGATAATGAAGGGTTTTATTATTTATTATTAATTAGAATTCACTATTTGTCTACAAAACTACATTTCTTTGTAAGAGGTTTGTTTGAAAAGAAATATATAAATTAGAGGGTTCATTATTATTATTTTAAGTGAAAATAAAGCAGAATTATTACTGTCTTTGGTTTTTTAAATTAGAAATAATTAAATGGGATTTTTTCGTATTAAGGTCCTATTCAATGTGTTTTATTTTATGAAAGTAATTCTTGTATATCTTATGAAAGTCACTATCAGACCAGCTTGTATTATAAACTTCTTTTCGATAACCAATACTATACATCAGATCTTGCAGTCTATGTGTCATTGTCGAGCTTCATTAGTACAAAGTTGGAAAACCTCTCTACAGATGCATTCCTGAGGTAATTAGTTTTGATAGAGGATAAAAGTAAAAATTTCTTGTTTAGGATATCCTTGTGCTAGCTGATCTTTATGGAGCCGATGTTTCTCCATCATGAAATAAGACGATACTCTTTGATTCCAGTTCTGGTCCGCGTACGTGCCCTGCTCAGCTCAGCATCTGGACGCTGTAACTTTGGCATTGGAGCAAGTTGACGTCATCAGACGCCTGGTGGACAAGTACCCCAGGCACATGGCTCTCGTCACTTCGGCAGAAGGTAAGAGGCATGTCTTGGACAAAGCATTCACATCAAAACTAAAATGAAAATTTTTTGTGATATAGCCGTTGAACACCACATGGAAAAATACTTAAGAATAGAAAACTACGAGAGCTTTACGGGATCAACTTTTTCACATCACAATCCATGTCTGGAAACCCTTAATTAGTCCCGAGATAAACCTAAAGTTTCTGTTACTTACCAAACGAAGCCTGGTCCCGGAATCCTCGTAGAGTCAACATCGTATACGTAGAACAGTCAGGCAACAGTTTTCGAGATCATTATTTGAATAGGCGAGTCCAACCATTATCTTGTATCGTTAATAGTCGATTGTTTAATTAAATATTCTTTTATGGTGTTTAAGTGTTATCTGCATTACAGTTAATGTTATTATCTTACAGAAAATCCAACTTATTTGTGTAAACGCACCCACGGTGTGTAACCAGAGTAAAAACGGAGATAGATCCAATGTTACCGCAAGTTTGGCCCTGGGAAATATAGCTTCGGCTGTAGCAAAGAGAGAAGGGTGCTTTAGTTCTAAGTTTAAGTCCTCTTTAATACAACCTTTCAAGTCTGTTTTGGGGTTTCCTAAACTATAAAATTATTAAATTAGGCGACTCATCGTCCCCTGTCATCCAAACATACTGTGACCTCTTGAGTTTCATCACCACATAACATTAGTTATTAGAGTATTTAACTGCTACAAGAATAATCTGTCAATAAATTATTATTGTGAAATCATTTATTGTTCAAATATCCATCCTCTTAAAAAATTAATACAAAGAATTTTATCTCAGTGCAGAAGAGATGCAATTGGTATGAACTGAAATCATATCGGTATAGTGAACTTACGCTTTTATGATTCCATGCATTATTACTGCGTTACCTCTTTGATCTTACCACAGTGATCTTACAGAAACGAAAAATATCCAAAATCTTATTTCAGCAAATTGCGTGAAGTTACAAAAGCCTGGCAGTGGAAGCAGAAAAATGCTCGGGACTTCTCCTTAACGAGCCATCAATTAAATACACGGTTCGCTGCGCAATCCTAGCAGGTGTGTCCTTTGAGTCGGGCGCTGCTGGAGAGAAAGTATCTTTGAGATAAAACCTTCCATGTCTTTCTTATTCACTGCTGGCAGAATTAATAAGCGCATTGTTCTCGGGAATGAATAAAGAATTTAATTAACAACAAAGAAAATGAATCAAGCGCGTAAACAAAATTTTCTCCCTTGGAAAGTTTTTTTCATATTTGCAGAATAAAAAAATGGTAAATGTTTATCAACTTCACCGAACTTGCATTTGAAAGCAGGAATGGATTATGGATTGAAACGAACCCCAACAATTTATTATTTTCGATGGTTATGTATGCAAGGTTTCTATATAAGTAATTTATTAAAAAACTCCGAGTAAGATAGTATATTTATTATGCAATAGCTGCGTGCATTGCCCGGGATATCATTCATCCATAACCACGATTTAACACCAACCTCGGTTACTTTTGCGTTATTTTCATGTAACGCCCCACTAAACTCCACTACCAAGTATGTTCCTCTCCCATATGGAAAGGGGTTGAAATTATGCACATAGAACATCTACAGAAACATTATAAATTTAATTGAAAACGAAAAATATTTCTTGGTCGTAAATATCGGCCAATCAACATGTTCAAAAATTTCACCCCCACCCTTGGGGTTAAACTGCAAGTTAAATGTCATAATTAATCTCAGTGACATCCATAACACCGGATTAGACACCAATCTCGATTGTTTTACGATATTTTTATGTAATACCACTTCACCCCGACCCCTAATGGGATCTCCTCTCCCAATCCCGAGAGGGGTTCAAATTGTACATAGAAAACATATAGGGAAATTATATGAATCTCATTCATTCCAAAATATATTTATTAGACGCAAAAATCGGCTGGTTAACATGTTTCAAAATTTTTACCCCCGCCAACCTCCTCCCAACCCGTCTCACCCCAGACCACCCCCGCGCTTTTTCCAGATTGTCGTTAATAAACTAAGCGACATATATAAACACGATTTAACTCGATTCTCGGATATATTTGCGCTATTTTCTTGTAATTCCCCTCCACAACCACCCCTAAGCGTGCTCCCCTCTCATGCTGAAAGGGATTGAAATTTTAAAACAACATCGGAAGAAATACTAACAACGTCATTGACCCCAAAAATTAATTATTTCACGGAAATATCGTCCATTTAACATGTTTGAAAAATTCCAACCCAGTTCACTCCAGATCCTGGGGGTTAAATGGCCAACTGAATGTTAAAATTAATCTCAGCGAAATCCATAACCCTTGATTTGACACAAATATCGGTTGTATAAGCGTTATTTTCTTGTACCACCCGTCCACGCCCACCCCTAAGGGTGCCTTTTCCATTTAGTTAGGGGCTTAAATTATGCTCAGATAATATAGGTAGAAACACAATCAATCTCTTTGACCCCTATACATATTTATCCGACTGAAATAACGGCTGTCTGAGAATGTTTGAATTTTTCCACTCCGGTAGGCGTGTCTCACCCACAAACAAATAAACGCTCTCCTTTATTTATTAGATTTATATTTGCGTGTGAAGTCATATAAGCAATTATTCACATATATTAATGGAATATTATTGTTTCAAAAAAATTATCGAACTCGAAGTATTTACATTTTAAATCGAACAGGTTTGATATAATATTTACAGTGTATAATACTTAAAGATATTGTATTAATGGATTCATATTTTATATCAACAATGCAAATACGCGTAATGGAACATACAAAATTACTTTTAAAATCTCTGAAATTTTTCACATAGGTACCAAAAATTTTGCCTCGAAGCACCATGTTTAAAATTTTAAACGAACTTCTGACAAATATTCGGTTCTTAATAAACATATCAACTTAAATGACCGTAGTTTTGTTTGGAATATTAATTAAGTCAAATTATATGCAGGATAACGTCTGAAATGCTATACAATAAATACAATTATTCTTCCACTAATGTTAAAACAGATGTACTTAAATTTATAAACATTAACGATTTAATTCTTAAATAGCCTCCTGAGTATATTGCGTTTTGGATCGAGTACATCGTTTTAACTTTTAGACTATAAAATATCCATATTGGACTTAACTTTTTTTATATGACATATTTAGAGACGTTTCAAAATTGTTATATAGATGCGTAAGAAGATTTTTATTAATATAAATATATATTCATATAAAAATCATTAAATGAAATGAAAAACGTTTGAAAACATAATCACGTAACTGTGTGGACAAGGATTTTGTTCTATTTTCAAATAGAAGCTAAGAGGTTAAATAATGTTGAGGGTATCTTAAATTTTCATCATTCAATTGTAAAATTTGTTATATATAATTCAGTCTGCCGTATATAATTTTATTAATTGGTAAATATCTAATATCAAGATTAGTTGAGTTGTAAGAAGGAACAAATCGTATTAAATTTTAAAAAATCTCGATATTGAAAGCATAAGTACCACTAAATAAAACCAAATTTTTTGAGAAACCAACCCATTTCATAAAATCTTTAATGACACGTTAAGCGTTTATACGACCTCCACGGGACGTTGTCCGCTATCCCCAATTTCATCTTTCTAAAGAGAAACATTCTAAATGGATTTTTCATATCTTGGTAATTCTACACGTTTGTTGTTTATTTTTAACATCAAAGCTGCGTCCTCAGGATTTCTCTTATTTTTGCGCCTGCTTTCATCAACCACCATGCAATGGAGTTCCGGAAATACCAGACGTGGGAGAACGGCCAACAAAGACAAGTTTGTAGGAATCTCTTGGTAATGAAGTTAAAAGCATTTTAAGCACGTCGAGTTGCTGCGTGCGCATAATGAAACTGACTTTAGGAAGAATTTTTGTGTCCGTCAGTGTTGGACAACGTGGAATACTGGTGGGAATCTTCACATTCTTTTTGCGAGGAATGAGACATGTTATATGTACAACTATTCGTAAGGGTTTCGAAAACTTAGAAGAAACCGTAACGAGGTTGAAGCAGGTGAAATAAATACGAAAGTGATTACTTTTAATTCATCTAGAAGTAGTCAGAGAAAACAGAAAAATCATAGAAAGCAGATTTAAATAGTTTTTACTAATAGATCAGTATAGGAAAATTGAACTTATATTGTCGTAAATAACTACGTGAAATCAGTCTGAAAATTTTGAAACGTTTTATAAACAATTTTAATTGCAGGTGCGGAACTATGAAAAAGATACCTCTAATAATTGCATGCGGCAGTTTCTCTTCCATTAATCGATGCAATGTCGTACGTATTAATTGTCAAAACATTTCACTAAATTTCTTGTTGTATGAGTGCTTGTGCAAGTCCGAGAGTATTAATACTTATTTATTGTTAATCTTATTTATTAACTATGTTCATTTTCTGATATAATTAATATTCAGAAAATTTCAAAGCACCATTTTATTTTTAATTTCTATCTCTGCTCCGCAAAACCAGGAATGTTCTCCACAGAATTTTTATTTAGGTAACAGGCTACATGAGTGGAATCCACGAGGTGGCAACACCCCTTTAATAGCATAGTAAGGGATTTGAAAGGGGCGATGTGGAAAGGTAGAGGAAGGTAGCCAAGGGTTAACTAGGGCCCCCTGGCAGTAGATAAGGATCCTACCAGGCATTCGCCTTAAAGTGATGCAGGGTAAACCCCAGAAAAACCTGCATCAGGTAGGTCGGGCATTTGATACTTGTCCCACGCCCTTCCGATAGCGGGAGAGGAGTTTTCTGTGGGGACGCAGCTTTCCACTCTCCGTGCCTCGAACAGTTTAGGAGGCAGCTGGCCGACTGTTCCAATCGGAACAGAGAACAAATCTTACCATATTCCCAAAGTCTGTGACCCAGGGACATACACCTCTCAAAACAGGCTGAGGTTCGTCGGCATGTGGGAAACTTAGTTCAAAACACCAGACAGACGTGAAGGCATACCCAAAGGTAGACTCCGCCAGAGCTCTCTGGGAAGAGAATTCTCTCGCAGGCTTTCTTCGAGGGTATACAGTTCCATTTTTTTAGGTGTATACAGACTATGTATAGGGTAATCCACATAGTGGTAAATCCCTTCTTATAGAATAGGAAAGGGGTTTGAAACGGGGGATGCGGTAGGGTAGAGGAAGGTAGCCACGGGTTAACTAGGTTTTTTTTTTTTATTTTTTTAGGGCAACAGGCTACTTGAGGGTAATCCACTTTGGGCAACTCCCCTTTAATAGCATAGGAAGGGATTAGAAAGGGGGGATGTGGAAGGGTAGAGGAAGGTAGCCAAGGGTTAACTAGGGCCCCCGGGCTATGGTTTAAGGATCCTACCCGGCATTCGCCTAAAGAAATGCAGGGAAAACCCTAGAAAAACCTGCATCGGGTAGGTCGGGCATTGGGTACTTGTCCCACGCCCTTCCGATAGCGGGAGAGGAGTTTGCTGTGGGGACGCAGCTTACCCCTCGCCATGCCTTGGCCTGTTTAGGAGGCAGCTGGCCGATTATTCCAATAGGAATAGCGGACAACTCTTGCCGTATGCCCAAGGTCTGCGACCCCGGAACATACATCTCTCAAAACAGACCGAGGTGCCTCGGCATGTGGGAACCTTAGTTCAAAAAACCAGAGAGATGTGAGAGCATCCCCAAAGGTAGCCCCCGCCAGAGCTCTCTGGGAAGTTTCACCTACGAGAAAACTAGGGCCCCTGGGCTATGGTTTAAGGATCCTGCTCGGCAATTCGCCTAAAAGTGATGCAGCGAAAGCACTATAAAAACCTGCATCAGGTAGGTCGGGCATTTGGCTTGTCTACACCTTCAAAAAAAAGTCGACAATTTTTTATTGGTCAGTCAAATGTACTAGAAGATTTTTGTTTCTTATAGGGCTACAGATAGTAATTAGTATGTGATAGTAATTGGTATGTGGTAAATCCCCTCTTATAGCATAGTAAAGGGGTTTGAAACGGGGGATGCGGTAGGGTAGAGGAAGGTAGCCACGGGTTAACTAGGGCCCCTGGGCTATGGTTTAAGGATCCTGCTCGGCAATTCGACTAAAAGTGATGCAGCGAAAGCACTATAAAAACCTGTATCAGGTAGGTCGGGCATTTGGCTTGTCTACACCTTCAAAAAAATTCGACAATTTTTTATTGGTCAGTCAAATGTACTAGAAAATTTTTGTTTCTTATAGGGCTATAGATAGTAATTGGTATGTGATATTCACATTACCACCACCGACAGGTGAATTTGTTTATTCAATGTTGTGTTATTGAGAAAATTATCAATTTGAACATTAATATTTACAATTAATTAACCCTTTTTAGAGACCTCTTCAGATTTATAATTAAAATATGTTGTAAATTTGAATGAAACGATTTAACAGAAAGAAATTAGACTTCCATGGGAGAAAATGTAATACAAGACAGAAAGTTTCAACTATTAATTATAATATGAACATATAAAAAATAAAGGGACGACCAACAAATAAAATTTTAGAAAAATAACTACAATCCCATAATACTTCATCTCAAACATTTCTTAGGAATCAGGGTATTTAAAAACTATATTTAATATTTTATTGTTATATATGTATGTATATAAATTTTGGAAATGCATTGTTCGTATTGAGAATAAACAGTGTACTTAAACATGTGTACGTTTATCTGAACTTTATATATCTGATCGGCTTGTATGAAGTTTCACCGACTAGTTGGAGTGCTCAGTACGCATATCAGATGAAATGTTCAAAGTGATATTTGTATTTAATACAAGCAGCTTCTCTTCTTCGTATTGAGTTTTGAACACGATAAAATCTACTTGGTGTAGTGCTGTGCTGCCTATAGAAATATCTGCGAGGGCTATTCTCTCGCAGGAAATACCTGCGAGGAATGTTCTCTCGCAGACAGAACCTTGTAGGAGAGATACGAAGGGGCTACCTATTGGAATAATCGGCCAGCTGCCTCCTAAACAGGCCAAGGCATGGCGAGGGGTAAGCTGCGTCCCCACAGCAAACTCCTCTCCCGCTATCGGAAGGGCGTGGGACAAGTACCCAATGCCCGACCTACCCGATGCAGGTTTTTCTAAGGTTTTCCCTGCATTCCTTTAGGCGAATGCCGGGTAGGATCCTTAAAATATAGCCCGGGGGCCGCTAGTTAACCCTTGGCTACCTTCCTCTACCCTTCCGCATCCCCCCTTTCAAATCCCTTCCTATGCTATTAAAGGGGAGTTGCCCAAAGTGGATTACCCTCAAGTAGCCTGTTGCCCTAAAAAAATAAAAAAAAACCTAGTTAACCCGTGGCTACCTTCCTCTACCCTACCGCATCCCCCGTTTCAAACCCCTTTCCTATTCTATAAGAAGGGATTTACCACTATGTGGATTACCCTATACATAGTCTGTATACACCTAAAAAAATGGAACTGTATACCCTCGAAGAAAGCCTGCGAGAGAATTCCCAGAGAGCTCTGGCGGGGGCTACCTTTGGGGATGCTCTCACATCTCTCTGGTTTTTTTGAACTAAGGTTCCCACATGCCGAGGCACCTCGGTCTGCTTTGAGAGGTGTATGTTCCGGGGTCGCAGACCTTGGGCATACGGCAAGAGTTGTCCGCTATTCCTATTGGAATAGTCGGCCAGCTGCCTCCTAAACAGGCCAAGGCATGGCGAGGGGTAAGCTGCGTCCCCACAGCAAACTCCTCTCCCGCTATCGGAAGGGCGTGGGACAAGTACCCAATGCCCGACCTACCCGATGCAGGTTTTTCTAAGGTTTTCCCTGCATTCCTTTAGGCGAATGCCGGGTAGGATCCTTAAAATATAGCCCGGGGGCCCCTAGTTAACCCTTGGCTACCTTCCTCTACCCTTCCGCATCCCCCCTTTCAAATCCCTTCCTATGCTATTAAAGGGGAGTTGCCCTAAGTGGATTACCCTCATGTAGCCTATTGCCCTAAAAAAAAAAAAAAAAAAAGGATGCCTTTTCCTCTCCGTTTTTGAACTAAGGTTCCCACAAGCCGAGGCACCTCGGCCTGTTCTGAGAGGTGTATGTTCCGGGGTCACAGACCTTGGGCATACGGTATGAGTTGTCCGCTATTCCCATTGGAATAATCGGCCAGCTGCATTCTAAACTGGTCGAGGCACGGAGAAGTGAATGCTTCGTCCCCACAGCAAACTCCTCTCCCGCTATCGGAAGGGCGTGGGGCAAGTACCCAATACTTGATGCAGGTTTTTCTAGAGTTTTCCCTGCATTACTTTTAGGTGAATTCCGGGTAGGATTCCTAAACTATTCCGGGGGCCATAGTTAACCCTTGGCTACCTTCGTCTACCCTTCCGCATCCCCCCTTTCAAATCACTTCCTATGCTATTAAAGGGGAGTTGCCCAACGTGGATTAACCTCAAGTATCCTGTTGCCCTAAATAAATAAAAAAAAAGTGCTGTGCTGCCTGACAGCCACATATGATCTTTTTATAAGAAGTTTGATTTCATTGTGTCAAACTAAGGACCTCAGACATGACGGGTAATTATCTGCGAGTCCTAAGAAGATACGATACAAGTGATAGAAGAATTTTATTCGCAATACCTTTCCTCGTGTAACAATTTTAACTGAGTCTCGCATTTCAGTCCAGATTACAAGGTATGTCATCATTTAATAACATTCCTGTTAATTTCTGATAAGTCTGTAACTAAGAATTTCTGTAGCCATGTTGTTCTTTCAAAAAAAACGAAAACATTTCTAAAAATTTTCAGGGGAACGTTTTTACAACCTTTCATTCTTTATCCTCATTAAAATACTTGAAAATTAATAAACCTTCTCCAGTTCACGGAAATATCTATATTGAGGCAATTCATGATATGTGTCTGTTAAGTAAGATTATTGTATGTATATGGAAGTACCGATAAACGTTTGTTTCATACTCCTGGGCTTTGCATTTAAGTAAGAAATCTCGAAAAATCTGTGTCTGATGTGAATGAAACTCGAAATGTTACTGTAACGGATGATGTGTGATTACAATTATGTTAATGATCACGAAATAACGCTTTTATTGTTGCCTCTGTTCATAAGAGTTGAGCGATGAGCCTCGGGTCACCTGGAGGAGAACAAGCGTTTCAGCCTTATTCATCACGCGGGTCGCCTAAGGTCCGAGCTGATTACAGCGACGCGATGTGAGGATCCCAACGTCGCTACCGGCCATGTATTATCATATGTTCACAACGTCACCACAGCTACAGCGCATCTCTAGGCTGACACATTCCCGACTTATAATACGACTCAACCTTTATTCCAAAAATGTAAAAATATGAATGAACGATATAGTTAGACAGCGTAATATATCGTCATATTTTATTAACACTACTAATCCCTGTTATATTTGCGTCGCGTAAAAATTACAAAAATACATTAATATAACTTGATCTGACTTTGTACATAATTATTGTAGTGAAACCAAATTTTATAAAATTATTAAATAATTTACTTCGAAGATTTCGATCTGTAATTGGGCAATATTCATCCATATATTAACTGCTCTGAATATAATAAAAATATAATTTTGAAAAAGACAAACAATTATTCAATTAACTTAAAATAAGAAATATATTAAGCGTTTTTATATTTACACATGCGTCTATCACGTAACAAATTAATTTTATTTAACCTAAATAATATAGTTTTACAATGTGTGTATGTATTTAATGTACAAAAGGGAAGTTTGCATGGTGGTAGATGCATGAAATTAAAATTTAATTAGAAATAAAATAAGGTAACTGTTAAGGGAAAACAGAGTAAATTAATATAAGTATTAGAAAATATAAGCTAGGTTTAGGGAGATTATTTCAACTATGTAACATGTATGTAACATCATATAATTAAAGGTTAATATTTAAAACGTTATAAAGGTATTAAAATTGTACTGACCTAAAAAGAAGATAAGTGGAAAGATATCTGGTTAACTAACTATTTACTACCTAAGGAGACAAGGAATGTTACCATTTTTTATTTTTAGTTTATATTATTACTGCACTTCACTACCCTGTGTTCACCAGAAAGTTCAGAATTAAGTTTAAATTTTCCTTCCGATCGAGGACTTTGTCCGAAAACTCTTGAGATCGGAAGTGCCCGACCTACCTGATGCAGGTTTTTCTAGGGGTTTTCCTGCATCACTTTTAGGCGAATTGCCGGGTAGGACCCTTAAACCATAGCCCAGGGGCCCTTGTTAACCCTTGCCTACATTCCTCTACCCTTCCGCATCCCCCCTTTCAAATCCCTTCCTATGCTATTAAAGGGGAGTTGCCCAACGTGGATTACCCTCATGTATCCTGTTGCCCTAATATATATATATATATATATATATATATATATATATATATATATATATATATATATATATATATTCCAACATATGTTTTTTGTTCTCTGGTATTCAACTTAAACATGAGGCCAGTCCTCCCGTGCCGAGTCGGTTCTCTCAACATATCTCGAATTAGTTGCCAAGGTTTTTGACCCTTTGCTCCTTCCCGTCTCGTCTGTAGTGTTTCCCACCCTAGCAGCTTTACTTTTTCGCTTCCCTGCCAAGGAACTATCTGTACGAATTTCGCGGTCCATCTCCGAACCCCTTCTAAGGTTTATATCTGATTTTTCCTAGACGGATCCCAGAATGCTGCACCATATTTCATTAGTAAATGTACTAATTATTAATATGCCATTTCCTGGGATTTTTCATTTCCCTTTTTGAGAGACCTTATTACAAAGTGCAAAGTATTCCATGCTTTCCTTGCCGCATAGTTTACCTGCTACTCCCACCCCCAGCTTACTGTTAAAATAAATGCTTAGGTATTTACAGTTTGTCTCCTGTGTCACTGTTTCCCCTTTTATTTTGTATTCCAAGGCATATTGAGGGCGCATCTTGATGAAATTGATCGCTTTACTTTTGTCGTTAATTTTCATTTTATTTTGCTTAGTCCATGTGCTTAGTATATCTAAGTCGTTGTGGAGGACATCTACGTCAAGCTTACCACGTATTTTCCTGTATATTACACAGTCATCTGATAAAAAAGTCGGACCTTTGAGTTTATACCAATTGATAAATCATTGATGAATTCTAAAAACAATGACGCAATGACCGATCCCTATGGGACTTACGTTGATACAGATACGAGTTCCGAAGTTTATTTCCCGACTTAAACTTTCCGTAGATTGTTTTTAAAAAACATTCTTGCACCAAAATAACCACTCTTTTGTCAGTACCCGTCGCGTCTAACTTCTGGATCAAGATGTCGTGAGGATGTACATCGAAAACCTTTGAAAAGTTAATAACAATAGCGGCTATTATACCCCCATTATCAATTTCGTCTGCTAGAACTTAAAATATGTTGATTAATTGACATTTCACAAGAGAATCCTGATCGAAATTCATGATTATTTTTAAAGAACCATCCTTCAGATTCAAGTGTATCCCGAATGTAGGCAGTTATTAGGTGCTCCATGATTTTTCGTACTACTGAAGGTAGACTAAGTCATTAAGTGTGAGACTGAAAATGTATCCTTCTATATTATTTCTAATTCCAATACTTGACAGAAACGACGAATTGATTCTTTTTTATTATTAAAAATATTGTTATCCGTTAAGTAATGAACACCCGGAATACTGGAAAATAGTAAAGAATACACACAAAATGACTTAGTGCGAATATATGAATTATTTTATGAAATTAAAGCAGAAAATAAATTTACATTATACTAATTTAAATAACAATCATCAGATCTAATTTGATTTATGAAATCATGAATAACGTCTTAACGAAGAGATATATATTGTACAGAGCTGTAAAGTCAAAGGATAATAAAATATTGTAGACACAACTATATTCAGTTGACGCTGAAAACACTACATAAAAGTAGAGAACAAATGGCAAGCGCAAACACCGAAGACTGACAACGAGAACGAAAGAAATACAAGGTCCTAATAAGAAATAAGAAAAAGCAACACCTAGATGAATACCATAAAAAAATGGTAGAGGTGGCAAAAGAAGGCCCTTACCGAGCTCTGAGACCGAAAAGGCAGAAAATGCATCCCAACATCCCCATGGAAACATGGAAACACCATATAAGAGAAAAAATCTGCTCAAAAAATCCGATCAAGACACCTAGGGCTCCACAAGCTGACGAGATCTTCACCACAGAGAAAATTGGGAGAGCGATACAGAAAATGAGGAACAACAGAGCATCAGGAATTGATGGAATAAGAAATGAACACTTACAGCAGACAGCGCAAGAATACCTGCCGATAAGGACCTCCCTTAGAAATAAATTTATAGAATTAGGAAGTATACCAGACCAATGGAAAAAGTCAACAATCAAACTATTATACAAGGGGAAAGGAAACACAGAGAACCCAAACGCGTATAGAGGAATAGCCATGGAATCCACACCACTGAAACTCATAACAGGACACTGAAACTCCTAACAGGAATCCTCGCCAAGAGACTGGCAGAGAAGCTAAAACCCCTTCTACCAGAGGAACAATTTGGTTTTAGAAAGGGAAAGTCCACGACCCTGGCAGTAGAAAACCTGTTTGCACAAATAACAGCCGACAGAAGGACCAAAAGGAAAACTATATGTGGTTTTTGTTGATTACTAAAAAGCATTCGATCTGGTTAACAGAAAAGTATTGATAGACAAACTGGACGAACTAATTAGAAGAACGAGCACAACGATCCTGATATCAAATATACTGGCATAAAACGATGTACAGATAAATGATGGAATAGACGTATCAGACTGGCTGTCACAGACGAACGGTGTCCTCCAAGGCGACCCACTCAGCCCTATCCTGTTAAACGTTCTCACGAACGATATCACCAAAGGAATGGCAGGAACAAGCACGTACATATACGCTGATGACATCGCCATCGCAGCGACAGATATCGACAATCTGTAAGTATCGCTAAACACACTAAGTGAATGGGCGGAGAGAAATCACATACAGATAAATGAAGAGAAGACGGTTTTGGTAGTGTTCAGGAAAGGATGAAAACTCACTGAAGTAGAGAACGTCAAGTCCAATGGTAAACTTCTCAAGAGTCTAGGCATCACAATCCAAACAACGAGAAGGAGTTTCAGACTGCATATAAGATCTAGAGCAATGGCGGCCACTAGAGCTATAATTGAAATCAGAAACATTATACAATTATCGATCAGCACAGCGATGGACCTGTTTAGGCTAAAGATACTACCTGTTTTGACGTATGGCCTAGGATTAGTATGAGAATACCTCACGTACAGACAACTGGAAGAACTGGAGCGGGTAAAAGCTAGAAACTTGAAAAGAATTTTAGAAGTTCCGCAGAATTCAAGATCGAGGCTAGTGTACGAGCTTACCAGGGAGACCTTCCTAATAGAGGATTTAAGATATGATCAGATACTACCAGCTGGTTCTAGCTTCCGACAGCTTTTACAGGATCTGTATGAGAGGGAACGGAACATACCGGAGGACTTCTATGCAACATCTGCTATGCAGGACAGGACATGGATGGAAGCCAACCATGAACTACGCCACACGAAGACGAGATTGGCGATCACCATAAAGTGTGCTTAAACAAAGTATTTCATGAACCAAAAGACCAGTGTGTTTGTGAGTTGTGTTTAGAAGTCTGTGAGAGTTTTAATGTTGTAAATTTATCGTAGCTTACAGCAAGAAAAGTTTGTAATGTAATGTACGGCATGTGTGCGCTTCCAATATATTATATTATTATATTATATTCAGTTGCAGCTGGTGCATATGTACTAATGTTATACATCACTTAGATATTTTTTCTTAATTTTAAAGATCTTTAAAATAATTTTGTTTTAAGAGTGTTAATTTTTTTCGATTTCGAAAACTTTCCGCCTTGCGGGCGTACTCCCTACCACTTATGCAGCCAGCTGGCTATCTCTTTGCTACTAATGTATTTAATTTGTTCGGAACTGAAAATTGCGTCCAGTTATTGCCGGTCATATGAGTTTTATACTGTGTACCGTATCGAAAATAAATAACTGTATTTACTATAATTACACGCGTGGTTAGTATTCATAGGTTTAGTTATCAAATCAGCCTTTGTTTTCCTTCGTAATTAAATATTCGAATGGTTTATAGGACAAGCACGATGATGACAACATTTTGTCGTTGGGTGAGTGTTACAATACAATTTTATTTCTCGTGTCTGTGATTATAATGAACTGTACTGCACAGTCAATAAATATGGGTGTCAATGCAAGTTTAACAAAGAGATACAATAAATTTTGGGTGGAGAATCTGAATGATAAGCGAAAATCGTTAGTTCTCTGTTTCAGTAAATAAAAATAATTAAAGTTCAAAACTTGAGAGATATTTACCGACGTGTGGTGTTTTCCATGGAAACGTTGTCAGCTATCAGTCAATATTTTCAAGTTAGATAAAGTTTAAAAGGTTTAAATTGGTTTCTAATAAGCGACTCAGTTAGTGTATTATGTATGCGGATTTCGAATTTTTATTGAAGAAATTATTGGCTGTTATTTTTCTACAGTAGAAAAGTTATGAGAGGTGAAGAAGAAAGAAAGGATGATCCTACGTTTCGAACAGTATAAAAGTTTAATAATCAGATCTAAGGGCAAGACTCAGATCACTCCTTAACGAAATAAATCTACTATAGTCTGTTATAAATTAAAAGACCGATGATGGTTAATAAAAGCGAGGGGTGTGGTCTTGAATAAACCAATCACAGCGTTTCAAATAAAGTAAAGTTTCCGAAAAATAGTTGTTTCTATTGTCGTAGGTTGAATCAGCGGCCCCCTCGACGTTGACACGCCAAGAGACTTCTTATTTAAAACAGACTATAGGTTCAGCTTATTCCAGAGAGTTGATTCTCAAGTCCTATATTTTCAATCATGAATTTATTCTTTAATTTTTAAACCACAATTGATTAATAGAATGTCTTAAGTTTTTAAATATGTGTATAATACACAAAACCTGTGCACATATTTAAATATGTTACGGACTGATACGAGAGAATGAGTCAGAAGCCTGAATTTAATTTTTACTAATATGCGTTTGCTTGTTTTCAGTCAAGTTCAATAAAAAAACAATAGTTCAACATAATTTGCCAACGAAAGAAAATAAGTTGAAAAATTATCTTTTACTGTTTTTATAGCAAAATTTAGAGAAAAGTTAAGAAGGATGCTAATGGCTTTTTACTTTTTAGCAAGGAGACGGAAAGGATCAGATTAAATAAGGGTCAGTCGGAGGAGAATCCAACGCAGTCTCTTTTCAGCGTGGACAGGAAGATATCAATGATTGGAAATAAAGCAACGAATAGGTAGTGGGTATCTATATTACCGTCGAGAAATATGAACAAAATTGAACGCCATAAGGGGGTTTAAATTTAAATAGAAATTCATAACTGTAGGTAGTCCATCAACCTTAACAACTAGAAGACTGACTTTAGAGAGATTTCATTCGCTCGAAAAAATGTTCCCTCCCTAGCGTCTCGGCGCCCGTACTCTTAGGGAACCAATCAAAAGATTCAGATTCACCCACGTAGTGAGTGGTGGAGCTCCTATAAAATTGTTTATTCTAGGTTTTTACTAGGTCCACATCGAAATCCGAAACGGGTTGATATCTCAATCTGCCTTGTAACTCAATCATGCTTATTGATCTGGATGGCTCCCCATCAACTAATGGGCATAGATATTATTATCCGTATCAAAATGTTTTAAATGGTAATGACGTATCAAATTTTCAGCCACCTTCTTCAGAACTAGATACCATCTTTCCGCGGAAATTTAGAGAAAATGTACAAATATTTTTAGAAAAATAAATTGGGAAACATTATATTCATATTTTAAATGAAAAATTAAATATTTCCCATTTTAACTTCTTACTATAATTCGAAACTGATATTAATGGAAATTTTTATTATACTGATTCAAATAAATATCAGAATTATTTATATACCGAAATGCCAATTTTAGATATATTCACGTGGACTTCAATATTTCTTCAAGAGTGACTCCTGTCATAAGCAGTACTCGATAGCTCTTAATATATAACCTACATTCGTATGCTTGATACTGCGTTCTACGTGTTTATCCTGCCGTGAATTTAAACCGGGCTTTCCACTTTCCATTTGCCTCATCGCTGCTGTAAGGCAGCGAACATTTAAAGAGAAGGGGCTATCATTCAACTGATATTTTGTATTTCTAAGATAAGTTGTGATCACAACGACAACTGCAGCCAACTGCGTAATCGATATAATTATTCGACAATTTATTTAACTTTATAATTTAAATCATTAAGTTTAATGACTGGATTTCCTAGTAATTGCGAATTAGAGTGATTGATGACTTGGCTCGGAATGAATTTATACATGCGTTCTGGTCGTGGTTTCAAAATCGGCAGCTCTGTTATGTAAATCGTGGATCCGTCAGGTGGGCGGTATTTTAATTTGTCTTGACGCGCCGGGACAGGAATCAGAGGCTATTTATTACTCACGCAGAAACCGCTACCGGCCGATGATCGTAAATTTGTGCCCTGGCTTTTATCAGCGCCTCGTCCGGCCAATCTGCGGAATAGCACGAGGGCATTTATCTCGCACTTGTGCCAGCGGCACTCACAATTATCTTGCTCACAGCAATATCCATCAGGGGTGGTTCAGACACGCGTTACATTTCCTGCCCAAAATGCAACCACTTCCATTTTACAACAGTCGTCTTCGTAGTTACATTACAAGCTCTGTATTGTGATCCATTGAGATAAATGTCCATATATATTGTAATAATCAACAAGTTAGTCGTTTAATTCGCCCCACGTTGTGCGCCAATAAATGTAATAAACAAATATTTACGCGTTTAATTTATTTGTCCCACGTTGTGGTAGCCATTTATGTAATAACCATAATGAAAAGGGATTAATTAAATGAATTATTAATCAAAATTTTTACAAACAAAATAATTTATTATCAATTTGTGGCTTCCAAAAATTACAAACAATTACAATCAAAATTTAATATCTCTTATCTCAGGGCCTTCACTGGGTTTGATAATTAACAGAGAAAATGATTTAATAATCTGATTAACAATTCAGTTTAAAAATTACCTAAAAACAATAAGTCGATAAATTAAAGAAAGCTAAATGAAAAGTGAACGAAATGAAAGATGAACGAAATCTGACTACACTTTTAATTATACTCTACAAATTTATCAAAGTTATGTTACTTACGGACCGTCGAGCTGGTACCAGAACAATCAATTTTACCTCGTTCCGACACTTTTACACACTTTAATTTTTAATACCAGGCCTTGGTTTCCACTGATTCAACACTTCACTTTAAAATTTGGCAAGTTTGGCTGTATTTCGTTGACTGCTCCGCTCCACAATAATTTACCAATGTTCTCCTGGACCAATTTCTTCACGAAGATTTTGGAAAGTTCTATTCTGACAAAAACTGCTATTACTTTCCAATATTTACGATGCAATACTTCCGTGAATGTTTTACTTTGTATTAATTCACAACTTTAACTGTGTAATACATTAACGACGTCTAGTTTCTGCTCAAGTTTTATTATTTGTTCTGCTCCTCGCAATGTTTCTACGCCAACTGCCTATACTTTTGCGCGCGTAATCGCCATTCCGACTCCTCAAAAAAGAAACAGAACTCGCCGCTTATTGTTGCTTTCCTCGCTCATGCCGCTTACAATTAATTTATTCGCTAACATTTTAAATTATTTAAAAACAATTAATGGCTTAATTATATGGCATTACAATATAAATGTTTAGAGCAAACATTGATTCAGAAGAAGAAACTGTTTATAAACACATTCGTCCTATTATATTTATATTTTGCTTTAGTAAGGCGAATGTTAGAGTATGACTCATTAAATTTGGGATCCTGTTTACAAGACAAAAATTCAAGATTTAGATGAAATTCAGAAAAGGTCCTAATATTTCTCTATTACATCGAAATTAATCCATACACCCTTAGACGCGGCATACGACGAACTCATAGAAAGTTACAGTAGAGACGAACGTTCAACCAGACGTGAGAGAGTGTCAATACTTTTTCTCTACAATTTCTGTAATGGGAAAATTGATGATACATTACAATCCTACGTCAATTTTCTTGCAGCTTCGTTTTCCAACAGACACCAGCAATTATTTTATAGCAGTAATATTAAATTAATCGCCTCAAAGGTTCAATACATAGAATGATTTCCTTATATAACCAATTACCACCTCTATTAGATTTATTCCACTTGAATTCCCCAAATACCATTCAAGGAAAACTAAGAATGGAATTGTATACATTATATTGTATAAACATGCTATGTAACAATAGCTCACATTATTGTATATAAACACGTAAGAAATGCATGGGAATAACGTAAATGGACAAACGTCTGTGTAGTGCCTACAAATAAAAAAAGAAAAGTTTTCACCACGTAAGAACAGCAAATAAAAATCAAAGTATGAATTTAATTAATTCGAATTCTGTTTACCGATTAGAGAAGAAGGACTTCAAGAGAATAAAATTAATTAAAGAAATGCACACAGATAAATACATGCATTAAAATAAAAGGACGCTTTTATTCCAATTTATAGTAAATGTAATAATTTTGAAAACATTTCTGTTGATTTATGTTAAAATTCAACTAATTCAATAACTCGTTAATCAAATAGAAACAGTGGGTAAGTAAAAATCTAGATACTTCTTGAATTTGATTTTATTATTTCTTAAACATGTAATCTATTTGGGCGTTTAATAAAAGAAACTACTATTACAAATACTTGACACTTTCTTTAAGATGAAGTGGTTCACCCTTTTCTTCTTTAATTAAAATTACGAGTTGAAATGAAAAATTTACGTGTTATTTAAAATTTATTATAAGAAAAGTAGCCACATACAGATAAAAGTAGTGATGATATTAATATCACAAAAAGTTTCAGGAATCCTGGATCCTTTTTTCAGATCCTAAGGAAACTAAATACCACAATAGTCTAGAGCTATACAACTGCACAATTTAGTTGACAAAACTCGAAGGCCTGTATTAGACTATCTTTCCTATTATTAATTTTTCAAACGAGACGTAAATTGTTCATTATAATATTTGACACCTAGCCGTAACATTAGCGACTTTATTTTTAATTATTAACGTAAATATTATGTATTTTCTAAATTATATTTCGGCTTTGGTATTCATTATAGTTTAATCTAGAAAACGTTTTGTGATATTTATATCACCACTGAGTCTTTTTTAAATAGGTGATTATTCTTTTATTACCAATTTTTATTAATTATTCAACATTTTAACATTGAGCCTAAGAATCTCAATTTTATTTTAATACTTGAAAATCATCACAAACCATTTTACAACATAATTTTTCCTTTCTTTAAATAATTATCCCAGAAAATATATATAACTAGGTTGAAAAGTAAACTATTCTTTTAATTATAAAATTGCCTGCACAAAATGACATTTTCCTTATAACATATATTATTTTAAATTCAAAAGCTATACAGTTGAAATTCTATATTCTTAAAATGTCTACGACTAAACTGTCGACACGTATTTCTAGGTTATTTATAAATTATGTCCATTATATCTTAGCTTATTCGATTAAAGTGTAACTTGTACCTTTTGGTAAATATCGGATTTCTTTTTTCAAACGCTTTACTAATTGTTTAAAAAATTTAAAGTATGGAAATATTTTAAATATATAAAACTTTACAAAAATTTTAAACTTTTCGTATAAAATTATCCTCTGTATTGTATGGAATTAAAGTATATAAATTCCTGTGAATTCGCTATACAAATATATCGTTAATATATGCTAGCACAGAAAATCTTACGCTCTGAAGATACCACTCGTCTATATCCCTGGAATAAGGTATAGAAAGATACAAATTTAGATATTGTTAATCATAATTGCAAATCCAAGTTCGTGTACAAAATAATTTAACAATTGTCTACAATAATTCTTCATAACAATTCTCAATGAGATTTTTAACACAGCTATAACAAAAAATAAATTATGTAGTTTGATATATCACGTAAATTTGTACTAAATATTAGATTTATAAAATAAAATATATTTATTCTATTTAATGAGTCCTTATCTGCAACTTAAAATCAACAACTTATTAATTAAATTGTAGAGAAGCATTTAAAAATTTTTAGTATATAATATTTAGTCTCACAGATGTAAGGCATATTCAGGGTAAAGACCGTGAATTTTTACGTCAAAGGTTACGTAATTTTTTTCACTGGCTATTTAAAGTAGTAAACCCTGTGACAATAAACCTTCCGTCCCTTGAGAATTTGGGTTGTGAAAAGAAAAATGGTCATAGCGCGGTGGTTATTTTACCGTACCAGGTTGCCTCTTTATACAAAGTTAATCACCGTGTCACAGGTCACTTCTAAATTAAACAAATTATATGAGAATTTTTTTATTTGAGTAGTTCACTTTTATTATTAAATAAAAGGATTTGAATAAACTACAGATGCAGCGTGGAGGGCGAAGTTAGTGGATACCGCATTCAGAGTGAAATTCAACATTGAATGAAATCGTTTATTACTTTGCGACAGGCCCCCGTTAATTGGATTGATACAGTTGGTACTCAAACATGTCCCTCACCCGTAGATTGATGTGGTTTACATCGAGCGGAATCCCCGTGTTTAAATTTACCAATATATATAATAAAACTTAAAAAATACACAAGCACACAACTAGAGGATTTCATGTAGGAAATTTATAATTATTTACTGAACTTTATTTCTTACATCATTGTAATGAACCGAAAGTATTGGTGGTGGAATTATCAGGGCACAAAGGATAACGCTACTATTGTTGGCATGACGCAGGACGTGAACCACCATAATGTTCTACATCCAGCAGTCGTGTGGCACCGAACACAAATAATGGAGAAAGAAGTTTTCTTGAGTAGTCAGTGAAGCAGAACACGGACAGGACGTTACTTAGTTTTTGAATTGGTGTTGTAGTAGATGTGCAAAACAGCAGTTTTTCGTTTAGTCGATAATAAGATTAGTAAGAGCGGTTGGTGATTCCAAGATTTATAGCACGTGGGAGACTATAACACAGAATTTTTAATTATTATACAGATTACATCATTTTCACTATTACCGCCAGATCACGTGTTCTCTTATAAAATTTATAATTGTATGTACAAAAATATTTAACAAATATGGTAGTCCGTTATGAAAGCTAATAATAAGATAAAATAGCCAAAAGACATAACAAATAAGTTATATATATTTCACACAACAAATCTGGAAACTTTTTTCCTTTCTTCAGGTGCTAAATAAACACAAGAGCCAAGAGAGAGACAACCGCACAATAAGTTGGAAAACTAAACATTCTCCTAAGCTTTTGGGGGACTGAAATTAATCATTAGCAGCTTAGAAAACGACACTATCAAACTTTGCGATTCACAAAAACTTTTCTTTCGACGCTAAAAATTATCTATTTAGAATGTTTTCAGAATGCCGCTCCCTCCAGCGCCACCCCTACAGGTGCTTCGATTGTTTTTATGCGATCAGTGTTTGTTCCTGGATCGTAAGAATGGAATGTATGAAGCTTGGTAGAAGTTCTTCGACGCGTTTAAAATTGCATTCAAAACATTACTCAACACCTTCCGCTCCCACTCCTAGCGGCTCAACTACAACTTAACCGACTTCCAAATAACAGGATTCGACATTAATCTTGGTTTTTTTCGCGTTACTTTTACTCCCTATTGCAAAAGAGTTTCGAAATGATACACAAGATCGGGAGAAATACTATCATTCTCATCATCTTCGAAGAATTATTCGAAATGGTTTAAAATTTCCACCCCCGTTCACCCCTTCGGAGTGGTCTAACTCTTCGAAAGGACGATGGAAACCTTCGCGGATGTGCGGGAAACTTAGAAAAGTATCGTTAGAATCGGATGACGGAAATAGGAATGTATAAGGGAAAATACACAAATGTATAGTAAACGCAAATTGTGTTTCCACTGCGCAGTAGTATGATTGATGCCACCGCGCAACCAAACTGTTGTACTAGCAGCGTTGCTGAAAACGTACGCTTCGTTTTGTTTGTGTCCGTCAGTATTCAGTTAATGTAAAGTTTGGAGAAAGTTTCTAGGCGAAACTGGCAGGACAATTAAAATTTAAACGACAAGGAAATTTTAACAATGATAATTAGATAGTTTAGTTTTCGAAAATTAATATCTTAAAGACTTCTGATGGACAGATTAAGGCCAATGTGATGAATTATCATTATTTTGGAATAATAACATTCTCTGTATGTTTATCGGTATGAATATTTAACATACATTATAATCGTTTCACCAACTTTATTTTGCACCACGGCTTTTCTGCCGAACTCAGCTGAATACTTAGCGCAGATCCGAGGGGCAAACTCTTCTTGCGTTTACTAAACATTTATTTATGTATATATGTATGTATTTATATACATTGATATATGGAGGACAGTCAAATAAAGGTGAGCATTTGTGTCTTCGGTGATGTGTTATTCTCTTGATCTTTCTCCCATTTGTTCTGCATGTTCCGGCGTCTTGACAGTGTTGAAATATGAAACATCTTACTGACTTTGGCGTTTGCAGAGATCGAGAGTACGCACGCTGCCGGGCGGTTAGCGAGCCTGGTCGGGGTAGAGGGCGGCCACGCCCTGGGAGCGAGTCTGGGCGTACTGCGGGCTCTCTACGGCCTCGGGGCCAGATACCTCACGCTCACGCACGCCTGCAACACGCCTTGGTGAGTTACAACTCAACTCTGGACTACCTCTGCATGCTCAAAAAAAATATCCAATAATAATTCTACTTCCCAACGTCGCAACCGCGACATACATGGTGTGGAAAGTGAAGTATGTCCGACCATCCCAGTTTTCGTACTTAGCTGTGTTTGTAAACTATTGACCTGGATTTTTATAAAAACTTAAACATATTGAATAGTAATAATTTAAAAAATATCAAGTATAAACGTTTCATTTATTGCGCTTTGAGATTTATTCCTCAGGCTAATTTGTGATCTAAAATAAATATTAAAAATAATTTTTCAACCGAATACTGATTAAATAGAAAAATGTGAAATCTATCTATATAATAAAAAAGGATGTATATTTGTATGTATGTATGTATGTATTTACGTTGTTCTTTATACAAATTTTATCACGTGGACAGAATGCAACAAAAATTGGTATACATATTCTTCAAAACACGAGAAACGGTACTGTGAGGGTGAGAAACCCCTAGCATATATGTGGAAAGAATTATAATTAAAAACCATTATCATTAAATGTTAAATTACTGCGCGCCAAGAGACAATGACGTCACGCGAGAGAAAGACGTTACTACGCAACGAACAAAGGAAATTCTCCCTTATCAGGAATGAAATAAAGCAGAAATATTTTCTTTAAATAAAAAATATAATTTTATACAGCAATACTCCATCGAATGATAATAAAGAAGAATACGAATTACTTCACCATCCTTGCGGAAAATGTAAGTTAATTTTCGCGCTATATTAGTTGTGAGTCTAGCTAACAATTTCATCAATATAATATTTCGTAATGTATGAAGACTGAGTGACAATTATATCCTGAAATACTCAAGGAATATATTGAAGTATTCAATTAAATACTTTTTCGAGTTTATATAAATAAGTACACGAGCAACGCCGGGCAACCAGCTAGTCATAAATAAACAACATCCATTTTAAGTCAGAAAATTATATTTAATAGACATTACACTACATTTCATCACCAATTCACGACCTCTTCAGGTAAGACGTTTTACACTACAGAACCAAACAAATAAAATAATTAAAATAAAACTATATGAATTATACAACAAATATAAATTTTGATGGACTTACAAATTCTGATATACAGGGTCGTTTTCCGCTGACTGCTGTGGCACAATTTAAACGAGAACGTCCAGTAAACTTAGTCACATTGTTGAGTGCAGTCTACAATGGAAACGGTTTAGAATTCAAAATTTAAATTGAGCATTTCGGTCACAACAGTCTGCGGAGAACCACTCTGACCTTCCAAATTTGAAAGTCCACCAAAATTTACATTCTTGGTTATCTCTCATAAAAATTTATATTAATTATTGTATTTGTTTGGTTTTGTAGTCTAAAACGTCTTATCTCAGCAGGTCGCAAATTAACGACGAAGCGTAGTGTAATTTCTATTAAATAACTTTTTCTGACTACAAAAAGTTGTCGTTTATTTATAATTTATCTTAAATAGTCAGAATATATATATATATATATATATATATATATATATATATTTATCGTTACTAAATGTGGAAACTAAATTTCCGAAAGAAAGAAGAGTAATATGGAATTGCGATATAAAAATATAATATGACGTAACTGCGTTCAGAAGCTAACTCTACAATAGGTTGTCAGGTCTTCTTCTCCAGAAATGTTTGAAATAACATCCGAGTTATTATTACAAACTTCGTAGTTCACGGTTTCCAAACTGTATTTTTATTCGTTTTTTCATGAATTATGATTTTAAACGTGGACCATTTTTAAAGGACTGCGTTAAATACACAACATTTTGTTAACTTAAACAGAACTCGTAGGTCAATAGTAAAAACTGACTGCCTAGAGCAAGGTCAACATAAACAAAACCCTCCAACTTCGTAGATTTAGGCACTACTTTGTTCTCTGCAGTGTAACAGTGGGAAGTTTAGTTTAAAAAAGTAAAATATTGTAAATAATAATAAAAGCATTTTAAACTCGTCAAAATTCACTACTTTACTATTATTAAAATAAATAAATAATACATTAATTATTTTCTCAACATCAAGGCAACTAATATTTGCACACGTTCGTTTCCTGTCGCTGCTTCTACTACACATGTAGTTATAATGCCGATATTGTAACAGATGAATATGGAAAAAGCCGAAAGATCGTGAATTTAATAATGTTTTCATGACAACTTTAAATAGTTTTTTTTTTCAACTATCTGGGTTCCCGGCGTAGCCCGTGATTTATTTATATAAACCCGAAAAACTATTTAATTCTATATTAATATTTAGTCAAGAAGTGATTTAACCTAAATATAACTGTTCCTAGTACACACTTTCGACCGATAGTGCAATAATTCAACAGCTGTAAAAACATTAAATTTTATTAGTTTAATCCCAAGAAACATACCTTCGAATTTTTTCTCAAATATACTCCTTGAGTGTTGCACGACATAATTCTCCCTCAGTCTTCAGACATTACGAAATATTAAATTTATGAAATTGTTAGGTAGGTTAACAACGTAAACAAATGGTCGCTATATTGGAATCATTAATAGGGCACGAAAATTAACTTACACTTTCTCAGGGATCGTAAAGTGTATTGTTTCTTATTATCATTCGATGGAGTATTGCTGGATAAAATTATACTTTTTATTCGATGAAAATATTTCTGCTCTTTTCATTGCGGAAAAATGAATTATTTCCGTTGTTCGTCTCTTTCGCGTGACGTCATAATTTCTTTACGCGCAGTAACTTAACACAAAATGATCACATTTTTTAATTATAATTCTTTCCACCTTTCTGCTACAGGTTTGTCACCCTCACAGTACCGTTACTCGTCGCTTGAAGAATATGAGTACCAATTTTTGTTTCAAACTGCCTACGCTTTTAAATATGTACATAGATTAACGTAAATACATACATACAAATATACATCCTTTTTTATTATATAGATATAAACTTGAAAAAAAATTTCAGTAGTCAATTGAGTAATAAAATACTTTTTATTAAGTATTGCTCTTATTATTTATAAGTAAATAGACTTAACACTACGTTTTTACACTTTAATGACGTTTATACGATTTACTTTTCACTTTTGAAAAAAATTATTTTGATTAGGGTGTAATGAATGTTGCATAATAAAATTACCAACAAATTTCTCGTTTTAAATGTTTAATCCCTTCTGTCGATCGGTTGATCAATGACTTGCTTCCCTGATGTATGATATGTTGTCAGCCAGCTATTTTAGAACTCGTTGTTGTTTAAATAGAACACTATCTGCGTCTCTTGTATCTTGTTCAAACACGCATTGTGATCCATTTGTTTTCGCGCTTTCTTTATCTTCAATTATCATCAGTCAATTAACCCTTCAGCAGTCGCGTGTTTGGTTCGAGCGTCTTTATTACATTAAGTATTCACATTTACGTATCTTATTTATGAACACATTGCTACATTTTATCTTGAAATTTTTTCTAGAATAGGGTCATTATATTAATTGTTTTTGCTTATGGTAACATATTATAATTTCATCTATAGAAGTGAAGAAATATTAATACGTGATTTGACACCCATTTCAGCACATTTCACATCTGGTTGCCGGCTGACAATATTCACTTTTCTTGTCCAAACGTACTGTGTGCGAAGTTATTTTTGATCCTCCGTGTTTGCTATCCTTTCAGTTGTAAAATTTACTTTCATTATATTCATTGTCAGAGGAATCACAATTTCCATCATTGTTTCACACCAATTGTCGCGATATATTTGGTCACAATTATTAACTTCATAAGTAGTTTTGTTCCATCGTCACAGATTTATACTAAAACAATTACTAATTCCCTTTCTCTTCATATTTACAATTACTTATATTAACAATTTTTATCAGAAAAAAGCTAACAGAAAACACGCTCTCCTTCCGGGAACGGACTCAAATCACTGTACACCCTCCCTGCTTTCTCCTACCATCTAAAAGTGAGTGTAAAATCTTGCTTAAACATTCACTTGCAGAAAGCTCTCTCTAGGACTGGGCTAAACCAAGTTGGTCCGAAATACAGAAGAGTGTACGGACGCTCGTGCATATACAGTGGATATCTTTCTAGCCTGAAGAAGAACTAGTATGATTACTGTTTGAAACGTTCGTTATCTGAATTCTCTTTACTATAACTACTTTGTTTCATAACTTCTATTCATCATATCTTCGTCTTTGACCAGCCACATCCCTCTCTGTTCCTCTTATCTCAACTTTCTCATTTCTCAAAAGTACCGTCTAGGAAAAACCCGACGACATGAACTAATAGAGTAAGTAGTTGCGCTGGGATGCTGGAACTCCCCAAACGGCTTCAATATTTGTTATTTTAGTAACGCGTAACGTTATTTAAGATTTACATTTCCTAGCAGATAGGCGAATGCAGGAGTGAAATGTATTTTATTTATCAGCGTCTGTCTTTTTTCATGGTTATTTTCGTTTGGCGAAGAAAAATAATTTCAAGGACCTAACTCCAGAAGATATAACGAGTAAATGGTCTCGGGGGCTTCTTGCTGCATGATGAAATTGCACACCAAATTCTCAGGAGAGGGCATGGGAACACTGAAAAATCCTTCGCTGCCCACCATTTATTACGTTCTCACCGCTGCGCTGAGACCCACGGGGCTTCAAAGCTGTCTGCTGGATGTTGTGCTGATAGATTGGCCTTCAAGAAAGAATACGTGACTCACATTTCAGCGACAGGGAAATAATCATCATTTCACGTTTTTTTAAATCGACCCTGTTTTTGTTATATTCCGAAATTGTAGTGAAGTAAATTGTAGTTATATAAAATTTTAAAAAGTAAAACGCAATCTATCTATATTTAAAATTATGTATATTTTCATGTATTTATGTATATATACGTTAATTATTATACATATTTAAACCCTTGGACAGATTGCAACAAAAATTGGTACACGTATTCTTAAAAACACAAGAAACGGTACTGTGGGGGTGATAAATCCCCAGCAAATAAGGTGGAAAGAATTATAATTAAAAAATGAGATCATTTGGAGTTAAATTACTGCGCGCCAAGAGACCATGACGTCACACAAGAGAGAGACGTTACTGTGTGACGAACAAAGGAACTAGTTCCTGTGTCCGTAATAAAATAAAGCAGACATATTTTCCTTGAATAAAAAGTAAAATTTTATACAGAAATACTCCATAGAATGATAATAAAAATTAATTCGAAATAATTTACGATCCTTGCGAGAAAAGTCTGTTAATTTTCGTGCCATAATTGTGACTCCAATATGGCGACAATTTGTTTACATTGTGAATATAGCTGGCAATTTCATCAATTTAATCTTTCTGAAGACAATTATATCCTGAAATACTAAAGGAGTATATTGAAGTACTATATTGGTAAAGAAATTCGGAGGTATGTCTTTTGGGATTAGTTCAATAAAATTCATTGTATTTTATAGCTGTTTAATTAATACATTATCGGTGGAAAGTATGCACGGAACTAGTAACAGCTAGATTTAGGTTAAACAACTTATTGATTAAAGATTAATATAGAATTAAATACTTTTTTCTTCCATAAGTAAATAATAAACTGAAAGATACTGTTAACACAGTTTGTCGACTTATTTAGGTAATCTGCATTTTCTGCTATAATTCCACTGATTTTTTCACCAGAACAGTATTATTCATAGTCTTATATTTTGTCCATTTCAAAATATATTTTTTATTAATATTATTCTATATGTCCATTTGTTTAAAATGAAATTCCATTCGTACATTCAGTTTATTTTAAAATAATTATATTTATTTATTTTATTGCTACGCATCTGACACTGGGAAAACTTTCCAATTATACGTAAATAAATACAAACATGTAAACACTCACATCGTATGTCTATGATTAACAATGTATTTATTATTTTTACCTTTCCTTCGAAGTTTTTTTAATTAATTCAAATCTACCGACGCAATTGGTGCCGCGACCGCACCATCTAGACACATTATTTCTCATTTGCAATTGGTCCCCGGACAATTTACAATATTCGTATGTCATATTTGTAACATTCATTCAGCAATCCATTGGCAAGTTTTTAAAACTTTTGACTGCATGCTACTTATTATATATGGTCACATAATGAAAATATTTTTGACTGTATCTATATCGAGACACTGAGCACTATTCATTATCAGTCTAATTATAGACAATATTGTATTACACTCTCATTATTTAAGAAGGTGTATAGATAATTTGTGAAAACTGTCATATTTTTTCAATACCTACGAGAGTTTTTTGGTACTTTTATTGCCAAATAAAAGTCATGCAACACAAAAAATAAATCGTTAGCCTCATAAAAATGTTATGACAACACAAACGACTTACCGATGCCTTTTTTTGCCAACGAAGCGTTTGCACTACACACAAATCTCTAATGGAGTAAGATCCGGTTATAACGAGCGTGGCTCTGATATTTCTTTTCATTGTGTCTGAATCAATAAATTCATAATTCTTACTGGGAGAAAATTGAAGTTGTTTTCTTGCTATACGATATTTTTTATTTCTCCAGTGAAGCTTTTACAGAGTTAACGTTTGATGCATTTCAACAGTATTCAAACTGCAAGCACTGGCATTGGTTATTTCGAACGCTACGGGTTGTCATTATTTTGTTATATTATTGAAATATTTATCCAAGGACAAGGTTCTCTATTTTTTTTTAAAAAAAATGAAAGCATACGTAAGTTTGCTTCTTAAGACGAGTCCATAAAAATAATCTCAGAGCTTCCAAGACTTGTAAGGTATATGATAAAATATTTCGGGTATTTAAACCATCCAGTAATAAAATATTGTGTCCCCCATACCGTATGAAAGCCGAAAAACCTTGTAAGGATGTTTTATAGAAACTCATTTGTTATCACGAACTGATAAGCAAATATCTTTATTAGACATATAAATTACTACCAATTTTTATGTTAATATAAGAAACAATTTTTCCTACATTACTAACGTTTGACATCGTTAAAGTATTTTTATCGTCTATTAAATATGATTTATTTAAATTAAAGTAGATGAGGAGTTTATCTAAAAGTCTATTAAAAATAAAATACTATTTCATAAAACATAAAGTTACTTAGAACCGTCTTCTGCGCCTCAGGGGAAGAGGAAGAGAAATCGCAACACACATCTCAAGCGATGAATCGATTCCCTTAAGAGCTAGTGCTCTTCTATCTTCTCCCAACCAGGGACACTTTCATTTCTCCTTCTTAGAGGCTGTAGGAGGATTACACTGCCTTGACTCTCAAAGACCTCATGTTGACAAACTCTTAACAAGTGTGTATTGTTTATTCTGCACAAAATTCGAAATTACAAAATGGGTTAAAACTTTGATCATATTATTGCATGAAACACCGCTACTGATTACGATGATTAATAACAAAAATATTAATCATTGTAATTAAATGTCCAAAATCATGTAACACATTCTTTCACCAATAAGGGACGATTATCGAACTCAGGTACTTAAGTCAGTGGATTATAATAATTTTTACGGAGAAAGAAATGTTTAAATTTAGTTAAATATAGTAATCAGAAAATTATTTACGAGAGATGAGGCAGAAGTTATTGTTAGTTAATATAGGAACAATCACAGCAACAAAGGTATTCATGTTGATGGAACTATAGAGGACCCTTTCTCCCCAGGATAATTATATTAATTCGCATTACAGTCGAAAATTCGGGATGAGAATATGTTAAAAGAAATCCAAAACGTCTCTCAATATGTAAAACCCGATGAGATAACTTATTTTGCTGTATACTGTAAGTGAATTCTGTATTATTTTATTCACCAGATTACGAATAACAATTTTATCGTAAAATTCTATAATAATTATAAGTGATTTAGTAAATAGGTGCGCTTGTATATATAATATATAATTGACTATTTAAAGTTTTAACTTCTACTCTACCCCATCACATTTCTTCTTAAAAATAATTTTCAACAGCATCAAATCACTTTAACGAAAGCCGTACCTCAAACCCCGCTTTCTTTAGGTTTCCGTCAAATTCACCATTAAGGTTACCCTGGAAAAATTCACATGGCTGTGTACCCTCACGTGCATGTTTTCCCCTCATAGAACTTATCAATTTGAATCTTTAAGGCAAGTTTACTTCCCCAACAATGTGGCGCTAAGTTCAGGCATCTCGGAAAATCCTTGAGAGTCAAAATAAATAGGACCATAAAAGACGCAAAGCAAAGTTTCACTCGATATGAATACATTGAATTATATATATATATATATATATATATATATATAATATATATATGTATATGCTTTCTTTTCAGTTTTATCCTCAATACATATTAAAACGAATACAGAAGTTCAACAGTTAACTGTTAAAAATGCATTGCGTTTAAAACACGAGTAGACACCATAAAAACTTTAAAATTTACTAAGACAACAGAAATTAGGATTCTATTCCTAAAAGTGATTTCATAATATATGAACAAATCAATGCGGCTGTTATTTAAAAACAAGAATGACTAAGTACATTGTTAAAAGTAATATTTATTATTACCAAGTTTTATTTAATACTAGCTGGATGCTCGGCGTTGCCCGGGTTGTCACAAACTCAGGGACATTCATAACCCCGGATTCGACTTCAATCGATATGTTTTTGATTTATTTTTATGGAACGTAGTTCCACCAACATCCCTCTCATTCCAAAACTGGTTGAAATTATATACATAAACCATCGATAGAAACACTATAAATCTCATTGACGCCGAAAAGTATCTATCCGACGCAAATATCGGCCGTTTGAACACGTTTGAAAAGTTCCACCCTCGTCCACCCTCGACGCTGGTTGGTGATAGTCATGTCTTATCCCCACAGTGTTTGTTTCTGATTTGAAAGGAACACTTGTATTAAATGTGGTCAAATTTATTCCACGGGTGTAGATTTGTATGCGGAACATATATAGACATATAAATACACAAACAAGAAAACAGTCTGTTTTATTTATTAGATTTCGTATGAGTTACTCTAAGCAATCAAAATTAAGGCACATAAGAACTGCTCTTCGCAATATTTGATAATAGCTTGTAATATCTAGGGAAATTTAAGTTTGAAAATTATTTGGTTGGAGGCAAAGAGAAGTGTGTTTTCAATTCAAAACTAGAAAATTAATACAGAATGCAAATTAGTTTCCCTGAACTTAACTATTTCTGTCACCTTTTGTCTGAGCTCCAGGCACTGAAATTGCTTATTCATAGACTTCATAAATATATTAACAGTGTTATAGCATTGGCTGTCGAAACTTTTCGACGGAACTTCCAAGTTGTTATCAGAAGTAAAGTCACAAATGTATATCGGAAGTCATTACTGATTTTTTTTTAAAAAAAGGGCACGTTTCATAAATCTAATTTTATCTGAATAAGACACTGTAGAAAAATATGAATATGACAAGTAAATATGAATATTGAGCAAGGTTTAATAAAAATATTAATTATGACTGATAAAAGAGATTTGGGGAACCGAACTGATTGTAATTTATGTTGTTCCTTTGGCCTCCAATATTCCTGATGGTCCATCGACATTCTGAAAAATGATAACATCGGTTACTGAGAGAGAAAAAACCCCGATGCGACAAATGATGTCTGTCGCCGTAGACAAATGACACATGCCGGAAAACATTGCGGTGAACAAAAACGTTGTTTACATTTCGTAATACATTTTGTTTGGACAAGGAAAAATGAGTACATCGAATCGCACCAATTCATTATTTTGCTGTTTTGAGCCCTGTTTTTTGTTATTGGGAAGGTTGGTCGAGAAATGATTGATTAGCTTCATCTAATTAATGGTTTACATTTCACTTTGAAATGTTCCGTGACTTAAAGTGTACGAAAAAATGGTCTGTTTCTCTTTTTGCTAAATGTCAAATTTGAATAGAACGTATTGAGTTATCAGCTACCAGCTCACGTAATATATGAGTTTTTAATGGCCAAATTTAGTATAAAGTTGTATTAATCTATCTATCTATATAATAAAAAAGGATGTATATTTGTATGTATGTATGTATGTATATTTTTCGTTGTTATTTATACAAATTTTATCGCGTGGACAGAATGCAACAAAAATTGGTATACGTATTCTGCCAAAATCGAGACCCGGTACTGTGGGGGTGACAAACCACTAGCATAAATGTGAAACGAATTATAATTTTAAAAAGTGATTAATAAGTGATAAATTACTGCGCGCCAATATATTATGACATCACGCGACAGAGAGAGACGTTACTACGCGACGAACAAAGGAAATAGTTCGATTTTTCCGTAATGAAATGAAGCAGAAATATTTTCATTGAATAAAAGTATAATTCTATCCAGTAATACTCCATCGAGTGATAATAAAAAACAATACAAAATACTTTACAATCGTTGCGGAAAATGTTAGTTAATTTAGTGAGTGCAATATGGCCACCATTTCTTTACATTTGGAATGTAGCTATCAATTTGATCACTTCAATCCTTCGTAATGTGCGAATACTGATGGACAATCATATCCTGCAATACTCAAGAAGTACTGTCTGAAGACTTACTGACAATTATTTGTTCGCGGAGAATTATATTTCTAAAGAATAACGATGGTATGTTTGTTGCTATTATGCAATTAAATTCTATGTATCTTATAGCTATTAAATTAATGCAGTATATTTATGTATTGGTAAAGAAATTCGGAGGTATGTTTGTTGAGATTGATGCAATAAAATTCAATGTATTTTATAGCTGTTCAATTAAAGCACTATTGGTCGAAATTGTGTACGGAACTAGGAACAGTTAGATTTAGGTTGTGTCTTCTTGACTAAAGATTAATATAGAATTAAATTCTTTTTCGGGTTTATATAAATAAGACACGGGCAACGCCGGGCACTCAGCTAGTCTATATAATAAAAAAGGATGTATATTTGTATGTATGTATGTATGTATGTATGTATGTATGTATGTATTTACGTTGTTCTTTATACAAATTTTATCGCGTGGACATAATGCAACAAAAATTGGTACACATATTCTTCAAAATACGAGAAACGGTACTGTGAGGGTGAGAAACGCCTAGCATACATGCGGAAAGAATTATAATTAAAAATCTTGATCATTAAATATTAAATTACTGCGCGCCAAGAGATAATGACGTCACGCGGGAGAAAGACGTTACTACGCAACGAACAAAGGAAATATTTCCTTTATTAGGAATGAAATAAAGCAGAAATATTTTCTTCAGCAATACTCCATCGAATGGTAATAAAGAAGAATACGAATTACTTTACCATCCTTGCGGAAAATGTAAGTTAATGTTCGCGCTATATTAGTTGTGAGACTAGCTAACAATTTCATCAATGTAATATTTCGTAGTGTATGAAGACTGAGTGACAATTGACAATTATATCCTGAAATACTCAGGGAATATATTTAAGTATTCAATTAAATACTTTTTCGTGTTTATATAATTATGTACACGAGCAACGCCGGGCACCCAGCTAGTATATATATATATATATATATATATATAATATTTAATCCAAATTAATATATTTTACTAAATCTAATGTATTGTATGTAGATTACGAACATTCAAGATTGTAAAAAAAAAATTTGATCCCTAATAACATTTTAGTTAACACGATCTAAAATAAAGTAACTAAAAAAATTCTGTAATTGTACAAAAATTTTACTTATTTAATATATTTTATCGTGACCCCTTTTCATTTTCCAAGAAGTGCTACCAACGTCCAAATCATGGTATTGAATTTAAAACGTCAGCTGTTTCAATGTGAAGATATTTTCTGGGAAGTGAGTATTAAATGGAATGAAAAATATTTTCAACACATCATGTTTTATTATTAGTTAAAATTGAAATTGTTCAATGTTTTCTATTCCACTTTCTGAGTTTCCTGAGTTTCTTCTCATCGGTACCTTGGAAGTTTGAGAGTTTTATTCTTCATTTGTTTTTTCTTCAGGTCTACAATTTATCATATTTCTATTTTTTTTAATTAAATTGCGCCCATATATATATACAATATGATATGACGCTTTATTACTTCATTCCGCAGTCACTCAGCTATTTTACTGTCCCGTTTACAATACACAGGAATATAGAAATAAAAAAAAATTAATTCCTGAAATTATATAATTCTAATCAGGAACATTCGTAAGGGTTAATAAAACGAAGCAAATCGCCTTTTATAAACTTTAGATAAGCTATTTAGTAGCTTAAAACGTAAAAATAATCTGAACAGATACGTCAGAGAAATACAAAAAATATTAGTATTTTTTTGTAATTTTGTATAATGTATCGTGTGCTCCATTTTTAGTTAAAGTATGTCCGTGTTATTTTGCTGATGTATATGCGAAATTTTCCTTCCCGTTCCAGGAAAATAATTTATATTTGAACCTCTACATGTGCTGTAACTTCAGACACGTGTAATTTTATGCCCGCATACATTTTCTTTAAATTGTGAAAAAATCGACATCGCCCCGCACTAAGTCTTTAATTTATATTTTCGAACCAATGTAAATCTAAATTCGATATGTGATCCATTAAATTTTAAAACGGATGGTCTGTTAACACCGTAATGAAACATAACTATGAGTTATAATAAAAACATTTATAATGTTAAATTATTAAAAATTTCTTTTTAATTACTAAATGATTTTTTTAATGTAATAATAGAAAATCTTATATTTTTAATGTAATAATAGAAAATTAAATTGTAAATTTGAATGCGTTTTCGTGTAATTTAAAGTAATAAAATTTTTTTAACACATTCTAAAATGTTTTTTTCCAATATTAGAATCATTATATTCATCATCATTCAATTAATCTTAGAGATAATATTTATCTTGAAACTTTTTATTTTTTTCGACTATAATTCATCCCATGAAGTCGTAAATTAGGAATGATGCCTAGTAGATATTTTGTCAAAAGTAATTAATTGTATTCTCAATTATTAAATCTTTTCTGAACGTTTGTCCTTTGTATTTTGCTGTTTTTAATACAAATACGTGATCACTACGGGATCATCAAATGTTAATTCGGTTTTATGAACAATTTCGTCAAAAATTATTTGTTCCAGTTTTTCTGTAATGGATGAACTATATACATTGGCAAGAAGATATTGACTTATTTAGATAGTACATATATAAGTACTTTTCTGTTTTAATAATTTGATGCCTAAGATACAAATTTGATGTACAAATTAATTACTCATTTTTATGGTGATCGTTCCGTGCTCTGATTGTTTCTGTATGTTAGGGCAGACTGCTCCATAGTGGACGAGCCAGGACGGTTGCCTGTACTTGGAGGACTTTCCAACTTCGGTAGAGTAAGTACACGAGCTATTCATAATCTCTCTGTATATAAAAATAAATGTATTTGTGTCCCCTATGCATTCCTAAACCATTAATCCGATTGCTCTGAAACTTTTGTGAGTTGTGGTGTAAAGCTTTCTGTCGGTCTTTCGTATCGTTTCGAAACTCACAAGGGGTGAACGGGGGATGATATTTAAAAACATCCTAAAACGGCCGATAATAGTGTCAATTAATTAATTTACGGAGTCGATGCGATTAATAGTTTCTATTCAGATGTATTTAGTGTTTAATTACAACCCCTTAAAGCGCCACTAGGGGAAGGGGTGGAGGACCGTTACATAAAAAAACGCGAAACCAACCGAGATTGGTGTCAAATCCAGGGTTATAGCTGCCAATGAGTTCAACATCTGACATTGACTAGGTCACTTAAGTTGTAGTTCAGCCCCTAGGTGTGGGGGTGTAAGGGGGCGATATAAATTTCCGTTAACAATATTAAATGAGTGGACCAATTTCTAGAAAACTTTATACACATGTTATTTACGATCCAGCAACAAAAAATGGGGTGTTAAGACACACCTACCGCCTCTAGAGGTAGGGGTGGAATATAAAAACATTCGTTAAAGGCCATTATTAGCGTCGAATAAAACGATTTTGGTGTCGCTTAATTTGATATTGTCTTTATAGAATTTTTAAGTGCCTAATTTTAATTCCAAAAGCCAAGGGAGGGAAGTGCCCATATTGGTGGTTAAAGGGGTTTGCATAAAATGTAATGCAAAAAAGACCCTTTGAGTGTCGATTCCGAAGCTATAGGAGTCGTAGAGTTTAATTCTGGCATTAACCGTGATGATAAATGATATTTTATGTTTCTCCGCGTGAATGTGATCGGCATTGACAAAAGGTTCCTGAGTAGTTTTCACCCTCTGTTTTATTTTATTTTATTACGAGCTGTATTTGATCTCTATTTAGTTAAAGGTTGTATTTATTTACACCTTTAAGGCACAGGGAGTATTTTTAGAGTTTGTGAAGTAATGTTTTACTGTTTTTATTCGTAGTTATTTTATTTTATGTAGTAGGAGACTTCCCGAAGACCGTTAGTCAGCATCCTGGTTTCTTTGAAGTTACATGCCTAGGGGTTAGGTCTGGGAGGTGAACGTAAATGGGTTAATGTTCCAAGCACTGACTCTGTTGATGATACTTAAATTAAATGTTTACCAAGCGTTTTGTGTCGAATAAATACCTACCCCAGGTTAATTTGAATAAATACCAGGGCAACGCCAGACCACTCTGCTAGTTACACTATATAACAATAACGCACATACTCAAACTTTCATTGTCACAGTGCATTATTTAAGGTAATGAGGATCTATCTCTATAAAGTACTAGTTGAAAATCATATAATATAGAAGCACAAACATAAGTATAAAAATTCTCCCTTAAAATATACTTCGCGATTTGTTCGAAGTCGATTAAAAATATTAATAGAGTGTGAACAATTTGTAGTAAATAAATTCAAATGAATGTAAATGGAATAAAATAATGATGATGTATTTTTTTGTAAAATGAATAATAAGAATGTAATTTTAATAGGAAATAATATATATAGTTTAAGGATTCGTCTAAAAGTGATGCAGAACAAACCCTAGAAAACCTACATCAGGTAGGTCGGGCATTAACCATTGGACGTTTAGAAGTTCCTTGACAAATTATTCGAGAATGTGAGGAAAATAGAATTTTTGTTTCTCTAATATTTTCAGTTAAGGTTCTTATTTAGAATCCATGAATCCTTCAGTACCGTTTAATGTGAAACCAGTGGTACGTTTCTGTCAAATTTATGCACAGGACGAGATAAATACAGTTTTTCGAGAAGTCGACAGAACTCCATTAAGATCAGCCATGATAAGGTGAATAAGTACGAGATTTTAAGCAGACGTGAAACTTTTAGGCCAGTATTAGGAGGCAGTGCAACGAATCGTTGACAAGAAAAGAGGAGACCCGACACAAGCGGAGGATGATAAATGACATAAAATAATTAACTTCCTGAAATTGATTTAGACACAACACAGTCGTATATTTGACAAAATTCCATTATATGCAGTTTTAAATGACTTAGAATATTGTTTTATTACTCACACACTGGTCGCAATCGTAAGGCTCGACACAAAAATGCATTTGTCTTCATAAAATAAATCATAATAGGTAATGGTCCATGATTTTCCAATAAATACTCGAACAAGGATTTAGTAATTACAATATTACGAAAAAAAATCACCGATACCTGCACAACTTTCTTCCTGAAACCCGCTCAAAGTTCGTTTCGTGACCAATTACTAAAGTTTATGGCACAGCTTCTCTATTGGTTTAACCGAAGAGGCGTGCCCAATAAAACACGAACGTGAATCGGGAAAGTGACCAATTAGTAGTCGTCCGAACTTTGGAGACTGTCATAATTTACGAATTATAAATGTCTTTACCCAGTCGTACAAGTGTTAAAGATTCATTGTGCTGAGTCCAGTTCCATTATGTTATTGCACAATGTTGGAAAATAATTTACGGAAAAAAAATCATATTTAAATAATATTAGTAAGTTTTTGCCTCCATTTAAAGTTAGTGAGTACATTTTAATACAGGAGAGATTGACGTCAGTTATTGGCAGAGTTCAATATTGTCTGCAGTATTTTTTACTTAAAGTGAAGTTGTTGAGTTAATTGACTGGATCCAATGGTATGTATGATTAACGTCCAAGGGGGTAAGTTAATTCACGATTGATAAGGGAAAAGAAAAAAATAGAAATAGTATTCTCTTGATTGGTTTTTTGAAAAAAAATATTGCCATTATCAATCAATAAAATATAAAATGTGTTGATAACTCTGAAATCAAAAAGCCGTGAATGCGTTCTACATGTTTTCGGCAAACTATATACTAAGCATAATAAGAAAAAATTCAATTATTACGGCTAATCCTAATATAATTATAATAAGTCGTTTGAAGAATTTTGGATTAGCTTAGAAGCCAGTAAAAAAACATTATAAAATACCAAAACTCTAAACTAAAAATGTTCGAGTAATTGCGAGAACACAATAAATATATTTATTAAAGGAAAATGGAAATGCGTGAAAAAGCTCCAACACTGTGAGGGGTTCACGAGAACTTAAAAATTTTGAAACAATATGTTATCCAACTGATTGATTCAGATTCTCTGAGTGAAAGGAGTTGCCCGGGTTGTCATAATTAAAATCAGCGACATCAATAATCCCGGATTCGACTACAATCTCGTGCTTTTCCGATTATTTTTGTTTGTAACGCCCTTAAACCCCTAAGGGTGCTTTACTTCAACACAGGAAGAGGTATAAATTATACACAATCACTATCCGTAAAAACTTTATCAATCTCATTGATCTGTTTCTTCTGCCTAGACGTCAATAGCAATCAGTAATTTGTTTTTCTTGTACTAAACTATAAAATTGGTAAAATACCGTCAATTTATTAGAAAAACGTGTGAAACACGAACAGCAAGATCAACACTCGTGATTGTTTAACAAATAAAAATATTTCCAACAATACACCTGCTTACTGCCATGAAGTTGGAGTCATAAATTTGCATATTAACTAGGATCATTGTTATTCCACAGATTTGAATTTCTCGGAACGTTAATAATTCCGCAACATAAGAAAAATAAATGATCAGAATAATATTTAATTGAAAAAAAATACATCTGATTGAGAATAATGAATAATAAAGATAGCCAATTTAGACAAAATAACCCACAAGGACCCACTTGACACCTACAGCAAACATTGTGTTTTTCTTACAAAATCTCTTGCTCTAATTGTAATTCCTGCTACATAGGGCAAACAAAACGTTCCCTTAATACACGTATCAAGGACATGTATCTAATGTCAAACTTTTAATTGATAAACAATCTGTAGTGTCCAAACATCTAATCAATTCTAACATACATTTGATTGGCAAAATGCTACAATTTTAGACATTGACACCAGGAACAATTCCAGACTCATTTCAGAGATGCTTCACATTAAATCAAACATCACAGCTATTAATGTACAAACAGACACCATGACACTCTACAATTGCTATATACTCATTATAGCATATTGTCACCAGCTATGACCTTTTATAAAACATATAAAAAATATTTAGGCATTTCACAAGTTTTACTATTATCTTACGTGTCAATGATGGACGGTGTATCGTAGCTATTCAGATGACTCCTATTTATTTTACATAGCTATATGGTTTTTTATTATAAATTTATTTGGCTCACGTTTTACTATAACATTTGTAGAATGTTGATATTTTATAATGACTCAAGCCCGAGTAAATGCAACGTCAAACGCTGTGCGAATTTGTTTAGAAATTACCAGTTGATGTCGGATTGACGCCGCTGCTGGAATTATGCCTCATTTTATAGGACGAATGCGCTAACACGAATAGTCACACACAGAGAAATTGCTATCGGATGAATAATCGGGGCTGTTTGCAGGCGAGAGTAGATTAACGCAATTCGTCTGCGTCGCAGCTGTCGGGTTGCTTCCAGTTCATTTTAGTTCCCTCGCTTCGCCTAGCGTCGCGTCGATTCGCTCCCAACCCACTTCGGAAATCAATCGCTGTTGCCTAAGGATCTCCGCCATGCTATCTCCTTTTGCTACACTGTCTAACAATTGACATTACAGTCTACTCACCTTTGGCAGTGCTCTTTTTGTCTCCAACGGCACCCAATATATTCGGTTTCCTAATAACTATTTATGAAGACTAACTTAGATAAATAAACCCAGTTTTGCGTTCAAAGTTGATGACTTAAACACCAGAAAACGAATTTATTTGGGGAAATAGATAATGCAAAAGTATATTAAGGATCCTTCTCGTTCCATGAGTCCAGGAGCATATCTAAATTCCTGTTAATTTAATAATTTAGGTATAGTAGCCTTAATTTTTATTAATGAAGAAATTTTATTATTTTTCACAATCTCAAAAATAAATGATAAAATAGCATCGAATATAACATAAGGTATAAAATCGTCGTCCCTCGTTGCCACTCTGTCCCACATTCTGTTTAAATATCCTTACGTCGTTTTTTCATACATATAAAACATCATAAATTTCTATGAAGTCTGTTTACTACGACAAAACGCCGCCATTTGGTACTTCATAAAAAATTTGAGAACCAGTGAGGCAAGGAAATTTGTTATAATCCGTTTAAATTAGAAGTCTGATGGCTTGTCCGTATGAAGTTGCCATGTACGACACACGACTTATACAGCTTGCTGAAAATTGTAGAATAACACCGGTTTTGATCGCAAACGCTGCTTTATATAATGGATATTATGTTGTTGGTTGACTCAAGATCAAACCCGTCGCAGGAACTAACCATCATCGGTCTTCTAATTTAAAACAGAATGTAGTATAGTATTCATGGGAGTTTTTCCATCGTTGGGTATTCTGTGACTTGGGAAATTGACGATGACAGGCAGGAACGAATCTTCTCAAAATTTTATTTCAAACTAGGGGGGAAACCCGGAGCTGAAAAACTTTAAATTGTAAAATTTGGAGACGATTCTTTATGCCATTAAGAAACTTATGACTAAATTATGCATGGTAATACATCAGTTGGCGATCCCAAATGGCACGAAATGCTTGAAAATTTCGCTGCTGCGGAATTTATTTTATGGAACGTGCAACCAACGAACTCAACATGCGACTGTGTTCATCTTCCGTGGTTTTATAACTAAAAACAAGTTGACAATTGTTCCTCGTTCACCCAAAACACCAGACCTCGCACCATATGACGATTTTGTGTTCTTTGAGGTGGTGACACTAATCACGAAAATGAACTTTCAGGCAGTTCCTGTAGTAGAAATGAGATCCGAGTATGGTGCAATTATATTTTATTAATGGATTAGTGGAATGTATCGTACATTAACTATTACACGTGTTAATACAAGTATTTTTGGTTGAAAAAATCTACGAGTCGCTTCCGCCTTAATTCATATCACGACCTTCCTAGTTTATTTTAGACCCTCCATTGTGAAATGTTCTTTGCTATATAATGAAAGCTGACAACCATCAGCGCCAGTAAATATTCTAAAGAGGTAATTGCTATTACTGCGAACAAGCAAAACTGAATACATTTCTCATGATTGCGACTGTTGTATTCGTAAAACAAAAGTGTATTACACAAATACATTACACTAATATGTTTATACACTTATTCCTCAAATTTACAGCATCCAATGTCACTAAAAACAGTAAATTGTGCATATGCAAAATGGTAATAATGATTTCCTCATTTAAATGTCACGTTCGTCTGATGTGCGATGTAACTTACTAATGAAATAATACTATGCATTTAAAAGTTACATCGAATAACTATAATCTCCTGTTAATAAACTTATTCTTTCTTTAATTAAATACTGACGAGTCAAAATTTGTAAGTAAATGGCGTTTAAGGCGTATTTTAATTAAATTTTATAAAGTTTCTGTTCACTAATAATTTTGATAATTTTGATTATTCACAAGGTCATATTAGGTGTTCGAAGAAAACGAAATAAAATAATTGCTAAGTTATTTTATTCTAAATGTAACGGGTCTTGACCGGGCCGATAAAGGGAAGCATGGACGACCACGTAATGGATGAATAAATTGATCATAGCGACAAAGATTAAATTCAAGAGCAAAATAAATGATTTCAGAAAAATCTCAAGACTCAATAATATCTGTACTTTTTTAATAAGGTAATATTTGAAGTTAAAAGAAACTTCCAAGTCAAATACAGCATTGTAAATTCATTGAAATGGGATAAATATATTACACTTCCCCAATCGTCCAGTAAGTTTTAGCTAAATTGCTTCCTCTGTCATCTATTTGTAGACTGCTCACATTCAGAGCTTTTTTGATCTGAATATCTCTGCTATTCTCAGTAAGAACCATCTGGATGAGCATAACAACATATTTTGTGTGTATGACTCCATCACAAAATTAGCCAAACTACATCCAGACGCACCTTGCCATTTTCTTTCCAAACCTCCGGCCCGTTTTCGGCAAAAAGCTTCGTCTGCCGTCTCCAAGCAACTGCGACAACTGTGCTGACGCTTTTCAACTCATCTAACCACCCCTCGCATGGTCGAGACATAAAAATCTTTCCCTCCCAAGAACCCGTTTCCCGGCGTTGTGCTTTCTTTACGAAAGCAAATTCTTGTTCCATTGGTGCACACTTTGTATTTTATGTTAAAGGAAATATGTAAATTTTATATGAATGTGATGTGCTTTTCGCGAACGCTCATGACATAAAATAAATTCACAAGACAGTGAAGTGTCTTAATATTTTTGATTAAATGACAGTAAGGTAAAACAGTTTCTAGATATAACTGTTTATGTAAATGAAAAAAATATTTTATTTGTTAAATATACCAAACATTCGAAAGTATCGGACATAAATTAGAATTAAATAATTTTTTAAAATAATTCTGATAATTAATCGTATAAATTGGCAACTGATTAAAACAATTTGGGTAAAGATATGAAATAATTGAGGACTGTATTTTATATCCTCTTTGTACTTAAATAAAATTTCGTTAACACTTACGATTAACAAAATACGGAGTGAAATGAAAATAATTATGTGGCGAAATAACTTTCGACTAACGTTGTATGGCGGAGATTCAACCAAAGCCATGAAAAGTTATATTGCGTGTGGAAATTAATCCTTCGGGTAACAGACGTACACTTTAATTGCGGTACGGACTTTGACATTTATTTCTCCACTAATTTAGGAGAAAAAACTGCGTGGAAAACGCGCTGTATGTCGCTGTTCCCATGAGAGCCGAGACTCGCATTAGAAGGTAGTGAGTGGAGCTGAGCGCCGTTACTGGGAATCGTTTAGTGACGCTTAATCTTGGCGCCGCGCCGCTGAGACCGGTAATGGGACTCCAGAACAAGACTAAGCAGCGGACTTTATTTGCTCTTTGGCCTACACGAGTTGACTCCAGATGGATGACAATCGTTGTTGGTCAACTATGGTCTTCACCAGATCTGCTTGGAAACTGTTCTAAGTTGAATTTCTATACGTTTAAATCTTTCAACAACGCCACAAATATTGTGGCTCCGTACTGATTGTAATTTGTCGAAAAAGGTGTAGATTAATTTATTAAATCATTCTGCTGAGCAAATAGGACAAATAAAAAAACTAATATAAAAATATATTAATGAAAACAATGAAAATTTCAGATAAAACTACGTTTTTGTAAACTAAAGCAAACTACATAACCACATAACAACACGTTTCTGTTAATCCGGATGTGCCCACAGATATAGAAAATGGATGTTTAATTACATTATGAAAAATAACCAAAAAATATGAATATTTATTTACCGATGTTATTATTCCTCTGCTGAGGGAATAGGACAAGTCAATTAGAATATACATTGATACATAACACAACAGCAATGTACATAACATGACAATACAGACATCACAAAAAAATTTGTAAGGCCAACACATAAAGGAAAATAGAAAGTAATAAATATGCAAAAAAATATTCAATTCAAGAATGGGCGTCTATATTACAAGCTCAAGCCAATGCGGGCCATGAAATTAAATTGAATTTAAGTATGAAGATGGTAAAATCTTGACCGGACCTTCTAATTTAATGCATCCATATATTATAAAACAATCTTCTTGGTGTCACTGAACTCAAAAAAATATTTTTTGGATTCTAATTAGTGTAATAAACTAAATTAACAAGAACCAAACACACATATTTGACACTATAACGTAATTTTAAGTTATTGGTAGTTTCATGGACCATCTTTCACAAAAGTTTAATGAGAAAATAATCCAGATTTAAGTACATGTATCTCCCTGATGAAGTCACAAAGTCGGGACGAAACATTGTGTGTCTATTTTGTATACCTAGTTTCACTTTAAATGTATTATTGAATTTAATAATGGGTTAAATACCTTGTTGACTATTGGATAATACATTTATTCTGCTATACTTTAATGTCACATAAATATAAATTTTGTAGTCATGTCTTGGTCTATTCTTGGAAAGCTTCCAAATACTGTTCGTTATCACTTAAATAAATAAAAACTTTCACCTTAAATTGCAATATGATAAATAATGACATTTATTTCACATCCAAAACCGGAACAGATTTGGTAGTGGCGGTTAATTGACTGGGTCTCAAAATGTTATCATATATTTTTTTTATTTTAACATAAAGTATTAAAATATTCTATTTTATCAAAGAAATAGAAACTATTAAATACGTTATTATTCAATCCAGGCTTCATTGGTACGGAATACCATAGAAATATTCTACAAAATTGGCAAGAAATAATTATTATACTGACATACTGAAACTGATTTCTGGGGTTATAGCAATGGCTTATGGAATTCTTTTGTCGATAATATTTAGGACAAATAAATCTGGTTCGCAAAGTTTGTATTTTAGGCGACTCGCATTATATCCGCTGTTAGTCGCTATTCTGCAGGGCGATATAACAACGCTTAGGTATGCCATACCAGTTTTTTAAGGTTCTATAAATGGCAACCAGGCAGGAGCCCATTTTATGATGCATGATATCTATATTAGAATAAAAAAGTCAATAAATAAATTTTACCCAGCTTATACAAGGGTGAGTCAATAAGTATTGCGTCCTATTTTTTTCTGTTTGGTAAGACAAGTTATATGCAATTAACACAGTATAAACCCACAACACTAATGGTTAAATTTAACTTATCAATATAGTCTCCGTCCACAGTTTCTGTCCACGTTTTAACAAGTCCATGTATTTCACTGCGGTTAAAAGCGTGGTCTTGCTTCCTAAGTCATCGACGCCAACGGTGTTCGCCCTTCAGCTTCGTTACAGCGACGAATCCATCGCCGAACAGTGCTGACATCCACCGTTGCATCATAATAAATATTGGTCAGAATTTCATGAATGCAGAATGCGCATTTGACCTTCCGCAATTAAGAATTGAATCACAGATTTCTGTCTAATACGTACATCAATGTATATTTTGCAAGATGGCGCAGTTCTGCCACCTGTTGATTTAGGAAGTTGTTACTGCAATGGATTGGATAATAATGTTTTAGGAATCTCGCCAAATTCAAAATTTTTGCATAACTAACTTATTAAAGGAGAAAAAATTAGGAGGCATTACTTACTGAACCACCCTCGTGTGTTATACAGTATATGAAAACCCAGTAAAATAAGAATCATAACCTGATTCACAAACACCAGATTGTTTTAAGAAGTCTTTAATATAACAGAAGTTGTTTCTTAGATTTAATATTTCATTACGAGCCAATGAATTATTTTTGGGCGGATGAATGTATCGATCGAGGAAAAAAAAACTTATTCACACTGTCTCGTCACTTTTTCTGTGATTTCACTGTAAATATTTTAATTGTTTCAGCTTATAGTAAAGGAGATGAATCGGCTGGGGATGATGGTGGATCTGTCCCATGTATCAGTGCCTACGATGCTGGACGCACTCCGCACGAGCAGAGCTCCGGTCATCTTCTCTCACTCCGCGGCTCACGCTCTGTGCAACAGCTCACGCAACGTGCCGGACCACGTTCTGAAACTATTGGTAGGGGGTAGAACCTGCTGAAAATACTGTCAGTAACCAACGAGATATAAGAGTGTTACGACGCTGTTTCAGGCCGCCAACAGAGGCATCGTCATGGTTGCTTTCTACCCGCATTTCGTCAGTTGTAGCGAGTCAGCATCCCTGCAGGATGTAGCAGGTACTATTTTTACATCTCACATACAATTTAGTTTAATTTAATTTAATCATTTTTTCCTTAGAACATGTATGATGCTTACATTCTGGAAATCATCCTACAGCACGCTTTACAACTACGTTCTTCATCGTAGAAACTATACATCCTTGAAAGCGCCATATATCAGCCAACATTTAAATTTGGTTATGTCGTATATAAATCGTAGGAAGCCATGTTATCGCTCTTTGTTTTGTTTGTCATAATATCTTCAAAAAATTTGGGACCAGATTAAATGAGCTTGCGATAAATGTGTGTTATCAACCGGGTCAAATTTTGGTCCCAAAGACAACTTTTCCGTCATAATCATCATTACTGTCATCAGGTAGACTGGTGTTTAAAGTCATTATTTTACTGGTCGATGTTGGCCAGTATCTAGTTACGTAGCAGAACCATTTCGTGTTCTGAGTAACTGAGGTGTTCTTCCATTTTTTAATCACGCAGCGAGGACAATTGGTACGGTTCTATCTAAATGTAACATAAAAACATGTTTTTGCTCACAATTGTTTTATTAAATAAATTAACTAGCAACTACATTTTTTCCTGAACGAGTTTTCACAGTCCACAAGATTTGTCGCCATCGTCTAGGCGAAAATTACAGAGGTTGTGGTCGTCGAAACGTCGTGGTTTAATCGCTTTTGATCGCCCGAAAACTTTTTCTGCAACAACAACATCGGGAGAGTCTTCAATCAGAAATTAGAATTTTTCCTTAGTATAATTTTTTATCTACTTCTCATCACCTTCTGTAATTCTTATTTCCTCTATTTTCATAAAACAAATGGATTTCAAACAAATTATACATACACATGGTCTTATTCATAATGTGGTCTTCCATCCGCATTATCCGCATATTACAAGCAAAAATAAAAAATCAGTACTGTCGTTTTTCAATAATTGAATGTAAATATTAGACAGATTAAATTCCATCCTGCTGACCTACAGACAATCATAACTGACTTCACTAAATATAGCTGTAGCGTATGACATTATTAATTCGTGTTTAAATAAACATTTTTTAACGTTGCTTGAAATTATTCCATAAATAATAGACGAAAACAACTCTGTTCATGACGTTTCTGGGTTAAAGTTAAGTAAATTTCTGGAGACATAAAAATGTATGTACAACTGAGGACGAGCAGACAAGGGTGAAATATCTTAGGGCGAAACACTCATAGTTGCGAGTGATTCAGGGTGAAACGTCTAAGAATCGTTTTGACTTGAAATTCCGGAAGACGGACAGACTACGTTGTACTCAGGAAATTGTATATTTAAATATAAAAATTCATAGCAAACTCTTTAGTCACTTTCTAATTTAACCTGTTCAAACGAACAGAACGGAATTTTTGTATATGAAGTTAGTTTGGTTTGTAGTGGTAGGTTTATTAAATGATGAAGTAAAGGGATATTTTTCAGAATTTAATAATCATTTAACTTAACATGAGAAAATAAAATAAAATAAATACAAATTATGTGTGTTAAGCTAGCCGGGAAAAACAATCCCTTAAATCCCAAGTTAAACCATGGTTTACGGTAATTCTCCCAGGCGCGTCAAGGATTGAGACACTTGGCAGTTACCTCGCGTTGATCTCTGGCCGTGATCATGTGGCACTCCTGATCTCTCCGAGTACTCTGGGTGATGCAAGTTTGGGGCTGTACGTCCGTCCCTGTCGACGGTTCGTCGAGCAGTCTTATACTTCCTTTACAGCCCCTTCGCTGGATGTGAAAATATCGATGTTGTCGTTCAATTTTCGATCGATCTTTCCTGAACCAAAAAATTGTGATTGGTTCAGGCAGTTAATTCTATTTCTGGGATTTCTCACGGTGCGACAGTCAAGGTAACTTCCGAGGGTCAATAACCTACGTGCCTAAGTCCAGACCGAAGGGATTACCTATTCCGCATGGCGGCGCCTGGTCAATATCCAACTTGCGAAGTTCTCAAACCTTGCTAATATCTAATTATATTAAAATGAAATAAATATATATATATATATATATATATATATATATATATATATATATATCAATAATAAAACTATCGCGCTACAGGTTGATAGCAAACTTGTCATCTTATCTTTGACATGTAAATAGAAACACAATAATTTCTGAATTGCTGAAATCACAAACCAATAAAATAAGCCGTAAAATAGTTAAAAGTCTCTGCGGTGCAATTATTTAGATACATGGAAGGACGAGAACGTCTCATATTAATATGTTAAAAGCAGTAGCCGCGGTGGATCGTAATTTCGCCAATATTTCAGTAGTTTGAGAGTTGCCCTTTCAGCATCTTCGAATGCCCCCTGATCGGTCCGTCGATGGTGGCCGTGCTACGTCATGCATGCGCACGATAGCCAGTGACAATAAGGATCCCCCGATAATGATGTAGTGGCCCCGAATTCCGTTGACCAACAGTTCCGGCTGTGCAGCACGACGCCGACTGAATGCCGCACATTCCATCTGGGAATCAGTGGAAGGGAGCCTCCCGCAATAATTAATGAACTATGTGCTATTACATGGACCGGCAATGGAGCAGGGAGCGGCGTACACAGGGGCACGTATGCGACGCTCAGATGAAAGGAATTCCGCCACCTCAGCTCGCTATTCCAAAGCAATTAATGCACCGCCGCTCATTTGTTCCCAATGTCAGTGTAAATCAATTGCTTTGTTTACAATAACACACGAGTTAATTATTTTCCATTGATTAAACATTTCATTGTATTCAATAACAAAAAAAATATCGCTCCGTTATAAATGGTGACACAATTATAAGAAATCATTTGTAAATACTGGGGTCTATCCAAAAATAGAAAGGTCTTTTTTAATTAGTTTGTAAATTGAGTAGTTTTTAAATAGTGCTCCCGGTTGGTCTGAAGAAATATTTACTGGAAAACTTTGTCGGGTGGGTCATAGAAACGTTTGATTTGGAGAGCTTAAACTCAGTCCATCAAGAAAATACAAAACCTTTTCATTTTTATCAAATATGAATTAAATACTTAATCAGTTTACATAAATGGTATCTTATAAAAATAAATTTTGAGAATATAAATAAGTTCTAGATCTTGTAACAAACATCCCAACTGCTGGCACCATGTAACATACATCCCAACTGCTGGCACCATTTAACATACATCCCACCGCTGGCGCCATGTACATCCCGCTTGGCATCATGTAACATACTCCACCACTGCGAACATGTCACATTCCAGCAGTTGGAAATGGGAAGTCCAGATAGATCGTTCACCAACCGAGCTATACCTCCGTTAGCTCACCTGGCTACCGATCTAGAGGATAAAGGAAGAATTAAGAACAGGAAATAGGAAAGTCGGTAACGTGAGGGTTCGGGTTCAACTAATTGAACCTAGGCGTAGTGGTTGGTGTTTCGCTGCACTTCAGTCAAATAAGAGCTGATGAAGAATAAAGAGATTTAATAGTTAGACATAAAATAAAGTAAGACAAACTGGCGGATAGCACCAGGAGCCACCGACCCGTCTGGAGGTTGGATCACGACTGACTTTTCCCAAGAGCTCTGAACAATTCGAAGACTCCTTTCCCCCTCCCTGATGATTCTAAGTCTCCAATGAGAAATACTCTTACAGGGTGGAGATTTCTGCTGACGTGTACATGTCTGCATAAAGTACTTAAAATGCTGACGACCGTCTAGACGCAGCGTCATCACAGCTGCCTAGGTGCAGGGGTGAAGACTTATGTGTTGCTGTGTTTAGTCACTTTAACTGCATCAGCGTTCTGCGCCCTCTTAGGTCCGCTATGCTGAAGAGACGTAATGATAAGAGGGCACGTGTAGACTATTTATTATATTACAATCTATAATTAAATCAAATGGTCACTTTCTTGTTCTGATTTCTCCAATAATGTAGGGTGTCGCACATACAGTGGCGGCTCATGTGTATGTGCTCATGTGCTACAGTCCATTAATTTGTTTTATTTTAAGAACCTTTATAATAAGTGTTTTAACACTGCGAATCTGTGCTTTGATATCCAAAGACTTGCGGCTCATCTCTCCTGCTAATGCATGCAGCCAGCTGGGCGTCTGAGTGCTACCAGATCGAGAGCATGAGATATGGCGCTTCATTGACAACCGCGCATGCGCGGTGGTGTACCTTTTCTCCCGTTACCGTTACCGTGAACGTCATGTAGCAATGTTACAAAAAAATTTGCAGCCCAGAATGGCTCCTATTATTGAAGAAGAAGGATTTAAGGATGTGTGGTTCCAACTGAAAGATCAGCTCAAAATTCACTGAACGTTTTGAGAGAATTTTTTTTCCCGCCAGTGATGGCTTATGTTGGGTTTACTGGACGGTCACATGGTTTGGAAATTTTTGATTTGTTTACTTCAGGATATCTGAAGGAAATTGTGTGTAAACGACGTCTTCATACCCATATCAGGGCTAAATAAACGGATTATTGAAACCATGCCCTATGGTGTTTCTGAATGAGGTGAACAAAGTTTCAGAGATCGTCTCCTATCGGATATAATAGGAAAAACTTTAAGTTTATTAAATTCTATGTACTGAAAATTAATGTTCAGAAATTACGTTCTTATAAGCCCTAAAAAATGCTTCACCAGTTCAGGGGTTATAGTTTCTTATTGTCGTCTTTAATATGATATTTAACTGCTTTAAATTTAGATGTTTTGTTGTGAAACACGATAATCATCAATGATATTATAAATTTAAATAATTTACACATAATTCAGTCCATAGTAAAAATAAGAGTGACACGTATTTTAGTTAAATGGAAATTTATATTCTTTACAGTTCTATTTACCTATTGTCTGAGCGAGTAATTCAAAAATTTTGATTTAGATTCTAATTAGCTGATATCAATTGAATTTTTAATTCTTATTCGTATTTTCCAGCGCACATTGAGCACATCCGAGCAGTTGCAGGAGTGGACCACGTCGGGCTCGGGGCTGGTTACGACGGCATAAACATGTGAGTGCAGTCTGTTATAAATTTAACTGTTGTTTCTCCCCTTTGCTTTTGTATGATTATTTCGCATACATCTGTTGCAGAACACCACTTGGCCTAGAAGACGTTTCCCGTTACCCATATCTACTTGCAGAACTGTTAGCAGGCGGTCGGTGGTCCGACGAGGACCTGCAGAAGTTAGCTGGGCGGAACCTCATACGCGTCTTCCGGGAGGTCGAGAAGGTACATTCTAGTATTATATATATGGAAGTCACTAAAACTCTGGCGTTCTTTACGCTCCATGTTTTCCTCATCCATTTCTATGCTATTTAAGGGAAGAGTTCACCTTGGGGATTACCGAAATGTAGTTTACGGCATTTGTCTAAAAGTAAAACCCTAGAAAACCTGCGTCAGGTAGATCGGGTACTTGTCCCGCGGCCTTCCGATGGCGTGAGACTGGTTTTCTGTGGGGACGCAGCCAGCGTTCCCTTCTCCGTGCCTCGAGGCTGCTGGCCGACTGTTCCAATGGGAAAAGGGAAAAACTCTTACCATATTTGCTATACCGATAAAAAATAATCTTTACATGAACTTTCCTATGAAACAGTATTTTAAATCTGAATGTGTCACTTTTTATAATTACATGTTTTATTTATTATAAATACATATACTACGAGGCATGTTCAAAAAGTAAGTGTACTGTGACCATAACGGGCATTGTTTTTTTTTCTGTTTCTTGAAAATTGGAAAAACTTGAGTGGTAGATGGTGAACTCCTGGCAGACTGACCATCTCAGGATAACGGTAGTAAGTAACTCAAGTTGTAGTGTCCAGTTGTATGTACGATGTCAGTAAGAAATCCCACCATGTGCTGTGATCCGGTTCATACTTGCGAAGGTGAGGATTTTCTGAGCTCTATTGTGACTGGATATCAAACGTGGGTGGCTCATTACACGTCTGCGTAAAAAAGACAGTCGTCACGCTGGCGTCACACCGACAAAAAATTTAAAAACACAATTTCGGGCTAAAAAATATTGTCTCAATGTTTTTGGACCAAAACGACAAATTTTTTGTCCAATTTATGCCTCATGGGGAGGCCATTAATGCGCAACGATATTTTGAAACCCTAAAACAACTCAAAAGGAGAGGAATTCTGACGAGAGAAGTGTTCTTGTTGCCCGACAACGCCCGGCCTTAGCCACCAAGTTGCTCTTGGACTAATTTGGTTGGGATGCTTTGAACCACATCCCTTATTCTGACTTAGCGTCTTCAGATAATCATCTTTCCACATCCATGAAAGCACACATGGGCGTGATTAAATTTTCAACTGACGAGCAGGTACAGAAAGAGGTTCTGAAGTGGCGGAAGGAGTTGGCGGGAGAGTTCTTCAAGGAGGGCGTAAAGAAGCTTGTTCAACGGATCACTATATGCATCGAACGACATAGAAATTATTTGAAAAAAATAGTCTCCAAGTGTATCAACAATACCCTGTAAATTTTACATATTCACTTATTCTATACAAATATAAAAATCTACTGTATATACTTTGTATGCCTCGTGTAGCACTGTTCAGGGAGCCGAGGCAATGGAAAAAGAGAGATTTCAGCACTGAGCGAACGCAACTCAGGTACGTCGGGTGATGTCATCTCATACTGTCAGAATCACGCTCACATCTACAAATTTATTTTACGAAATTCTAATTACTAAATTAAATTAAACGCTAATTAGTTTAGCTAAGCCCTGTGGTCACAATGGGTCACAAATCTTTCAGTCTTGATAGTTTCGTTTAGCTTCTTAAATAAAAATGGGGACATTAGTCCGGGGACCCTATTTAAGCTTTGGCTACCTTCCTCTACCCTTCCGCATCCCCCATTTCAAATCCCTTCCTGTGTTATTAAAGGTGAGTTGCCACCATGTGGATTACCCTCATGTAGTATGTTATTTAAACAAAATATTCTTCGGTAATGTTGCCATCAGAGCTAATTATTCAAAGATAGTACTGAATTTAGTAATTTTTGTGTAGATTTGGGATAGTTAATTATAACTTAGAATCGAATTCATGATTCGATGAAGTTAGAATCGAATCTTCTATCCCTACTTTATTTCTTTTTCTGAAACCCGGCCTTGCATCTGTGTTTTATTTTATATATTTGTGGGCAAAGGAAAAAAGCGCAAACTTCTCTTAGAACAACTTCAATTCGCACACCACTGTTACAGAAATTCAAACAAAAAAGTTTATGATTATATTTTAGTTGTCTGAAGTTGGAAATCAATTCGATGGCTTTATTTTGCGGAAAGTTCGACTCATTGTGTATTCAATGGTGGTAACGCTTGTTAATGTTTTTTTTTCAGGTCCGGGACCAATTGGCGGCTGCGGGAGAGCAGCCCATAGACGAAAGGATTCCGGAACAGGACGTGTACGGGAGAACGTACTGCAGACTTCCAGACACGTGACCCACAACCGATCAAAAATCCGCTCAAGGAAATGAACATCGGCGTCGGATGTGGATTCCTCAGTTCGGCAACGACCTCCGTAATGAAATTACAGAAGACGTGAAAACGGTTATGGTCACTACCCTTTTCAAGTAACGACTTTTATAAGTATCTTTTCAAAATTTAGGTAAACATCCCGTTAAAAAATACTCGTGGAACAACAACATGAAACTGAGTGTTGAATGAGGCTAATAAAGAATTACGTGTAGGACCAAACAATTTCTGGTAACGTGAGAAAAGTGAACTATTTTCGTAAAAAAGTGTTGTATCGTAAAGATTGTGTATGTAAGTGTTGATAAAATTAGCAGACGATGATATTTTAATTGTTAATGTGTAAATAATTTTTTTTATATAAAAAATACCTTAATCAATGTGACGGAAGTCTTTGCAGAGACAGTAAACAGTCGACGATTCTTACATACTAATGTTAAATATTATTTTTTATTATCAGTTCTGTGTATGAACATGTAATTATAAAACAGAGAGAACGTTGAAAATGTACGCTAATAACAAGAATATGGATTATTTTTTAAAAATTGTTGGTAGTTACAGTAGATTTTAAGTTTCCGTCTAATAAATCTTTTTAAAAAAAGTTGTTGACTGTCTATTAACAGAAATGTTATTCTCCTAAGGAATGTCTCATAAACTTTAACAGAAATGCAATTTGATAGAATAACCACACGGACTTGACCGCATTTAAATTATCATATGGTTTGAATTTATTCCCACGCAGGTATTTCGCAATTATTCAGTGTATTATGCTGATCGTGAACGTATTTAATTTGCCAGTCAGCTTTCGTGAATTAATTAGTATGGATGCTGCATATGCAAAATTCTGATTTCTGAACCAATGTGGCAACGAAATTACTTACTATATAGTCCGAAACGCAATTCTATATAAAGAATGGAACGGATAAAACGTAATCAGAAGCTTAAATTAAAGGAATATATCTCCGAGGAAGGTTTCTCTCCGACATGCCGTGACGTCATATTGTCACGGCCGTACGTAACATAAGTTATCATAGACAGAACATTATATATCAAAAATGATTTAACTGAGCAGAAACATTTGTAAACAGCGTATTCCATGAAGAAATTAAATGCATCCAATTTTTCGTCTCACACTAAGCAATGTGAAGAGTAAAAAAGTGTTATAAAATAAAAGTGTTTTTTACACAAATTCGATGAAGTTAGAATAAGAAACTGATAAAATATTCTAAAAATTGATTTTAACTCTCATTTAAGTATATAAAACTAAATGTATTACCTGATCAGTCAGAAAATTATACATACAAAATTTGCAATCAATGTTTCGTCCCCATTTTTTACCTTATCAAGAGATACACATACATTAATGAGAAATAAGGAGCATTGTTTAATAAATAGATACAAAATAAAAATTTGAAAAGTTTTAAAATTAACATAAATAAAGAAAATTATTTTTTTAATGTTATATAACGTAATAAAATATTCTGACAGTAATAATTGTAAGAAAAATTACTAACAAGTTTCAAATAAAACATATTTCACATAATAAAGAAATTTTAAAATATTTTATTTTACGTATTAAAGCAAAATTTTTAATATAGCAATTAAACTGGTGAAAATCAATTATATTTCTGAAGTTTAAAATAAAGAGAAATCAGCAAGACATATTAAGTATTTCCCAATCATATTTATATTTTTTTTAAAATGTTTATTGTTAAAACTTTTGGCTTTTTTTAGCCATTTTCAACTGTTTTTACGTATAGTTTAAAATGGCTAAAAATGCGGAAAACCGTAAGAACTATTTAAATATATAAAACATTTTTAAATGAACAGAGGGTCTTATTTGGTAATCACCAAGTACTATTAAATTATTTAAAAAGTATTGCACATTATCTGAAAACGTCTTAATTTTTTTAAAAAAACTTTTAAAATTACTCTTATTCTCCTTACCACACGTTTTTATTATCTTTCAGATTTAATATCATGAAATGCAACATAAATATAATTATTGAACTTAAAATATATATTAAATACTCATTTCTGACTTATTAGATAATATTCTTTTTAAAAAAATTTCAGTTATACAGATATAAAAAATTAATTAAAACTAAGCAGTAAAGGGGAAAAGCGTATTTTATTTTAATTATACTCGTCTGAAACGGTCGGAACGTATTTGGTAGAGAAACCAAGTTATTATATTTCAGAGTAATTATCGCTTTTATTTAATGAGTATCGCTTTCAGTCACGTGTTCTTCTTGTAACGATCAAACAAAAAAAATATGTAAAAGTCACAAATTTGTGTGCGGCAGACATCAAACACTTTCGAGTGTTACTGTGATAATAAAATTTGCATTTACACTACAAAAGAGAGGTTGAATAACGCTTAACTGGAATGTTGATTGCCAGATAAACTTTCCATGCAAGCTGCTAATTAAAAACTTGTGAAATACAAAATCGATAAAATGAAATCCACAACGCGATTAATTACCTACAACATATACTTCTCTTAGCATCTCTTCACATGTATTCTTAAAAATTATATCATTAAATTTTTATAAGTACACCATTCACTTATGGATCATCATGTGAAACACCGGTGATTCAGGTCACAAAATAGTCTCACTATTCGGGTCTATACAGACTGTTACTGCTTCATTTTCTCATATACAATGCTATTAGCGTCCAAAAATGTTTTTATTATAAGTCTTAATATTTTCATTTTTGTATTCTTGTATTCTTGATCAAATATATTTAATGTTGAAATAATACAAAAATGGATAAATAGGTTTTTTATGAATTTATAATTTTAGAAAAATTAACGCCATACTCCAATGAATTATGATGTTGAGATTTTGTCGGCCATCTACCGTACTCGACCCAAAGACTTTCTTAAATCACGTCATTTCGTCACGGAAATGTAATACGCACTGAACTAAAATGGGCTGGAAATTGTAACCTATAATCTTTTTAATATTTGTGTTGAAATATACAATCAAAAATTCATTGTCATTTTAAAATAAATTTGGTCGTTACATTTCTTAACAAAGTAAATATTTATTACACCCCTTTTGTATAATTTAACCGATTAGCGATTTATCAAATAGATGCTTCTCGAGTATCTTTTAAGGGATTGGAAAACATAGTGAAGTTTCAATAATTATACAAGTGAAAAGCTTTTTCTATCTCTTATATGGTGAATTAGGTTAAACATACAAACAATTTTTAAACTATTAACTTTGTAATAATTAATTACACGTATCTGGTCGTTCATTAAATACAAATAGAAGAGAATCTGCAAGTATTTCCTTTTAAAAGGAAACTGAATAAATGTTTTAAGAAAATTTCTCAGCATTTCAGACCTAAAAATAACTACGACATAAAATATTCATTGCTATCGTTTTAGATTCGTATTTATTCACAATGTAATCGAAGGTTTTGGGGTAGGGTTTTATTGAAGACTCGTGTCACATTTTTTAGGACAATATTTGGATTAATTTCTGACAAAAGAAACTTGAAGATCAGTACATAGAAAATTCATCGTTGATACACTACAAAAAATGTATATTTTCCTAGGAACTTGTAATGAACCGGTATCGCTAATTTGGGTAATACGCCGAATATTAGAAATTTTTTGCATATTAAAAACAATTTATGGTAAAATATATTAGTAATGTAAGTATTAGGTGTTTTTTTCTACAGTTGGAAACAGTGTAACATTATTGGCTTCGCGTTACAACGAAATTCTTATACAATTTGCTACTAATTATTTGATTGGTAAATTAATCTGAAAATCTTGAAAACTCCTTCAGACGAGAACGAGAATAGGGAATAGCTAGTGATAATGTCACAAACGGTGAGGGGACTGCCAAGATTACCGAACCTATACTGAGAACATCTTCATACCACAGCTATTTATGAAATTAGGTAATTTGACTATTGAAATTCTAAAATTAATCTCTAATTTGCAAACTATAGGACTAAGTACCCCGCAAATGATTGTTTTTGCAGCCGACTCCACAAAAATCGCAAGTGGCGAATTAGTCCATCCTGTTCGCTGCGCCGATATCCGAACCAGGAACTATGTCGTGAAATAAGCTGTTCAGGGAGGACAGTAAAAAAAATCTAACAATCTATGTCTTATCCAGAAAATCTATAGCCGAACGTTGTGTACGCTAATTTATTAAGATGGAACCTGAAATTTTTTCAACAAAAACCGTAAGCTACAATAATTCTAATCATAATTTTTTCCGTTACATACTTTCTTAAATATCAATTATATGCAGTATTACTTCAGAAGCTTGTCTAGGATTTAGTAAATCACGACCCCACAATACCTTGATGAAAGAGATCTCTCATAAGTGTCAATAGTAAATTTAAACCCGGAGGAATTGTATTTGTTTGTCAAAGTTTTTATGCTGAAAATCTTCAAAATCTATTCTGTCAAGCTGCTGGAGCCCAAACAATTTTATAGGAGAGACTCGTGCAGGGTTAGGATTCCCGGAGCCGGGAGTAATAAGCCTGGTCTCCTAAACTAAGACTTTATTCCACCACGTGGTGCGACTCTGGCCGTTGTCGGGAAGCACAGGTAATGTGTCGCGCGAGAGCCGGGAACAGACTGGGTGCTCTCCGTGTGCACGCTGTAGGTGCTCGGTAGGGTCCCGTTACTTGGTGGGGAGCATTGTTTGCATCCCCTAACGGGACGGGTAACGGGACCCTCTTGCTCGCATGGGGACACGGAATATTCGTCCCCACACCAGCCACCCGTTAAGAGACGGAGTCAGGATATACGTTTTGTGCCAGAGTCGCATTACAATACCATAATAAATAAATATGTTCATAATTTTTACAAAACAATATACAGAATATTTACAAAAAAAAAATAATAATGTGCGAAATGTTCTACGGCGTGGGCGAGTAGCGGTCCGGGGCACGGGCCCGGCGACCCGAGCGAGTTGGCGGCGCTGCTAGGCGATGCGGGCGAGGCCAGTCTCTTTGCGCTGGCGTGGAGAGCGTCGCCTGTGGTGCCACCGGGCTGTCGTTCGTGGCTGCCGGCGCTATGCTGGGGGGCCCAACTGCTTCCTCTGGGCGCAACATGAAGGCCGGTTTTACCCTGTCCAGTGAAACTCGTGTTTCTCCGCGACTTGTATGCAACACGCAGGTTTTCTCGTCCCTGCTGACGATGCGGTAGGGTCCCGTGTAAGGCGTACAAAGGGAGGCCTTTATACCGTCGTCACGGAGAAAAGCATGGGTGCAAGTCGCCAACTCCTTGAACACGAAGCTTCCTGGTCGGGAGCGTCGCGAAGCCGGTGTGGGCCGTATGTTTGTTGTTGCCTGGCGGACCCGCTCGATGAGTGACGTCGGGTCGCCAAGCTCGGGTTCTGCGGTGAAGAATTCGCCGGGCAGACGTAGCGGTTCTCCAAACACCAGTTCGGCGGCTGATGTCTGCAGGTCCTCCTTGAAGGCGGTACGAATCCCGAGCATGACGACCGGGAGGGCGTCGAGCCAGGAGGCGCCTTCATGGCACATTATCGCTGCCTTCAGCTGCCTGTGGAGCCGTTCTACTAGCCCGTTAGCCTGTGGGTGGTACGGCGTCGTGCGGGACCTCTGCCAGCCCGTGTACTTCCCCAGTGCCTGAAAAAGATCGGACTCGAACTGCCGTCCTTGGTCCGTAGTAACACGCTCTGGGCAGCCATAGCGCGAGATCCAGCCGTGGAGCAGGGCGTTGGCCACATCTTCTGCGGTGATTCGCTCCAGTGGATAAGCTTCTGGCCAACGCGATGCACGGTCGATCGCCGTCAGGAGGTAGCGGTAAGAGCCTGCTGGCGGCAGTGGACCCACGATGTCAATGTGTATGTGACGGAAACGAGCTGACGGCGTCGTGAAGTCTCCCAGTGGCGTGTGGACGTGCCGTGTAATCTTCGCGCGCTGACATTGCAAACACGCCCGAGTCCATACGCGTATGTCTCGTTTAACCCCGGGCCAAACGAAACGCGACGTAATCAGGCGCGTGGTAGCGCGTGTGCCGGGATGGCTCAGGCCGTGGACCGCGTCGAATACCTGTCTGCGACTTGGAGCTGGGACGACTAGGCGTTGGCGACCCGTTGATACATCACATAACACCCGGAGGTCGAGTCCTGGGACATCGACGTGGCGGAGCTGGAGTGCTGTGCTGCCGGCTAGCAGCTCGCGTAGCTCGTCGTCCTCGGCTTGCTGCTGGGCGATGCGGCTGAGATCCACCGGGCTATTGGCTGCTGTCAAAGCCTCGACGCGGGATAACGCGTCGGCGACTATGTTTTGGGACCCATTGACGTGCCGAATGTCCGTGGTGAACTGCGAGATATACGTCAGGTGGTTCCTCTGAACGGGCGGGAGTCTCTCGTTCTGCTGCTGATAGGCAAAACATATGGGCTTATGGTCAGTAAATATTATTGTGTGTTGAGCCTCCAACGCGTGACGAAAATGCCGGACCGCCAAAAAGATGGCGAGTAGCTCCCGATAATATGCCGGCCACTGTGTTTGCTGCGGCGTCAGCTTCCGGGAGAAGAAACCCAACGGTTGCCACGCTCCTCCCACTTGCTGCTGCAAGCTGGCGCCGACTGCATTCTGCGACGCGTCGGTGAAAAGCCCGAGCTGTGCCGTAGGGTCCGGGTGAGCCAGCATCGTTGCGTTGGCGAGCGAGGCCTTGCATTTCTCGAAGGCTGCTGTACTGAGTGGGTTCCAGGGCACAGGGTGGGTGCCGCGGAGACCTGAGAGAGCCTCCTGGAGCTCTGCTTGATGCGCCGCTGCCTTGGGAAGGAAACGACGATAGAAATTTATCATTCCCAAGAAGCGACGGAGCCCTCTGGCGTTGGATGGGCGCTGGAAATCGCGCAGTGCGGCGACACGTTCTGGTACGGCGCTTACGCCTTCCGAGGAAACGTGGTAGCCGAGGAAGGTTACGGCCTGCTGGCCCAGCACGCTCTTTTCCACGTTGACGATTATGCCGTGCTGCGACAATCGGCGGAAAACGGTTCGCAGGTGTTCCCGGTGTTGCTCTGGAGACGCGCTGTAGATTAGAATGTCGTCGATGTACGGGAAGCAGAAGTCCAGCCCCTGTAACACTTCGTCCATAAACCTCTGGAACGTTTGTCCAGCATTTCTCAGTCCAAAGGTCATGAACGGGAATTCGAACATCCCGAACGGCGTGGTTATGGCCGTTTTCGGGATGTCCGTCGTGTGCACCGGAATCTGTGTGTATGCCTTAACGAGGTCGAGGACAGAATATATTTTGCTTCCTCGAAGGGTCATAGCAAAGTCCTGTACGTGCCGAACGGGATACCTGTCTGGGACGGTTCGCGCGTTCAGCGCGCGATAATCACCGCATGGGCGCCATTCTCCGTCTTTCTTCTTAGGCACGAGATGCAGCGGCGATGCCCACGGGCTCTTCGATCGTCGCGCGGTCCCGTCGGCGAGCATGGCCTCGAATTCTGCCCGTGCGATGTGGAGCCGCTCCGGTGCCTGGCGTCGTGGTCTACAGGAAACTGGGGGTCCTGGCGTCGTCCGGATGTGGTGAACCGTGGTGTGACGAACAACGCGGGGCGCGCCGGCCGGGCGCGTGAGCTCCGGGAATCGGCTCAGGAGGTCCTGGTATGGCGAGCACGTCGTCAGCACCCTGACGCTGGGTTGCGGCGATCGGTCCTTATTCGCGCTTACGACGCGGCCCGTCGTCCCGTCGAGCAGGCGCCCGCTTCGACAGTCCGGTAGAAGTCCAAAGTGTGCCAGGAAATCAGCGCCGATTATTGGCAACGCGACGTCCGCGATGACGAAACGCCATACGAACACCCGGTGCAGCCCCAGGTCGATTCGCATGGGTAGGCAGCCGTACGTGTTGATAGTACTGCTGTTCGCGGCGCTGAGCTTGTAGTTGGTGACCGCGCGCTGGCCCTTGAGTAGGTTGCGCGGGAAGCAACATAAGTCGGAACCGGTGTCGACTAGGAACCCATGTCCGCTGGTGTGGTCCCTAACGACGAGACGGCGTCCACTGGATGGGCAGCCGGCAGCTGCAATAGCCGGCTGCCTTACTCGTTTCCCTGGGTGTAGCTGCACGGGGGTTCGCAGCGTTGAGCCCGGCTACCGAACCGTCTGTGGTACCAGCATTTCCCGGTGCTGGCGTTGTCGCGGCGGCCACGCTGTTGTTCGGGCGGCTGGCGGCGTGCTGGCGGCCTTCGTTCGCCTCGTAGGGCTGCGACTTCCGCGGTGAGCGCCTCCAGGCGCTGCTCGAGGCTAGGGGCTGATGGGCCGTGGAGTTCATCTGCCTGATTGGTGGACTGTGAGCTCGTGCTGGCAGCGTGGACGTGCGGTGGAAGACCGGGTGTTGGAATCTCCATAAGCCTGTCAGCGATTTGGGCGGCCGTGGCGAGCGGTGCGTCTATATGACTTTGGACCGCGACCTGTACGTAGGCCGGCAGGCGCTGCAGCCACAACGTCCGCAGGAAATCGTCCGACACTTGAGTAGGCCCTACTAGGCTGCGGAGGTACCGCAGGAACTGCGACGGAGATCTGTCGCCAAGTTCGGCTTCGCTGAGCAGCAGCCGAGTTCTTCGCTCTTGTGAGGGCGAAAGTCTCTGTATCAGAGCTTTCTTTAAACACTCGTACTTGCCTGTTGCTGGCGGGTTGACGAGGATGTCCTGGACTTCCGCAGCCCATCTTTGTTCGAGGTGAGCTGCGATGTGGTTGAACTTGGTGGCGTCCTGCGTGATGCCGGCGATGGCGAATTGGCTTTCCGCCTGGGCGAACCAGACGTCCGTATTGTCCGCCCAGAAAGCCGGCAGCTTCGGTGTGATCCTACAGACCTGTGCTGCGTCATGGTGTTGGCCACGTGGATCCTCCTTCAGCCTTGCGATCTCCTGCTGTAGCTCGGCGATTTTGTTGTTCAAAATGTCCATCGTAGGGGTCACCAATATAGGAGAGACTCGTGCAGGGTTAGGATTCCCGGAGCCGGGAGTAATAAGCCTGGTCTCCTAAACTAAGACTTTATTCCACCACGTGGTGCGACTCTGGCCGTTGTCGGGAAGCACAGGTAATGTGTCGCGCGAGAGCCGGGAACAGACTGGGTGCTCTCCGTGTGCACGCTGTAGGTGCTCGGTAGGGTCCCGTTACTTGGTGGGGAGCATTGTTTGCATCCCCTAACGGGACGGGTAACGGGACCCTCTTGCTCGCATGGGGACACGGAATATTCGTCCCCACAAATTTAATTAAAATGATGTTAATAAATATTTGTGTTGGAGAATATATAATGTCTGAGTGTTTTACAAAATTTGATTTGTCGTGCCACCTTTACGCATATATAAACCAGCTGATTGCGTTTGGTGCATAATAATGTATGTGGCGTGACGTCATCGAAGAGAAATAGTTGACGGCGAACTTTAACATTAACAAATTTATATTTATATCACATAAAGTGAATATACTTATTATTATAATTTTTTATTTATTACAAACTTTAGCAGGGAATCTTGAAGCTCTTCCCGTAAAATAAATATAACGTCAAATATCGTACGAGTGGATGGTCTTGTTTATCAGACATAACCTCGTTAATTAAATTTAATCCTCCTGACTGTTCGTGTAGAGCATTTACTTATTCCCTTTTTCAACGCTGACCGGCTGCTGAGTGCTAAAATTATCATTTGAGGGACTTAATCTCCTTGTACAAACATCGTGTGGCGTTCTAGCGTTTTACAGCTGAAGGGTAGTAAGTACGCGTGGGTTATAAACTCGCCCCACGAGAATATCCACAATTCCCATTAAAACGGAAACTCTAAGATGACCCAAGTGCGTACTTAAAGGTGCGGAACTAGTTAGCTTTAAACATTTTATTGCGTTAAATATTTACTCCACTATCACTCCTTAGAGGAATCAATGAGGTATTTGATTTAAAATTATAAAATATTTTCTGGCTTCAATATCTTTGAAATTTAAGTTTGAGGCAAGGCACCATTATTCATAAAACGGTATTACTAACGTCCTAAATAATTACTGAACACACAGGTTGATTTTACAGTAATATGACAAAATGTAAGATAGGTAATATAGGGTACCTGTTAAAACTAAAACATCAAAATTAGGAGGACGTCAACAAGTTTCAGTTTGAGCTAAATTACGGTAATGACTGAAATAGATAGATAGATTTATTCACCATTAGCACTCTAATGAGGAAATAGGATTCGTCACAAATGTTAAATATATAAATTACATATAAAATGAATTAATATTAATAGTAATAATTAATAAGTTACACAAAAAAATTCATATCTGTTCACATTTGTCTAGTCACCACAATCATACACACTATCTTTAAGAAACACGCACACAACACTTATCACTTCCTGGTATTCATCTCCTGTCGCTAGGTACGGAGGGATGTCGTCATGGATATTTACTAAAACAGAAAGCAGAGGCAGGAGAACAGAACCAAAAGGGGAAAACTGTACAAACTATTTACATATTTGTAGCATATTCGGCCATTTTGTAGGCAAGGCAGTTCAGCGAATGTGAGGCCGATTCAAAAATTCATTTACGGAGTAATAAGTTCCATTTACAAGAAATGTTTTACACTCTTTGACCAATGAGTTGTAGTTGTTGATGTTCTTTACATGTTCAGGAAGGCTGTTAAATAGTGCGATACCGGAATAATGAACGCTAGACTCGTCAGACCTGACAACTGAACGGTTCCTCCATGATTGTCCCCGTTACTTGCAAAAAGGTTTATGTTGCGTTTAACAAATTTTAGTACTTCTAATATGTAAGCGCTAGGTAGAGTCAGAATATGAAGTCTTTTGAACAACGGCCTGCAGCTTTCTCTAGCATCTGAACCTTAAATAATTCTAATGGCTCGTTTTTGCAGTTTGAAAACTTCCACACTACGTGAACAATTGCCCCAGTTGGCAATACCGTAACACATATGTGAATGAAAGTAGGAAAAATATACCAGTGAAGCAGTTTTGGTATCAACTTATTGAATCAATTGTCTTAATCAGTAACAAACAGAACTAAGTTTGGGCGCAAGGCGATCAATGTACAAGTTCTATTTTAATTTACTGTTGACCTGCAAGCCGAGGAAAGTCGCGTGATCTGAGAACTTATCAGTTACGATGTTGTTGGTTTCTGTTGTAAAACGAACTAACTTAGTTTTCTGTACATTGAGTGTTAATTTTTTGGCGGCGAACCAAGTATCTAGGTTTCTAGATGCAATCTCAATCTTCTCATTAAGATTATTTAAATCAATGTCCGTAATTAACAAATTAGTGTCATCTGCGTATAAGACAGATTTTACAGTTTCCATATATTATGGAAGATCATTAATATACAAAAGAAAAAGCAGTGGACCTAATATTGAGCCCTAAGGGACGCCACAAGAAATGCCTTCCCATTCTGACAAGTGCACCTCACCAGATTTGTTTTTTAAGGCTACCTTCTGTTTACGATTCTTGAGATAAGATTCAAAGAGTGCCAAAGCGTTGCCCCTGATCCCATAATATTCTAATTTTTGAAGAAGTATTCAGAAAAGGATGAGGTCGGAGGAAAATCCAGCAAAGTCTCTTTTTAAGCGTAGAGAGAAAGACTTTCAGGGTAGGAAAGTCGATTACGTCGGGTTCTTGGTATCGAAGAACCGTCCAGAGACTTGAACAAAATCAAAATGCACTATGAAGCATTTACAGTTACAAAGGCGGCAGTAGCAAGACAAAAAGTTGCTCCAGAGACTCAGAGAAAACCCCCCACACAACTGAAAAACCACTTACTAGAAGGCGAGGAACCAATCTAAAGGTCCAGATCTCCTCGAGATCTGTAGTGGGGCACCTCGAAACCGGATAACACACGGTTTCTATAGCGTTTCCGTTGAAATCCGAACCGAGTGACGTATTTTTTACCCGATACTCGCACATCCTCCCGGGTACAGAGTGGAGAAAAATTTCTTACGGGTGTGCGGTATAATCCGAACTAATAAAACAAATTGATAAACCAATATGACACTAAACCTGAAAATTTTTAAATCTTGAAATGTGTTCTAAAACTCAATATTTAAATAATGCATAAACTCACATGTAAAAAAACAAGGTTTACATAATTGTACGGTTGAATTATATCGCACTTTATTTTGCGAAACTAAATAGTTTTAATTTACGCGTTTTGTTTGTTCAGTTGATGATTATTGACTGTTAATGATTATAATGTATGTTACGTTATGAAAGTAAAAACTCGGCACTTAATTACGTGATTAGATGAAACAAATTTCTAAATAAACAGTTAGTTCCACTTTATTTTTTAAAAAAAAATGAATTTGGGAATGAACCTCTTTTGTAAATATACATTTTTTTCCTGATTGCATGATTTGGAATAAATATCTGTTTAATTTAAATTTTGAAAAATACACACACCAAACTTTTATTTTCCATAAAAAGTATTTGTAAAGGTTTTAATTTATTTAATCAAGTATTTTATTTACTACAGAAGGAGTTTCTACAAATTAACGCTAATAAATTCATTATTTATAAATTAATTTATCAACAAAAGTTCATGGTGCTTTACCAAGCAACATAGATTTGATACTTAGGTGACCATCACTCTATTATTATCCAGACGAAAAAAAAATCATTTGTTGAGACAAAAACTGTTCCTGACTATCAGTTTTATTAAAATTCTTTGTGTCCTAGTTCTGCGTACAACTATCAATCGCTGCACCAGACGGAACTGGTTTTTCTCTTATTCGCTCCTTTGTCCTCGGAGCACAAAGACTTAATTTCATTTAATTGATATACTTCCCCTTTTCCTTGATAAAAATTCTGTCTGCGGAGTAATTTGTTTTGTTCGCTTTGTTTTTATTCATACCTGCTACTACGGAAACATGGCCGGATTTGGAGATGCATTAAATTGTAGTTCCATTTTCCCCTCGCGTACGCTTCGCCAAAAACACCCTTTAATGCTGTTTTTGTTTTAATGTTGTGGGCGGAAAACATTCTTTCGTAAGGGACGCTGCGGAGAGGCTTGGTTATATCGTAATAAGATTTCTCTTCTTCAAACTTGCAGCAAAACAGAGCTCTGCCAAGTTAATTACATTGGCTCTCACAGAACACCCCCAGCCGGCGCTCTGCTTTCATGTAAAATAGGAAGAGGGGGCCACGACAGTACGAAGAAAAACTACTGACTGGATCCGTCGGCTGAAACATCTAATCTATGTAATGCATGCAGATACAGTCTCGAATTTAGCTTCTATCCCGCGGAGGATAGTTAAAACAGATACCACTTTTTTCAACTAGTATGATCTCTGTTCTTACTAATTTTTTATTCTCTGTCATGCTTAGCTTCAATGTTAATGATTTCTGGGTGTGCATAAAGTGAGTAATTGTAACTTCAGAACGAATCAGTATTCCCTCGATCATAAAAGGAATATCAATCGTAAAAATAGAAAACATTTATTTACTGTACTAGCTGGGTGCCCGGCGTTGCCCTAGATGTCCCGATACACTCCAATTTCGGTTGCTTTTGCGCTATTTTTATGTAAAGCTCCTCGAGGGTGTAGATTTGTAAGCGGAACATACTCATATGCATACCCACATGTATACACACATATATATAATATATATAGATAGATAGATATACATACACTATTTAAAACAATTATTAAATTTGTAGACATATAATTTTTCCATCTGAAATTAAACGATTTGGTGGTTTTAGCAATCTGCAGTTGGTAGCATTGTATAAAATTAATGCAAAACATTACGAAATACGCTGTCTTCAATAAAAAAATATCAATTTTGAACATTTAAGTATTGTTTTTATCATAATTCTATGTATCTTCCAGTGCGTATTGCAAGATATAATTGGGAAACATATTGGTCCCTGATCCCGTTAAATATTCTACGTCAAAAGTCAAGTTATTTGAAAGAAAATTAATGCAATGGATTGTATAACCTTTCATAATAAATTATATTTATCACTGGTAGTAGTAGATTTAATTACACTTATTATTCAATCAAAATATTTTTGCTCAGCTTCATTTCTCAGAAATTGAACATCTACAACGTCGTTCCCAAAAATGGAAAACAAATATTGCTATCCTAACCTCAAATTTTTGTTTCACGACACAAATTGCACGCAATAATTTGTTTACATTTATACAAATGTATAGAAATACGTTGCGTAAAGTATAATTAATTGTACTTTTAATTCAATTTAAATGTTCCTATTTCTGTACATACCTTTGACTGATAGTGCATTAATTGAATAACGACCATAAAAACTTTCGGAGTTCCGTACGTCATTTTCAATACTTTTATAGTTACAAACATATAATTCAGCAGTCGTACCTTAGACAAATCTTATTATCTTCTGAAATATTATACAGGATACAATAGTACGTTATATTATGAAATTTTATAAATCTCGACCGACACACATTTGAATGTATTATAAGGCGCCATATTGGCTTTATCAAAGATAGCGGGATAATTAACTATTCCAAATTAACTTTGCGCAAGGATGGTAAAGTGTTTCGTATTGTTTTTTATTACTATTCGATGGAGTAATACTGGAAAAAAAATTACTTTTTATTCAATCAAAATATTTCTGCTTTATTTCATTACGAAATACAGAACTATATTTAAGATGCGTCAATGTCTTGAAAACTTATGACGTCATCGTCTCGCGCAGTAATTTAACACTAATTCGTAACTTATTTCAATTATAATTATTTCCACGTTTATTATAGGGGTTTCTCACCCCCACAGTACCGGTTCTCGATTTTGGCAGAATATATATACCAATTTTTGAGGAATTCTGTCCACGCGATAAAATTTGTATAAAGAACAACGTAAATACGTACATACATACATACATACATACATACAAATATACATCCTTTTTTATTACATAGAAGATTACGTTTACATATCTGTAAATCCTGTATTTGATTCGTTGCATAAGTACTTTCAGTTACGAATGAAAATAAATGCAAATCCTTAAATGTACTTAATAATTACAACAGTCAAAACTCCGACTAGTAAGCAGTATCGCTGTAATTTATTTATAGAGACTGACGTTAATTTACAGACATAATGTAAGAAACATATTTTTCACATGAAAATTAATCAAAAGGTTTAGAAAATTTATAAAGTTTATAATTAAAGGGGCTTTTATAGTAAAACAAATAAAAATTTTCTTGTTTTTAAAATGAATCTCAAGGTATAGCGGGAATTTGGGTGAAAACAAAATAACAATAAATTAAGATAAGGAACAATGTATGAATGCGGTTGTTTACTTCACAGAAACAAAAAAGTTCCAGTCCAGTTGTGATCTCCGTTCACCGGAGATGCGCATAAAAGGGCAGGTAACAATGACAAAAATATGTCCGTTAGTCAAATAAGGCAGCCGGGAAAATTGAAATCTGTTATCCAGCCGACAAAAAAAATTCAACAAGTCAGCCACCAAAATAATATTCAAACTGCATACAATTAGAAATATATAAACGGTTCCCTCAGTCAAAAATATCTTCAGTTCCCCTCCAAACGTCTGTTGATTCAATACTTGGAGCCGACTGACGAAGTAATAACCAGAATAAAGTATTGCCTCACTTTTGAAAAAAAACTTCTGTCAAAGAGACATTTTCCCTTTTTGCGTTATGAATCATTACACAGCGATTAATAATTAACTGTACAAAGAAAATACATATTAATATAATGCAATCGGTTAAGTTTTTTATTCATTTTAGTATGCATCACAGAAATATCGAGTAAAAGCTCTAAATTCTAACGAAAATATGATCTTAGATTATTCAAATGAAGCCAAAGCATATTTATGGTACTGTTAGCTAATAACCAACGGAAAAACTTCGAAATGTACGTTTTCAATCAATTTAAAAATATTTAATTAGTATTTGGTTGTTTTCCCTTCGTGTTGTGGTTACTATATTTTTTGTTATATCGAGACATTTTATTTACTTCATAGTGTCTATACATGCACAGTTCATCTTGTCTGGCAAATACGGCAGCGAGTGCTTTCTTCCTCTCAGTTACATTCATTAATTAGAGAATAAAGATACGAGGCCAACTCTTAATGAAGCTAAGATTGAGCAAAGAACTGATGCTATCTAAATAGTCCATTCTTCAAGTAGGAATTTCTTGAGTAAATACGGTAACTCTCGTTTTCCCTTCCAGTCAACATACTATATTAAATATTTCCCACCTAATTTTTATGTTAATTAATTTCAAGAACCAAAAGTTATCGACTTACCTATTTTCCAATCCTAGAAGTCTTCCTCTCGATGCTGAAGACGAGACGCCGCTTGTATTTTCTTCAACCTGATTCTATTTAATCTGATCATTTCCGTACCTTAGCTCAAACTAAATGTTACTGACATCCACCTTATTTTGATCTCTGAGATTTAGCAGATACGATATATTACGCCGAAATACTAGAGATTATACCAAGTATAAAAATAAATAAAATAATTTATTATTTCACAAGGGGATGAAAATTTATATTAAAAGATTGATGAACTGTTAGTTCTCGTAATGTAACCCGATTTTTTTAGGGTAACAGGCTACATGAGGTTAATCCACAAAGTGGCAACTCCCGTTTAATAGCCTAGGATGAGATTTGAAAGGGGGGATTCGGAAGGGTAGAGGAAGATAGCCAAGGGTTAACTAGGGCCCTTGGGCTATAGTTTAAGGATCCTACCCGGCAATTCGCCTAAAAGTGATGCAGGGAAAACCATAGAAAAATCTTCATCAGGTTTGTCGGGCATTTGGTACTTTTCCCACGGCCTTCCGATGGCGGGAGAGGGGTTAGCTGTGGGGTCGCAGCTTTCCCCTCTCCGTGCTTTGACTTTTATTTTATTTTTATTTTTTTTATTTTTTTAGGGCAACAGGCTACATGAGGGTGATCCACATTGGGCAACTCCCCTTTAATAGCATAGGAAGGGATTTGAAAGGGAGGATGCGGAAGGGTAGAGGAAGGTAGCCAAGGGTTAACTAGGGCCCCCGGGCTATGGTTTAAGGATCCTACCCGGCATTCGCCTAAAGAAATGCAGGGAAAACCCTAGAAAAACCTGCATCGGGTAGGTCGGGCATTGGGTACTTGTCCCACGCCCTTCCGATAGCGGGAGAGGAGTTTGCTGTGGGGACGCAGCTTTCCCTTGTCCGTGCCTCGACCAGTTTAGAAGGCAGCTGGCCGACTATCCCAATAGGAAAAGCGGACAACTCTTGCCGTATGCCCAAGGTCTGCGACCCCGGAACATACACCTCTCAAAACAGACCGAGGTGCCTGGGCATGTGGGAACCTTAGTTCAAAAAAAACCACAGAGATGTGAGAGCATCCCCAAAGGTAGCCCCCGCCAGAGCTCTCTGGGAAGGTTCACCTGCGAGAAATCCTCTCGCAGGCTTCTCTGTATATTTCCGTGCTTTGACCGTTCAACAATTTAAATGAAAAAGTCGACGAGGTCATAAGCCTGCAGGGTCATAAGCCTTCGAGAGGATTTCTCGCAGGTGAACCTTCCCAGAGAGCTCTGGCGGGGGCTACCTTTGGGGATGCCCTCACATCTCTCTGGTTTTTTTTTGAACTAAGGTTCCCACATGCCGAGGCACCTCGGTCTGTTTTGAGAGGTGTATGTTCCGGGGTCACAGACCTTGGGCATACGGCAAGAGTTGTCCGCTATTCCTATTGGAATAGTCGGCCAGCTGCCTCCTAAACTGGCCAAGGCATGGCGATGGGTAAGCTGCGTCCCCACAGCAAACCCCTCTCCCGTCATCGGAAGGGCGTGGGACAAGTACCAAATGCCCGACCTACCCGATGCAGGTTTTTCTAAGGTTTTCCCTGCATTTCTTTAGGCGAATGCTGGGTAGGATCCTTAAAATATAGCCCGGGGGCCATAGTTAACCCTTGGCTACCTTCCTCTACCCTTCCGCATCCCCCCTTTCAAATCCCTTCCTATGCTATTAAAGGGGAGTTGCCCAATGTGGATCACCCTCATGTAGCCTGTTGATCTAAAAAAAAAAAAAAATGAAAAAGTAATTTCCATATTCAACTGTGCAAAGAAACATTTTTCAGAACTATTTACATTTTAACAAGGATACCACATATATAAGTTTGTAAATTAAATAAACGTTGATGAGTGGAAAAAACAAAAACAGTCTCCAAGTTTATAACTTTATTAAATATATAGTCGGAAGCTTTCAACTCATTATTATAATCATCCTGAATGAACAATAAAAACGTTATAAACTTGGAGACTGTTTTTGGTTTTTTCTACTCATCAACGTCTACGTCAACAGTTCTTTTTACCATAAATTAAAAATTAAAATTTTTTAAAAGAAAATCAATTATTTTTAAATATTAAAAAATGACCCAAAATTATAGGTGCAGAAACCTTCAACTTTCCCAAAAATTGTGTTCTGCAAATCCGTGTGTTATTTAAGACTCTAAATTAAATTATGGAAGTATAAAATATAGGTCTGTTTCGAAAATTAGTGATAAGATAAAATAGCCACATTCGGTCAGTGATAATATAAATACCACACGTTTCTGGAAAAGTGTTTCCCTTCTTCAGGTGCTAAGAATACTAAAAATACCGGCCTAGGTATTTGAATTTGAGTCGTGCGAGCACACACGAAAGATCCCGTCGTTCCAAATACTATGGGAGCGCGCATTCATGGTGCAAGCTCCGACATCCGAAAACAATCCGAACTTGTTGGAATTTTCTACACTTTCGTGCATCAAAAAATGGAAGTAGATCTAGTTATTAACTATATTTATGGACACAAATGTTTGTGGGATCAGAGTGATTCAAGTTATCACTTACGTGACCCTCATCACAGGGAACGGCGAGAAATGTCCCAAGAAAAATAGATTTATTACGCTTATGAATGGCATATTATTTGTAATTTTTATGTCGAGAAAAATAGTTTTTCCCTGATATAGTGAGCTTCGGATGCGCTTTCATTCTCTGCAGTCATGAATCTGATCTTGTTTAATTTTGTGATCGTGGTGATTCCTCTCTCTGGTTTTTGAACTAGGGTTCTGACAAGCCTGGCACCTCGGTCAGTTTTAAGAGGTGTATGTTCCGGGATCGTAGATCTTGGGCATACGGTAAGAGTCGTCCGCTATTTCTATTGGAATAGTTGGCCAGCTGCCTCCTAAACTGGCAAACTGGCAAGGCACGGAGAATAGAATGCTGCGAAACCCCACAGAAAACGCCTCACCCGCGTGGGACAAGTATAAACTGCCAGACTGACCTAACGCAGGTTTTCTAGGGTTTGTCCTGCATCACTTTTAGGCGAATTGTCGGGTAAGATCCTTAAAACTACAGCCCGGGAGCCCAACTTAACCCTTGATCCTTCGACATCATCTTTTCAGTTCCTTTCCTATGCTATAAGAGGTGAGTGTCCACTGTGTGGATTACCCTACATATATAGTTTGTCTAAACCTTCTTCTTTCCATAGCCAACTCAAGTATAACTTCCTTATCAATTATTACGTTATGAAGTAACCATATACACTTTATTATGGCAACGGCACAATCGGGATTTACTTAAATTGCTTTTAATAACAATTATCACTTGCGTGTCAGAATACCAAAGGAATCTCTTTTTAAATATTCATGTACCCATTTGGTTCTACGATAGCGACGCCGCCGTATCCGAGTTAGAAGAATATTTAACTTGAAGTTGCAGATTATTCATTTCACTCCAATGAGGATTTCACGAATAGGATATTACCGTATTCAGTGTGTGCACTCATTCGTACGACGAGTATCATACGTTTTCGTACGATAAAAATTCGCATTCAATGTGCGACCGATCTAGAGCGACACAACCGTACAATACACTTGAAATATTAAAAAGCCCGTGTTTTAGTTTTCTTAGCACCTGAATAAAGGCAAAATGCTTCCAGAAACGTTGTGTGGTATATACGTATATATATATATATATATATATATATATATATATATATATATATTATCACTTATTTTATATGTATTTGGCTATTTTATCTTATTATTAGAAATTATGTTAGGTTAATACGTGTCAATTAAAATTGATCAGAAATATAGGCATACGCCATTTTTTTCAACCTTTACTAAAATTATAGATCTAATTGTTTTGTAGCTATCTTGCAAGTAAATGACTTACTGAGTGATTGTGATTGTTTTATTTTAAAGATTTATTGATTTTAGGAATTTAACAGCTTTTATAGAAAGAGTTTTTTTTAAAATTTATTATTTATAGTCGCGTCAACATAAAAGTAATTGGTGACTTACGATACCTACCGAATAAAATTATTACAATTAGTTCACATTAACTATGCTTTTTATTCTTAGTCTCAGATTTAGTGTCTATTTAGATTAGATCTTGAATGCCTGTTTCCTTGTTAAACTACAGTAGGTTAATTATCCGCTGCTAAGGTACATATCTCGCTTCTCGTGTATTTCTGAATTGTGGGTCTTCTAATCCTGTCGTGCTTTGGGTAGTCGTAGAGGACAAGCTGGATCATCAGAGTAGCCTTGCATGTAGGTTGCGGTGATCTAGAGAATAGAAATGAGTGCGTAAGGTTAGAATGGAGAGTTCTTAACCTAGCCGTCTCCGTGACAGACTGCTAGAGTATTTCCTTGAAATTTTCCACTTCCTTGTAAAAAATCTCTTCATTCCTTCCTCTTCTGCACTTGCACTATTTTTCTCCAATATTCTGGTATAGGCTTGTCCCTCCATCATTTTTAGTGCTCATTGGACTGTTGTTTTTATTTTTTGTTTGCATGCCCTTTCGTTTCCCTCTATTCCTCTGTGTGCCAGTATCCATCCTATCATTACCCTATTATTACTATTTTTACTATTTTTTTGATTTTATTCTCTACATATCTTTTGATTGGTTATTGTATTTATTGCAGCGAGAGAGTCTGTTAGGATTAAATGATTTTGGTTTTTATTTGTTTGTAAATGGCATATATTTCCGCCGAAGTTATAGATGCGTTGCTATTTATGGTTACTGTCCTTGCAAACTCATCTGAAACTATAGCGCATCCAACTCGTTATTCATGATATTGACGCATGTGTGTATATTACTCTAGGTAACTTGTACTTATCCATTAGATTCTTCAGCTCCATCTCCCATTCCGTATTCTTCATGTTATTTGATCCCGTCCTGGCGAGGGAAGTGTCTATTGGTAGTTCAAGGATTTTCCAGGGCGGTATCCTAGGAGTATAATTGTATAATTATGGGCTATTACAGAGTAGTCCATATTTCCTTTATTTAGGAGTGTTTTTAGCGTGGTGTTAAAAGGTATCGGGTCTATGACAGAGTCTCTATTTAAGAGCCTTGTAGTGTATGCTTGTTCTCCAATGTATTCCTTTGTTGCCTCCATGGCCTTTATTGCATATTTTAATACGGCAGTTGTTCCTCTATGCCATAAGGAGGTTTCTTTTCCCTCAGTTGGGGTGGTTCTGATACATCCAGTTATTATCCGCAGTGCCTCATTTTTAATTATATTTAGCTCTAGAGACTTATTACCTTTCAATTTCCATCCTTTTACTTTTTGTGCGCTATAAAAATAAATATATCCTGTTAGAAATTCAGTTCATACAATGCCAGATTTATCCACGGCTTGTGACGCGACTTCACTTGCGTCTGCGTTTACTGTATTAAAATTTCTTTTCTATCATTCACGCCGTAGACTTCCCACAGGCATTCTGAATTCCTACCTAGTTTGGGACGTCTACGAATCTTTTTTTTTTTAGGCGGACCGCCGGCCCAGGCACAATACTGCGGCATAGTACATGAATATGTCATTCAGGGTTCTATTCACGTTGCTGCACGTGGGAACTGAATTTGTTATCGAGTTTCCCCACTCTACCCTTTCGACGAGGTCGCTTGTTGCGTTGCGGTATCAGAATAAAAAGCAGTTTCTTATTTCAACAGATACGGTTCATAATTCAGAATCAAAGATCAAGCTAAGTGGATATCTCTAATAACGTTTTACAATAGAATAATACCTCGATTCGTGAAACGGTTCTCTTCCAGCAAATTTTGTTTATGATTCATATGAGAACAGACGAGTACTGTACGAAAAAGAACCTGAGAATGGTTTAATGTATTGTTATGTAATAAATAAAGGGGAAGTAAAGGGGAGATATAAACAAGAAATTAATAGAGGATGTCGGATGTTTGAATGCTACTATTTGTAGTGCCATAATATTCAAATATTCCACGCCTGTTCAACATACGAGCCCGGCTGTCCGTTACGGTACACAAACATAGCCAGTTATAATATGAGAATAACATATTCTACCCTTAGTATATACATAGAAACGTGAGTAATAACTACGTGTTTGCTGACGGCGTTGGGAGTTCCAGCAATAGCTAATATCTTCGGATATGATCTGAGCCACGATGACGAAGTCTGGGGTTGCCTTGTAAAGTGTTTGCTCTGCGTGAAGTGGTTGGGGTGGGGCAAAGGAGAAGTTGACGGCAGTGCAGCAGCGTTATGTATTCCCGCAACTTTGTGTAGCACCCACGAGGACTGGGAGATAGATGCCTCCAGCGAATGCAAGCAGAAAACTCGCAGCCTTCTCTGCCAGCACAGGCAACATTAACACGAAAACTTTCAGCTCTTGATGTACTGCTAATTTGGAAATATTACCATTATTTGTTTAAGTATACGACGCAGAAGACAGCATTGTCTCTAACGTCAGTCTTCTAAATTAAAGGAGCTGGATTTGCATTCCTATGTCTGTCCCAGTGGACATTTATAATTGATACTATCATGAATTATAAACTTTTATTATTTTTATTTGTTATCGAGGTTCCCCACTCTACTATTTCGACGAGGTCGCTTGTTGCATTGCGGTATCATTATAAAAAGCAGTTCCTTAGTTCAACAGATACGATTCATAATTCAGATATATATCGGAATCAATTATCAATTTTAATGGATATCTCTAATAACGTTTTACTACAGAATTATTCCTCTTATTTATTTATTTATAAATATATAGTATAATCAAAATATAAAATATAAAAAAATATAAAAATAAAATAAAAACATTTTAAAATATTATATTTAACACTCATGTTAAAATCACGTTTTGGTACGTTTTAGTATTTTCATCAAGTTTCAATAATGTTTTGTTTCTAAGGTAGCAATTTAGTTTCATACAATATTTTTAATTTTATACTTTTATAATAGTATTTAAATTAAATTTTGAACATTCTTTAAATTCAATGAAATTTGTTACTAACTATAAATTAAAAGTTAAACACACATTTTTTTCAGAATAAAACTCTAAATTTATATTAATTTTTTTTATAAATGTACATCAAACGTTGAAAAATAATAGATTTAAAAGCGCAATTATTTGTATTTAGCGTGTTAAAAGTTTTTTTAAATACAACGTTTCTGATAAATGCGTTAGAATAAGTTTTGTTCAAAGCCTATTATTTCCGCAATACACCAATCAAATTTTCCTTCAATTTAAGATAAAAACATTATTATTACAATTTTGTAACTGTTTTATTTCATTCTAATCTAGTTTCAAGAGGACGTTTAATTTTCCACAATTCTGTTCATCACAATAAATTATATGTATTTCTGTTATTATTTTTTAAATTTATTCTTACCTCTGTTTATAAATTTAAGTTTGTTTTTGAATTTAAAATGACCATAAAATTAAAATTTGTTATTACCTATTTAAATTTTTCACTTATTTTACCATAATACGGTAATATCATAAATTGTTTAAATACTTTTATATTTTGATTATTTTTACATTTTTAGTTTTGTTTAATTAAGTATTACATTTATGAATTCTTTCTGATACATTCCTATTAATAAAGATTAATGAGTAAGAATTATTACTTAAAACATTTTTAACAATTTTAATACTTTCATTCCGGTATTCATGATTTCCCATAGTTAATTCAACTTATATATCAGACATTGAATATTTTAGAACCATTATATTATAAACAAAATTTGGAAATTGTTTCATTAAAAAGCTCTACTGATGAGTAATAAATAGTTCATTAATGAAGAATAAATTGTTTATAATTGAAAAAAGAATCCATTGCAAACGTAAAGCTTTAAACGAGTAATTTATCAGTTATATTCGTTAGGTTCATTAAATAATATCTAATTTCATTCCATGAAGTGACGTTACTATTCATTTTTAAGCACAGTTTCCGCTATACACTCGATTACAATTAATTTAGTCCTTTTGACTGAGAGAGCGAAATTAAACTACCAACTACAAATTACGTTTTTACACTTTGCAGGTTATGAGTAGAAAATGAAACGTAAATAAATACTGATAAGTATAATATCTATATAATCCTTACCTGTAATAAAAAAAACTTGCGGTGATATATGCAAAAATTAATCAGAAAAAACAATATATATGGAAAACAAGAAAAGTTTCAATTCTCTTTTGGATTAATAACTTTGTGTCCGTTAAACGAGAAATGCTTGATACAAATTTAAAACATTAACTGCTTAAATATCTACATCATATCGTTATTTAAATACTATATTCTGTGTTAATTACAACAGTATGAGCTCTCAAATAGAAATGCGAAGATAATTTTATCTAGGGGTTGTAAAAAGAAGTGTTTACTCTGTAATTGTACACTGAATTTCTTTGGAATCCTTGCTCGTATTGTAACCCAATCTGAGATTCATCATTACATTTACAACACATTAGGAAGAAAAAAGTGATAATTATATATATATATATATATATATATCAATAAATAATCAATTTATTATAAAACTATCAAACATATCATTTAAAATTGGAAAAATTAGTAATGAAAATTGTTTTATTGTTTCTTTATACAGAAATAATTCCGGAATTTCTTAATACTACGCGCAAATTGAAGCAGTCTGTTAGGTGATTCAACGTGGCCGGTAGGTCGGTACTTTATGTTCACTCCATTGAAAGCCATTCGAGCAACACACCTGAGCTCCTGTATACAGTAAGTCAGTTCTATGGGACTTCCCCTCACACAAGACCTCCAAGCGCTGTCATAAAAAACCTTTTACATAATAACGCAACAATTTTCTTTATTATATTTTACCTGAAATAAGTGTTTGCATGTATTTAATGAATGCGTATATCAATTCCATTTTTTAAACAATAATATCCATGAAATACAAATATATATGCGTATAATCAATGAGATCGTATCATTGTGAAGGGTTAGGTTATATCTGAGTTAATAACAACAGAAATTCTTATTCGGTAAGAGCGCTCGAAGAAATTGATCACTACAAACAGCCTCCCGTTCGTTTCCAACCACACAGATAAGTCCATCCAACTTTCAATCAGCGAATTAAAAAAGTTCGTTCGCTTACACTATATTGAAGAAATAACGGACTATGAATACTGTTTCATATAAAATATCCGCGGTTTGCAATTATTATGTATGCAGAGAACAAACGCGAACTTTATGGGTTCACTACAGCGTTAATCTCCAATATGTTGCAAGCGTGCTGTCTCCACTCTTCTGAATATTCACCCAATCATAAAATCTATTATTGTTATGACATATAAAATTTGGTCAGTCAAAAGTGTTAAGATACATGAATGAGCCGTTTCATCTTCCAACCATATCAAATAATCATTATCCAACGTTTTCTCTGACGCCAAACAAAACTAGATTGCTCATTGTTACAATAGAAATTTTACACTTAAACGTAATTAAATATATTATTATTTAAACGAGTAATACCTATTTACTATAGAACATAATTTGTTACTCACAACGTGTACAGTACCCACAGTTACCGTATTTATTACAAGAGTCAATCGAGACATCAATATTCACAAGGTAGTCAAAGAGCATTGTTGTAAAATAGTTTCAATTCGTAGCTGAAAATAAAAATTTCTAATATAAATCTCTTTAGACGGTGTACAAATACCTCTAAAGTTTAACCGCGGCACCGTAGAAGACCAAAATTTGTTAGTGTAAATTATGTATTAAATTCAAACTGCTTTACTTAGTAAACGTGTAACGTCCTCTTGCAACTTTGATGTAAACATCGTTGCTTTATTTTGTTTACCTTAGCTGTATAAGCGGGTAACGTACACTGATACTTGAGTAAGGAGTGTTAAAGTAGCAAAATAATTATATTTGATTACAAACAACAAATAAAAATATTTATTTTTGACCTTAAAAATATATACATTAAAATAGCTGGTAGTTAAATGAATTAATGTTAGCCATTTTTTTAAACAAATTCAGTGCAATCCCGTTATATTATTTATTCTAATTCAGCCATACACAGTAAATCAATTATACTTGTTTTTAATAAATATGTTTACATTTAATAATCCTTTTTGTATTGATTTCAATAGCCGTATTACTTCGTTTTGGTGATATCTATGTTCAAATGTAGTAATGACATGACTTTAAATAACATTCTTAAACGGAATGTGTAACCTAATGATGATGGGAATAGATTATGGCACGTTTATTGGATTTATAATTTGAATAATATCTCACCATTCCCTTAAAGAAAAATGAAAATGACCAGTTGGAATTTCCTGGTCGCGTAAGAATTTGAAGCCATATCAGGACGTTACATTTTATTCAGGACCTCACATGCAAATCCTTAGGGAAGATACCAATCAACAATTCCCTGTGTTCTTGATGAATCTCGTCAAAAGCCCAATTTAACGCAGGAGCTTGCGTAAGGTGTAGTATCCCCTAAAGGGCGGCAAGACCGCAACACAGCATGGCGGTTGGTTGCGTAGTCCCAGGGGAATTGGAACAACGTGGCTTATGTAGGGCCAATCAGGATTTGTCAGGGACGACGTAACAAGGCCAGTCACTCTCTTACAGACATCACAAAACCGCTCGAAAATAGACTGTAATCTTTACACAACGTAATTGGTTCAAATGTAACTTGAAATACTAAACCAACCATTCATTTTAAATCAGCTCTTCGCGGGAGTGAGCTTTTCGCAACTTTGGTTGGTGTATGGAAACCAGGCAAAGAATATGTTTTCATGACTGTTGAAAAGGGACCACGACAATTGAAGCTACTCTCAAGAGAATATGGAAGGCCAGTGTGTTCAATCATTCGGTCTGTTGTTAGGACATTGAACAGTTTCTCGTGTAGCTGAAACCCAATATAGAAGAAAGTATTCAATCCTATAACGTGTACAGTTCAAAATTCAATCGAAAATTTCTAATAATATTTATAAAAATACCTATAATTTTGTATTATGTAGTGTATTATTCAATCAGAGAATCAATAACTATATTTTTCATTCATAAATGGAGATCACTTAAAATAAAGTCGCGTTTTAGTAACAAAGTGTTTCAGTTACAAAAAAACTGTTTAAAATTTGTAAGTTGCTAATAACGTAATTATTACACATAATTATAATATTCAAATGCAGTTTTACCGCACAGTGAAATTTTATTTTCTATATAGAAAAATCTTCATTTAATACGAAAATATTCTTCGGTTAATAGATATAGTATAAGATATTTTTTTAAATTGAAATTATAGTTTATTTTTTCAAACGTAGGTAAATAAATATATTTTTTACCCTTACAGCCGGTTACACAAGTTATTATTTCAAATAACTCTAACAAAATATTTTGCTGATTATCAGAATTCATAAAAACTGTAAATAGAAATTATTATTTTTGAATAATAAAATATTTCCTAAAAAGACTTACTCTGGACACTGCTGCCAAAATTCAGTGTAGTACATTATAGGCGCTAAAATTAATATATTACTAATGTTTTGTGTCAAAGCGTTGTAGTTTAGGCTTATTTCTGCCGCGATGTACCATAGTACATATTTATAAATTCGTGTTTCGATTGGAACCGTAGTAAGGTTGCAACCTGTCAGCTACGCTATAGAATTAAATAGGTACTGAGACTGTAAAATTTATTTGAGGAATGTTTTATGGAGATTTACTTTAGTATAATAAAACTGTTTAAAATATACACTAACAGTCATATTTTACAAAAAGAATTATACACGATTTGTATCACTAATTTAATAACTGTAAAAGTATATTTAAATATTATAATTGATTTTAAGGGAGAGGCATTAAATAAAATATAATTTATACTCATCTTCTTGTGAAATCGGTATAAATGTGTGTGAAACAGGTTTTTCACGTACTTACTTTCTTAGCTTTCGGCCACTTTAGATATTTATCCACATTTATATTTAAATTTGATTGTTACGCAAATAGTGATCGTAGAGGTAAGAAAAATATCAGAAATTATCCCAAGCAGTAATTTAAACAGGGTTCATGCAACAACGCAGTGCACAAGCCTTCAATATTTTGGACGCCAGAAATGTATGGACGGTTAAAATGGAGTTTAACACAAATGAATCTGTTAAGATTTTTTCCATGAAGACTCAATTCGGCATGGACGTCCTATCGGCCCCCGCCGCAGGGAAACACGCCCACAAACGTGATATTCACGTAAAATATTGTCTTCAATCTCATGAAATACGTGTCTTCTGTGCCTATAAGTCCTGCGGCAATCGCCTCGTCAAAACCCATGGTGGTTTCTTCGTTGATAACTACCGTTACGAACTTATATTCTAATCGAGTTTAGTCACATATTTTACATTTAAAAAGATAACCACACCCTGTGAATTGTCATATTGAACTACTGAATACATGAAATACTGTAGTTGCTGTATACGTCGAAAGTTAACTGTAATGAAGGTTTCTCTTTATAAATAATTAATATATGACCTTTCATTATACATTTCAATGAATACATTAATTACTTTTATATGAAGCCTCGTTACATAATGTAGTATAAAATTGTGATAAAAAATAATTATTAATACCTCAGTGAACTAGTTACGTTTTGTTTCAATAATAAATAAATATTTCAGTCATCACAAAAAGCTTCCAATAATTCACTGAGAAAATAGAATGCTGAAGTAATGTTGAATTAAAATTTTAATATATAACTCTAGATATAACTAAATTTTTTAAAAAAATTTATTATTTTTTGGAACAAAGTGTGTAAGACTATTTAAAGATAGAAATCGCTTGCTTTTGTAAATTATAGAGATGTTACATATGAACTAAAGAACGCAAAATTACATTGAACGTTACTGATGTTTTCTAGAAAATTTACAACCCTGATAAAATTTTCGAACTGACGTTGCCGAGAGGGAGTGACTAAGAGCTTTGCTTTTTGTAAGGATGAGAAACTCCATTAGCTTATAATACTGATCTCACAACAAACTTTATTCCTGTGAGTGAATTTTTTTTTTGACCGTAAATATTGTATAAAAAAGCACGAAACGGAATAATAAAGTTCTGGTATGTTAAATTTATAATAATGTTATACGCTTAGTAATAAATTATACAATTTAATTTGTCTTCAGTGTATTACGACCCCGGGCTGTAAATATCCATTTAAATCAATTATTTCAATTTTTGCGTTTTCTGTTTGTAAAATAAACTAACGGAGTCTCTTCTTCAAAATTCGAACTATCTCCAGTCGCGCACAGCTCTCGTGACGCTTCACCATTTTCTTCCATATGGGCTCTTCTTTCAGATAGGGTGTATGATAAACATCCGGACGATATTATTTCGTATTCGTAATTGATGACGTTTCAATTGTTGGGAGCCATCCTCTTGCCTCGATGCCAGGTAAGACGTCGTGCCCAGAAAAACAGAAATGTTGTCTATCAGTGATTTGGACAGGTGCCGAATATTGCAAAAATATTTTCGTCACGAGTAGATTTCCCGGCGAAAAGTCCATATGACCATTTCTCGTGACTAATAACCGTCTAAATTTCTGTACGTAATATCAGTATAATTCAAGTATATATAGATAGAAAAAAAAAACAAGCTTCCAGTCGTACAGATCATGGTTAAAATGAATTAAAGAATCATTATGAATAAATGTCGATCGGACCAGGAATCGAACCTGGAGCCACCCAATTGTCGGACGGATGCTCTAACTACTGAGATACTGTCGACTCCAGATTAGTTGCAAAATTTTTCCATCCGTTATACCTGACGCTGGTTCACCTACAATTTTTTACAACCAACAATTCTTCATGACCAAAATTTTACGACCATAATTAAGTTTTTGTTGGTAAATTGATCAAAGGTTTTATAATTTATAATTCAATAATGTATAAATAGAGAGCTTTCACAGTATAATATAAATCCCATACCTTTCCGTATCGTTTTCTTAATTTTTACGTATTATGTATCAACCACTTATAAGATCTTTTCATATCTTTATTTTCTTACATATTTAAACCACAGGGGATTACGGCGCCTTTGCTATAATCGTCTGTTGTTTAAAAAACATCAATCATATATACATAATTTTACATACAACATATATTTATTATTTTTTCATTACATCAAAATACATTTCGATTAGTATTTTCATACCTGTCATATAGCGTAAAATGTGATGTAATTCAAAACATAATTATTATTTTGTATGTAAATTATGTACGTCTGACTGATGTGTTTTTAAAACAGATGATTATGGCAAAGGCGCGCGAATGAGTCTGTGGTTTAAATATATAAGAAAATATACTTGTTAAGTATGAAACAACATACAAGTGCTCTTCATATCTTTATAGAACCAAAAACATTTTTGTCACTTGACAGTGTTTTTTTTCAAATATTTTATTAATTTTCTGCGCGCAGATAATAGAGGAAGCAACACAACTGAAAAGTTATTGGGGATGCCTTTTCCTCTCCGTTTTTGAACTAAGGTTTCCACAAGCCGAGGCAGCTCGGCCAGTTTTGAGAGGTGTATGTTCCGAAGTCACAGAACTTGGGCATACGGTAAGATATGTTCGCAGTTCCGATTGGAACAGTCGGCCAACTGCCTCCTAAACTGATTGAGGGACGGGGAAGGGAATGCTGCGTCCCCACAGCAAACTCCTTTCCCGCTATCGGAAGGTCGTGGGGCAAGTACCCAATACCCGACCTACCTGATGCAGGTTTTTCTAGGGTTTTCCCTGCATTACTTTTAGGTGAATGCCGGGTAGGATCCTTAAAATATAGTCCGGGGGCCCTAGTTATCCCTTGGCTATCTTCGTCTACCCTTCAACATCCCCCCTTTCAAACCCCTTCCTATGCTATTAAAGGGGAGTTGACAACGTGGATTACCCTCATGTAGTCTGCTGTCCTAAAAAAAAAATCTACCACATACGAACTAAGGTTCTCACAAGTCGAGGCATCTCGGCCTGTTTTGAGAGCTGTGTGTTCCGGGGTCGTAGGCCTTGGGGGCATACGGTAAGAGTTGTCCGCTATTCCTATTGGAATAATCAGCCAGCTGCCTCCTAAACTGGTCGAGGCACGGCGAGGGGAAAGCTGAAGCCTCACAGCAAACCCCTCTCCCGCCATCGGAAGAACGTGGGACAAGTACCATATGCCGGACCTACATGATGCAGGTTTTTCTAGTGTTTTCCCTGCATCACTTTAGACAAATTGCCGGGTAGGGTCCTTAAACCATAACCCGGGGGCCCTAGATAACCCTTGGTTACCACCTTCTACCCTTCTGCATCCCCCCATTCGAATCCCTTTCCTATGCTGTAAGATGCGAGTTTCCACTATGTGGATTACCCTATATATAGCCTGTCTACACCTTTTTAAAAATAATTAAATCTACCACATTAATGAGAAATACTTCCGTTGAGGCCTTGACCGTGGTATAAAACCTCCTTTCGGCCTGAGATAAAATAATACATATTGTAAGATTTATCCACGATGCTTTCAATAATGATTTTATAAGAATCGCAGTTCAAAGTTTGTTCTTCTTTTTAAAACGGTTTTTTGGAAATTGACGGCAAAGTCTGTAATTGCAAACAATGAATTTTTAATTTTTCTATTGGTGTCTCGAAAGTTTTACTTGATTTAAAATACAAGCACTGATCTGATGGGACGCGTTTATTATCCATCCAGCTCAATGTATGAAACAGTAAATTGTTATTTTATCCGGAATAAATTTAAATTTATTGTACTCAAAGTGACATTTTAACTTTCGAAAAATTCATCAGAATTATTTAAATACTTTAATATTTGAAATCATTGTTTAGTACTAAAGTCATGGCGCCAAACATAAATTCACTGAGGTACTCTATTCTAATGTGTATACCTAAAGCACTCAAAGTTAGGTGCGAGGGCCCACATTTCCTCAACAATTGCACGACGTAATTTAGTTAAACGCAAGGAGTGTCTGCAGAAGTTATGAATTATCCCCACGCTGCTCATGCTAACATGACTTCGGCTTAGAGCACAGAATTAATCCCCACGTTGTGGCTAAGATGTCAAGCACGAAACTAAATTGTATTGTGCGAGGATGGTCAGCTTAATATATTTAGGGCATTATATAAGGCTTAAAACGTTTAATATCGATAACCGACGCTGCGGACGGAGCACATTTGCATTACAGTGTGCAATCTAATGGCATTACTTGCTCTTGTCAGGTCTGTTCGCTTTTGCATTGGATGAGAATGCAAATTCAGCTTTACAGCCGGAACCGTGCAGATCACAATCACAGGGAAACCAGATATTACTTCCAACATGCAGAAACCCCGTTTCCTCTGTCAAGCGCATCTACACTTACGTTAGAAGTCGAAATTAATAAAACTCTACCAAACCTTTTTAATTTATGTATTCGATACGTCCCGGTATTTTAAAGTTCCTGTCCTTTACTTACAACTTTAATGGCGGTATTCAAGTAGGGTACGTAGATTTGGATTTTTTTCTTTGCCTTCATGATCGTTTCAGTCCCTTACTACTAATAGAGGCCATTGAGGGAGACTGTTGGATAAGATGAAAACAGAACCCAACTCTCAGGGGCAAAAAGTGGCTTGTCGTCTCCTGTGGCTTTCGCTGACAGATAAAGTCCAAGATAACGAAGGGCGGAAGACAGTAGTGGCTTTGTGCCATCAAGGGATTTGTGATGACTGTCTTAATCTCGGGGTTGTATACGTGCAGAAAGAAGTTTATAGGATATTAAAAATGAGGCGTACATTAAAAAATAGAATTCAGTGCACTTTTGGTACACTTTAAAAATTATGAGCATATAAATATATACACTTGAGTTTATTTAAAGCATCCTGTTTAATAAAATTAGTTCGTAATTTAGTGGTAGGTGAAAACAGTGTCTGGGCTTATGATTATTAACTATAAAAATATTCCGTATTAAAGAGAAATAATCTTTGAGTATACTGTTAATAAGTCTGAATGAACTGGATATCGGGAAATAATCGTATTAAAACAAACTATCATAGAATTCACGAGAAAAAACATTTATTTTTAAAATATTTTGTAATGTTTTGTCTCTTTAAAGGGATTTAATTTTGTTTACTTAATTATTCATCTGTGAAAATATTTAATAGTATAGCAGGGTAAAATCAAATCAAGTAATTAATCATTTATATTTTAATACCACACACAATACTTTCCAGCTCTCATTATCAATTTGAAATATCGACTTTTTTTTTGGGTGTAGACAGGCTATGTATAGGGTAATCAACATAGTGGCAACTCCCCTCTTATAGCATAGGAAAGGGATTTGAAAGTGGGGATGCGGAAGGGTGGAGGAAGGTAGCCAAGGGTTAACTAGGGCCGCCGGGCTATGGTTTAAGGATCCTACCAGGCATTCGCCTAAAAGTAATGCAGGACAAACCCTATAAAACACTGTATCAGGTAGGTCGGGCATATGGTACTTGTCCCACGCCCTTCCGATGGACGGAAAGGGGTTGCTGTCGGGTCGCAGCTTACCCCTCGCCATGCCTTGGCCTGTTTGGGAGGCAGCTGGCCGACTATTCCAATAGGAATAGCGGACAACTCTTACCGTATGCCCAAGGTCTGCGACCCCGGAAACATACACCTCTCAAAACAGGACGAGGTGCGGCTACATAAATAAAATAACAAAATGAAGACACTGTTCTCGCAAGCGAGTTGTGGGCCAAAATACAGTGGTCTTATGACTTTCATAAACCGACTTTGGCAGAACTATAATCTGTGTCTTTATTATTAATGGAGATCTCGAAGGTTTAAGTAGGCCTTCTCAGGTAGCCTCTAACTGAGTCAGCAATCTAGCGAATGATTTGATTTTTTTTCTCTGTAAAGTGGCCACCCAGCTTTTTTACACGTTTCCGTCGGAAGAAATCCCGGGCTCGTACCGTGCAAACTTCTTTGACTTATTAAAATTTCTCAGCATTAAAATATAAACAATTCAAGACATTGCCATTAATTCTCAAACGCTGACTTACCAAAAGTCTTTAAAACTGAAACGTTCCAAAAACTGATTGCAAAGTAAAATTGTCTACTTTCTATTTCTCTACTTTGCAACGTCTCCCTAATTTCTCAAATGCTAACTTCTGAATTGCGTGCGATGACTTTCCCATAACTGAAGTCTCTAAAAGCTCAAATTAAGTGTTTCCTTTCACTTCACTTCTCCAAACACCAACTTATAACATTTTAAAACCACCTGCCTCCGTCTCCAAAAACCCAACTGCCATCCAAAACTAAAAATAACTAACTCCTGCTTGTCCTTAAAGATCCCTTCACACCTCAGTTTCCCTAAATTCGCCAATAAGCACTTGCAATCTGGTGATCTTAACCAATTGGAATCTGATTTGTGCACCAACAAATCACAATATTTTTCTTAACCGTCCGGGGCTCACAAAGTAAATTTCAAGGGACTGGGAATACACATTCACGACGGTGCCAATTTTGCTATCCGTCTTGTTCGAACGTGCTAAAATTTTGTGACCAAAGATTTTGTCGCCAGACACTGACAATATTTTAATCCTTACAAAAAGAGGCCGTTATTAATCACTTACCTCAGATGCAAGCAATAATGACCTTGCCGAGACTGAAGTCGAGAATCTAAAGTTCTCAAGATTTTTGCGTAAAGTAAAATAAAATACTTAAATAGAAAATTAATAACCCGCAATTACTTTATAGCGCCTGTGTACACAGTATTGGCGTGTTTTTTTTATTGAAATAAATTAAGCAAAGCTTAAAAAAAATAAGGTTTAACTGTTACAAGAATTGTTTGCCAGTAAGCGATATATGAAACTCTGTGAACGCTGAGTAGACTACCTTAACATAGAAGCCCTTAGCATCCCGTGTCACCTCTGTAAGTGGCTGCCTGCCAGCTTATATCGACGTATCTTTGCTCTTGGGCTAATCGTGGCTCTCAGAGCCGGCGTTTCTGAGGCGGAGGAGGCAGGAAGGAGGTGTCATATTAGCGGGTTCTCGTAAGGGTCCCGCACTTGATGCGAGAGGCATGTAAAAGTGCCACTAAAAATTCATGAAGCTCCTTGAGCAAACAAAATCCTACACCGACCCTTAAAGAGATATTTTCCCGAACAACACACATTGAGCGTTTACGTTAAAATTTATGAACAATGAATAAAAAAATTGTTTTAGATTTTTCTCACAGTATGGCATAAAATGCAATTAATTAATTAATTAATTTTTTAACATAATGTGATAACATACGGTATAGTTTTGTTGTCGATTTTATTAAATTTTCCTGACAAAAAATTGAAAAAATATATATTACACACTGATTAACTGTATTTTAGTATATATCAGAATCATTTAAATTTAATCACCATTCAATTCGAATCGCTGTTAGTTAGTATATGCGGTAATTGACATTTCATAATTATGTAAGAAATAAGAAACATTACAGAATAAGTGAACTTATAATTTAGAAACAGATAATTACTACTTAAACTAGTATATATATTGTAATGAACAAATATCGGTGAGGTGAATGATTTGGATAGTAACCAATTTATTTGTATTTATTTGCATTTTTAAAATTAATTTTTTGTAAGATATTATTGTTATTATTTCTGGAATTGGAGAAAAGGTTAAAAATAGAATATGGCGTTTTTATTAGACGCCACTACGAAATTTTATGCTGGTTGCATGACAGAATTTTAGAGAGCAATTTTTCGAAGCCGCTAATTATAGAGGTTCTTCTGGAATCTGTATGATACTACGGTACTTCTGAGATAGACTGGGAAAGATAAAATAACGTTTGGGCAGAGAGCTGCCGTCATGACAAGTGCTCCGCCGTATTCCGTTGTGAAAACATTTTCGTAGTTCCGCTATTTAGTGCAAAGTAGAATACTGTAGAGACACCAAATTATGGAATTTATTTCTAGGTCGTAGGTTATAAAATTTGGGAACTATAACTACGGTAGACGCTGCCAAAATTTCACACGGGGCGAATTATTCCACTCGGTTCGCTGCCAAGAAATACAGTTCAACGTTACAATCAATTGGGGGGGGGGGGGATAGCAAAATCCACGAGGGATCCCGAGGAGCCATCCAGCTACTACGTGTGCTCTAGTTTAAGGTAAATTATCAGCAACCTATTTCGAGGACAATCCGATAAAAAAAAATACTGACAATTTTTTTCATCAGCAAAATAATTTCATAAATCTCAGTTATATGTACTCCACTATTTTGTCAGAAGTCCTCGTGCCCACAATAGCTTCATTTATAAAATGTCTGAAAATTTTAATAATATACATAATTCCGTAAAATCTAATTATTTATCTGGTTAAAATCTATGAAACTCTTTGCAATCAAACTTTTGACATCAAAAAAGTCATATAATATTAACTTACAGCTGTTAATTAATGAATTATTAAATATTTGTATTGTTAAATCCATTAAAGTTTATGTGTGGGTGTGTATAATTATTCAAGATGTTTGGGATCCCATAGTTGATATCAAATTTGACACAAATGCATATTTAATAATATATTAAAAATAATTTAATTTTTTTGCTAAATTTTAGATTTTTATAGTTTCAGAAATATATCAGAATGAAAATTTAAGTAAAAATTACTGTTTATTTCGTAATTTATTACGAAGTCAACAAGCAGGGAGTAAACTATTGGTGGGCATCATTATTTCCAAAGACTATGATGCATGTGCCATTGAATATGCTTCCATGATTCTGTTTGATTATGAAAGACGATTTACATTCGTAGGCTCTTTGTGTTATATTCGTTGCAGCCAACGTTCTATCTGCTCACTCTGATTAGCCTAAGTTTCGGGAATCCGGGAATATCGTGGAATATCCCCCCCCCCCCAACCGCCCCAGCTACTAGATTCCAATACTCTAATGTTTAACTCCTTGGTGCAGTGATGCCTGAGGGAGCTTTTTGGCCCCTTTACGATCCTGAACTTTATGCCTGCCATAAAGTTTTACATATTCAAATTGAATGATGCATCGCGCCAACATGAAGCAGAATACGTATCGCTAGTAAATATTGGCCCTTTCGCCATTAAAATAAGCGCGCGCGGGAACCATTCGCCGTGCGAAATATGAACGAGTGAAAAATATGAGGTGCCTCCAGCTTAAAACTCGCTATGAATGCAATTCCGTTGTTCCTCCTTGCTTCATTCGGACAGAATAACAGATATTGCGGAATTCAACTAAATGACTTTCGGGAAAAGGGAACGATCTCAAGTATAGTAGTAAAACGAACCACGTTTTGGTTTTATTACATTACAGAACGGACGTTAAATCACATTATTAGGTAAAATTGATTATTATAATTCTGCAAAGATTATATTATCAAACAATATTACAAAATTGCCAGTACATATTTCATAATCAATGTAGAGACATGTTTTACACTAGAGTGCACCTCACGTTTATAGGCGGCCCAGTTTAGTGTTATTCTCCGACAGTGTCACCCCACTCTCCCCGTTACATAGTTGTGGTGAATGTGTATAATCCGTACATCCCCTCCCTTAATCTGCGCCACACGCCGTCGATGTTGACGCGTGTTATGCCCATACAACCAATTACAGGTTCAAAAATTTGGTCCGACTGTTTTATTGTGAAAATCGAATATATTCTACGTGACAGACAGAGATATATTCACATCACATCGGTTTTGAATATCATAATGCTAAAACTCAATACAAAGCATAGTATAGAAAAAAGTAGTATTTATTCAAAAAAATCCTCAAAGCATTATTCAATCTTACTTAAATTTTAATTAAGGAATATTGATGGAAAAATGTTGACCGGACCGGAAATCAAACCCAAAACCATCCGTGGATAGAAGGTATGTCGCACCAGGTCGGGAGTCAACTTGGATTGGTTTAGTGGTCCACGGAGCCTCTAGGTAAGTGGAAGGTCCTGGTATCGGTTTCCGGTGTGGTCGACATTTTTCCATCCATATTACTTAATTAGAAAGGACTATTTATATAAAGAAACTGATATTTTTTTGTGCTATATGAACTGAAAATTGTATACTTGTATGTGTTACGTTTCTTTCTTCTATCTCAATTGTGTGTATTACATTTTAGTTAAAGGATAGAGTTATTCATCGTAAATGGCATTAAATATTAGTAAATATTTCCGTGTAAGAATAAGAATACTTAATTGCTTAAAAATCTCCTTTTATAATGTTCTAAATTAAACTTTGTCACATTTGTCTACTTTTTCTAGAATAATAAAATTTTTCGCTGATACTTGCAATTTATTTCAGAGAATGTCTTAGGAACTTTTAACACTTAAAATCCCATTTTTTTATTATATTCTGTCAGAAATACCACAAAATTAGATGCTTTGGAAGCTTTATTTTATAATAAGAAACTCTTATTCTGAAATAACAGTTTATTTCAAATGACTCATTTTCCCAGACAGGGAGAAAACTAAAGAGTAAAACAACAAATTATGAGTCGTTATAAATATCAAACATATTGAAATCATTATTTGTTTGAAATTATATTAAAAGCTTTTTTAATATATTGTAATGCCAATTCATTAGGCCATTAATTATTTTTAAATAATTAAATTGTTTTCGGATAAAAATTGAATTGTAGCGGTATGAGCTATCAAAGACAACAATGGCGGCGAGTTCTTTTCCTTTGTCGAAAAGCCGAAATGGAGACCGCGCGCGTAAGGAACGGCAGTCTGCACGGAGCCTGGGTCGAGAAAGGATAAACAAAAAGTCTAAAATCTGCATACGAGAAGTTATAGGTTTTTTTTAGGGCCACATGAGGGCTACATGAGGGTAATCCACTTTGGGCAACTCCCCTTTAATAGCATAGGAAGGGATTTGAAAGGGCGGATGCGGAAGGGTCGAGGAAGGTATCCAAGGGTTAACTAGCGCCCCCGGGCTATTTTTAAGGATCCTACCTGGCATTCGCTTAAAGAAATTCAGGGAAAACCCTAGAAAAACCTGCATCAGATAGGTCGGGCATTGGATACTTGTCCCACGCCCTTCCGATAGCGGGAGAGGAGTTTGCTGTGGGGACGCAGCATTCCCTTCTCCGTGCCTCGACCAGTTTAGGAGGCAGCTGGCCGACTATTCCAATGGAAATAGCGGACAACTCTTACCGTATGCCCAAGGTCTGCGACTCCGGAACATGCACCTCTCAAAACAGACCGAGGTGCCTCGGCATGTGAGAACCTTAGTTCAAAACAACCAGAGATATGTGAAGGCATCCTCAAAGGTAGCCTCAGCCGGAGCTCTCTGGGAAGGTTCACCTTCGAGAGAATCCGCGAGAGAATCCTCTCGCATGCTTCCTTGCCTTTAGAAGTTGTAGTTTTTTTTTTAGGGCAACAGGCTACTTGAGGGTGATCCACATTGGGCAACTCCCCTTTAATAGCATAGGAAGGGATTTAAAAGGGGGGATGCGGAAGGGTAGAGGAAGGTAGCCAAGGGTTAACTAGGGCCCCCGGGCTATGGTTTAAGGATCCTACCCGGCATTCGCCTAAAGAAATGCAGGGAAAACCCTAGAAAAACCTGCATCGGGTAGGTCGGGCATTGGGTACTTGTCCCACGCCCTTCCGATAGCGGGAGAGGAGTTTGCTGTGGGGACGCAGCATTCCCTTCTCCGTGCCTCGACCAGTTAGGAGGCAGCTGGCCGACTATTCCAATAAGCATGCAAATAGTTGTACAGAGAGATTTTCATAACAATTCGCAAACGGGGAAGCAAAAGGTTGCTTCACGCTGATGGAACAATTTTCGCATTATGGGACCGACAACCACTAGCAGATCATAGGGTGCGGCTCATCCGAGGTTCCAGATAGCTGAGGACGAGAAATTCTAGCGTGTGTATTAAAATTGCAATGAAGTAGAGTCAGTGTAACCAAAAATGGCTGTTTAGTGTGTTAGTTATCAAGATACAAGATAGAGATCTGGTACCAGACAGACGATCCGTGAGTAACCAAAACTTTGATAAATTTGTAAACGATAATTAAAAGGGTAGAGTCAGACTTCGTTCAGATTTCATTGCGTTCAGCTTTCTTTACACTTATTTTCAAATTGTTGTAGGTTAATTTCTTTATATTTTGAATTGTTAATAGTCAGTTTATACATTGATGTTGTTCTAATTATCAAACCCACTAGTGACCCTGAGATGAAGAGATTTTCAACATATTGGATTGTAAATATTGATCTGTATTCGCTAGAACAACATAAATTTTAAATAATTAAAGTAAATTTTTGTATATTTTGATCAAAGACCAGCGTACAAATATAGGGCTAGTAATGTGCATTTTTAAGAAATAAAAATATTACTTTAAATATTAATAATTTTATTAATAATTTCTTTTAATTAACCCCAACATTTTGTTCATTACATTTATGCTACCACAACGTGGGGCAAATTAATCGATAATTAGTTGTTCATTACAATATATTAAATCTTGTATTAAGTAAAAACTAATTAAGTAACTGGTTGGCTGCATATTTTTTTCAAAAAGTGAAAACTATTTAAAGTAAATCATTTAAATATATCACCAACAGTAATGCACCCTAAATAGAACCATCTTAATTTCCCCTCAATGTGTTTAAAACGTTTCACGAAGATAAGAATTCTTAAAAATTTGTTTCTGATTTCTTAAGTAAGTGAAGAACTAGCAACAGGGGGTTTGAGTAATTTCAAACTACTTTTATTCTATAAACGAAAGATGTACACAATAAAATTTCCTACATTAATTGTTACCGTTTCAAAATTCTTAACATGAATTAAATAACATTCAATCATACAAAAATAATTTATTCAAAACAAAGGAGGTTTCGGCCCAATGGCTAAAATCATATGAAAATTGTGTGACTTGTTTCAGAATGTCATTAATAAAACCATTGAAATATTTACCGGTTTAATCAATGACAATTCACCAACATTAATAATTCTTTACGTAATTACTTCGGCAAAAGTTATAAATATTTAAAACTTTGTACTATATTGTAAGGCACGTATTTTAATTTAATTCTGTTATTACTTTCGAAAATGTTGTTTGCTGTAGTTTGGACGAATCTTTTATTTCCCAATTCGAGACGCCGACCTGTCGCGTCTCAGGTAGCCGCACGTGGCTATTTTAATACCATGATAATGTACATCGGAAAATCCCATGCGGCTAAGAACAACAAAAGCCCGTGACGTTAAGGGTTGGAAAACGTCCAGCTCCGGGGTAGGAAGAGAAACTTTGGAAAGAGTTTCAATAAAGACGTTTAGGAGAACAGTTGAAATCAAGACGTCGAGGAGACTGTTGCAAGGACGTGGAAAAAGTTGGCAGAAAGAACGTTTGCTGATGGGATCCAAAAGTGTATGCTTACCCAAGTAAGGGAAAAGCATATAGTAAATACACCTGCCCATCAACAGGTTGTACGAGGTCATCCGCCGAATATTGAAGAACAAGGACCGAGACGCTCCATCCAGCTGCAGGATTCAGTAAGGGAAAATCCGGGATCTCCAACTACAATCTCTGCTACGTAATCCACAGGTGCCTGAGATCAGAGTTTTTTTTTCCTGCTTTACTAATAAAACAATTTCAAATGGTCAATTTTTTGCTTTAATATAAAATACCCAGCCCAATAAAATAATTCATTACAATTCTCGTCATATTATCCTTACCGTAAACAATATCACGTGACTATCTAAGTCACATACTACGTTACTCAACTACCAACTTATAGTAGCTTTATTTAAATCCAGACGATATTATACGAGGGTGAATCAAATATAAACAAGACTTATTTTTTTAAATATTTATTTTGATTTTAAACGCACAAACAATCATAGTTTATTTTTCTACATAATCTCCTGATGTATAAACACATTTTTCCCAGCGTATAGGTAATTTTTTAATTCCTTCCACGTAAAAAGAGTCAGGTCGTGTTTAGTAGCCAATTGCGCACATATGCTTCAAACTCATTATCGCTGTGGAATTTTTGCCCTCCCAAAGCTTCCTTGAGAGGACCAAAGACATGGAAGTCGCAGGGAGATAGGTCTGGACTGTATGGAAGGTGTTCCAGTGTCTCCCAACCCAGTTGCTCCAATTTTTGTACGGTCAGGGCTGCTGTATAGATGCGAGCAGTCATGGAGGAGAATCACTTTTCTCATCGGAAGGTCTCGTCTTTTGCGGCGATATGCAAGTCTGACCTCAGTCAAAATTTGGCAATAGTGTGCCGCATTAATTGTTCTGCGCTCATGCAAAAAATCATGGTGCAGCAGGCCACGCTGGTCCAAAAAAACGGTAGCCAAAACCTTGCCAGCCGATAATCGTGACTTGTCTTTCACTGGTCCGGTTTCTCCTTTCTTCCTCCACTCCATACTCGCTTGTTTCGACTCAGGGGTGTAGTGATGCACCCACGTTTCATCACAGGTGACAATGTGAGAAAGAAATGGGTCTCCTTCTTCCAGAAATCGTGCAGGAAGACGCTCACACACTTGAAAACGATTCAGTTTCTGGTCAACTGTGAGAAGGCGAGGAACCCACCTGGCACACACCTTGCGATACCCTAGCTCCTCTGAGAGTATAGAGTAAGTGCTCCCATAACTTATTCCAACCTCAATATCCGAAGTTGTTAATCAAGGTTATTTCATTTTTAAATCATTCCGAAAGCAAAACCAATATACGGGTGATCATTTTATTCCAAGAGCCTGTCGATTTAAATGTCTGGCCTAATTATCGTGCGTTCATCAATTCACATTTTAAGGGATCACGCAATTTACAATAGGTCAAATCAATGCCTATTACAGATCTGAGATATCAATGATTCATTGGCCAGTTTTGGATGAAAAGTAATTGTAGATTACTGAATTGAGAAAATATAGAATGTTAAAGTGAGATAAAGAATAGCTATGTAAGTTAGACGAAGTGTAAGCTTAGAAAACAAAGGAAAACTAACCAACGTAACCGAGATAAACCGAAATAAATACAGAGACGAACAGACGCCGTACTGGATTTTTATAGCATTCGGTAGGGGACAATAGCATCAGTTACCACCTTCGGAAGAAGGCGGAATCCCACAAAAATATCTTCTGATACAAATTCATAGATTAGAAATTGATAATAATTCCGAAACTTAATTTATGAAATCTCTCATAGCTTTCCTTCAGTACAGGTTGCACGAAAATTGGATATGAATATCATATCATATATTACATTTATATTATAAAATATAAAATTCAACTTCTTAATCCACTGCTTATGAGATTTGGGTGGTAGCCACGAGAGAAATATTGACATGTTATGTTTCGTTCCATTTTATTACGATCGATAATTTTTAATTCAAAGCCTAAAGGTTTGCCAGGTTCTATATTCTAGCTTTGTTGAAAGGCCTATAACACAGTCACTTCGCATTTCCATAAATTAATTGCTGCTAAAACAAAGTAGTACTTCATTAAAAACTGAAACTTTACGGTTCAATGAGTTACCTGGCGCAGTTATATCGCATTTTTACGCAAGCAATGTTAAAAAATTGCAGAAAAGACGGACAGACATTTAAATTTGGTTTCTCGTTCGCTGCCCCAACATGTTCCATCGCGGCATGCTTTTAAATAATTTTCCTATGTAATTCTCTTCATTGTAGGCATGCATAATTTAGGCTTAGAGTTAGTGCGTAAAAAAAGTAACAGGATAACATCTGCAGAGGTTTTACTCGTTGAAAATGTTTTTTTTTCCCCTCTGGCAGCACACGAGATTACAGCACTTGGTCTTCTCTCAACTGAGAAAAATGTAAAATTTCTATTTGAAATATTTTATCTCGATGGGGAGCACTTGTGTTAGTTGAATATATTTTATTTAGCAGAGAGTCATTATTATCACTTGCTGCATGTTGCGACAGCATTTTGAAGTGAACTGAGCAGCGCAAAATATTTCTTTTCGGAGGTAGCTCTTCCAAAGTACAATTCAAAATAACAGTATAAATGAATACCTTCCATTGATTAACTTTTATATGTTTGAAACTCATACGACATATTTTTACAGTAACATACCGAAAGCTTAATATTTTAAAAATGTTTTAAACCAAAAATTGAACCGCGTGATCGGGTGACCGTTGTAGGGTTCTATAAACCTGACCAGAAATATGATTTTTATCTGCATTGGATATTGTATTACATACACATGAGGGTGTTAGTAGATAAGGTTGGTCCATTAAAATTTTTATAATAATTAGTGGAGAGAGAAATTTTGTTTTGAGGCATGTCGGCGACTTCCGATAACGCCGAATGATGTCGAGAACAATTTAAAGATAATTATTTACACAGTTAATCTGATGAATAAAATCAGAAATATAGATTGACACCAGAACAAGTGTTGTAATTTCACTGATTCAAGTAAAAGTCGTAAAAACCAGAGGACGGACTCAATAGCCTTTTTAAGCACTTATTTTTTGTCTGCTGTTTGTTTCAGTATTTATCTAGTTATTTTAGTTTCATGACAATCGTTTTATATTTTAATTTATATAATAAATATTTTGAGTTGCAACTGGACACGAGAGAGCTCTGGCGGAGGCTGTCTTTGGGAATGCCTTAACATCTCTCTGGTTTTTTGAACTAAGGTTCCCACATGCCGAGGTACCTCGGCCTGTTTTGAGAGGGTCGCAGACCTTGGGCGTACGGTAAGAGTTGTCCGCTTTCTTATTGGAATAGTCGGCCAGCTGCCTCCTAAACTGGTAAAGGCACGGAGAAGGGAAAGCTGCGACCCCACAGCTAACCCCTTTCCCGTCATCGGAAGGGCGTGGGACGATTTCCTAATACCTGACCTACTAGTTGCAGGTTTTCTAGGGTTTTCCCTGCATCACTTTTAGGCGAATTGCCGGGTAGGATACTTAAACAATAGCCCGGGGGCCCTAGTTGATCCTTGGCTACCTTCCTCTACCCTTCCGCATCCCCCTTTAAAATCCCTTCCTATGCTAATAAAGGGGAGTTGCCACTATGTGGATTACCTTCATGTAGCCTTTTAACCCCCCCCCCCCCCCACCAAAAAAAAAGAAAAAAAAAAGAGGCAACTCGAAATGCAGGGATCCATTTGCCCACACATCAGGGATTAACATCCGGGACAACCTGGCGTCACGCTCAACGATATCTAACTCGCCAAGTTGTCAACCTTTGGAAATAGCTAACATAATTATATGCAAAAAAGATATTAAACCACAATGAAACTATCAAACTGCTGTATTAAACATCTCTAGGATAAGGTACTTCCTTTGGAATTTTATCTGAATAATTTTTTGTCCAAATCGGGCCTACAAGATTCAAAGTAGCCAAAGAATGGTTTGCTTTAGTAACCAAAATCACGCCGACTCTAGGAAAACCCACAGTTGGTCAAAAACAACTTTATTGTCTGAACCGCGTGGAGTTTGCAAGGTTAGGAACATTATATAAAAAGTCAAGGATTTTTTTTAGGATAACAGGCTACAAGAGGGTAATCCACGTGGTGGCAACACCCCTTTAATAGCATAGGAAGGGATCTGAAAGGGGGGATTCGGAAGGGTAGAGGAAGAAACAAAGGGTTAACTAGGGTCCACGGGCTATAGTTTAAGGATCCTACCCGGAATTCGCATTCGCCTAAAAGTAATGCCTAGAAAAACCTGCATCAGAAAAATGTCAAGGAGAAAACGACCGTGTAGTTAGTATTGCTTTCACACGTTCATCCGAGACAAAGAGTGAAAAAGTTGGTCTAATTAGCTCTTTCAGAGACAGAGTGTCAGCAACAAGGAAAGTCCCTGACTTCGGGACTAGAAGAACATAGGAGAAATATACGCCGCTTGCTAACTTTATGAAGGCACCGGAAAGACACGCCCCACTGTTGCCGACGTTATGTAAGCAATCCCACTCGATTAATTATTTTGTTACATTTTTTAGGATTACAGATATCATTAATTTTGTTTTGGAGGGATTTAAAAAATTTGACTTTTATTAAAATATGAAAATAATTATTATTTTTGAATAAAAACCTTTTTGTAAAATATATTGTAATTGTTATTTAATATGACTTGTTAATCAAAGAAATGTAATAATAAATCAAGAAATTTGGATGATTAATTAAAATAATTTTTTTAATATATTACGTAATAAATATAAGTCAAATCTCTCAAATTTAATTTATATATATATATATATAAATATATATATATATTTATATTTATATATGTATATAACTCCCTCAGAATAATAAAATTTATTCTGGCGGGTGGAATAGAGAAGAAGTTTGATGATCTTAAAATAAAGAAATGACTGTTTCATCCAACTTTTACTCCATTGAGCATACTTTAATTAGTCTTACTACAAATGCATTCTTCTAAGATACATTTTATAAAATTATGTAATATTTCAAAATGTGTTTCACTGTTGTATTCTTAGATAAATGTACGTGCTCATTTTCTTTGTTAGTAAAAAAGCAGGTGAAGTTATCATTCATGATGTGAGTCGTGGGATATTTTGAAAATCCCTATTTTACGGAGGAAGTTGTCAAAGTTGAGGCCGCATTCTTGCCGAGAAAGCGCATCTTTTCTATGTAGCGGCGCCGTCAGCGAACAACAGCGTCGGGGCGCCTCGCTTCTTTCTACCGTCCTTCTTTGTTGCTGTACTATTCAAAGTTCCTCGGTCACAGAACCCTTCAACCCTAGAAGAAACTTTCGTTATAAAATACTGTGCTTACATGAGGGTTTAACATTGCAATAAAAACCAATAAGTGCCGTAATATTCCTTTACATAAAGCAGACTATTCTAAAAACAGTAATGTAATTGCTTTCAAAGGAAATATTTTCCTGTATTGTTAATAATGAAATTGTTAATAAAATGAAAAGTGTTTCCATATTACAAACTAGCTGCGTGTCTGGCGTTTCCCGGGTTTTTATTAATATAAGTTCGAAAAAGCATTTAATTCCACATTAATCTAACAGTCAAGAAGTGATTTAACCTACCTAAGGAGAGGAAATTTAATATCGTCATAACCCATCAGTGCCTTTAGAGAATCATAAATTATGCAGATACGAAATATAATCAAAAGCATTCTTGGAAAAATATACTTGGTACCCTAATATAGTCAAAAATACACTGACTATAATCTTTAACGCCCGAGGGCGTGATTTTCTGCTTTAACGGTGCGATTGGGGAGACTGCAGATTGAAATCAGTCTCCCAGAACTACACGGGCCGAGATAAAATACGTACAACCAGAGGGAATGTAAGGAGTTGGAAATACTGCCAGTGACGAGCATGGTTACCTTAGCGGATTCCAGTTCGGCCATTGCATGGTCATTTTTCTTATAGCGTGTTATTGAGGATAGGCGTCTTTTAATTAATTTATACTGATACTTTAGTCAGTTTGTTTAATCGCGTGAGCAACCATGTTTTGCTGATTTCTCCAACATCAGCGGAAAATAACGTTTGGTGCCAGTCCTGCTGGGGATTATAACTGTACCTCCATCGGGTGTATTTTCCGAGCTGAAAACCGCAGGTGCACTCAGGGCTTCTAGCTGATGAAATTTTCTACGTCTGATTGTCTAGGACCTGTGATTGGTTCATAACAAATGAAAAGGGCCAATAGAGAGATGGACACACGGGTCGCTAGAAGTGGGTGCCTGGAGAGCATTCTGACTGGTGGAACTGAGTAGTTGCTATTGTTTTTGTGCAAGGATCAGATCAGCGGGACGCCTCCAGAGGCACCAAGTCGATGACCAGCTGCGAGGGACGTCGCTGTGTTGCTGAGACCCCAGTCTGGTAACCAATATCGCTGTTTATCATGGTTGTGTGGTGCACTTTGTATAAATCCGTTTTCTCGATCCTGGTTTGCCCCAACATACCGGAGTTTTCATGAATGGCTACTCGGGTCAAAAATTATATAATTGTACGAGTTTATACTTTTAATAAATTATTTATGTATGGAATTGGTTGTTGTTTTCCCTATGTTACTTCCTCCTACCGCACGTAAGCCGTTCCAAGAATTAGGCCGCTGGAGTCATGCTACGGTGCGGTTGCAGGGGAGTACCACATTCTGTAGACTCCCTTAGACGGGAGGACTTGTCTTAATTAACAAATATGAATAAATAACAATGACAAAGGAAGCTCTATTGAAACAAACATAACAAAGTAGAAATTAAAATAAAATAAAAGTTAACATAAACAAAAATAAAAAACAGTAAACTAACAGTAAATAAACTCTGACTATGGAACCGGGATGGAACAGGTGTAAAGGGCCTGGTTTTATAAACTTACTACTACTTGGGCTTTTCGTAATCGTGAAAGATGTGATATAGCTCGCTAGAGAATCTTAGGGCTATCATCGAGATGGTGCGTGAGGCCCCCTATCTGTTATTCCGATTTAGCGGAGGGCGACGCGGGTGCTCCTGGGCATGGAGCCCCTAGTTCCCACGATGACGGGGAGAACCTATGATACTTCCTTGAGACACTCCTGCATGTATTCCCCTTACTGTGGATTGTGATGTGTTGACATCCACGAAGAATGTCCTACGTGATAAGTAGGAGTGGAGCAGCCGTATGAGTGCGAGCGGGAACCTACAGTCATTGAGCCGTCTTATCAGGCCGTTGTGCCATATCTTATCGAAAGCCTTTTCCATGTCTAGGAAAACGGCTGCCGTAGACCTTGCCAGGTTGTACCCTCTTGTTATGTGTTCAACTACTCGTAGTAGTTGGAGTGTTGTGGAGTGTTGATTCCTAAAGCCACATTGCTCCGGCCTTAGGAGATCGTTTTCTGTGCAGTGTTCTGTGATCCTGCGCAGCATTACCTTCTCGACCACTTTACCTAGCGAGCAAAGTAAAGTTATGGCCTATAGTTGGTCGGAAGTGAGTGGTTTTTCCCGGGTTTTCGGAAGGTCAGTACCTTCCCCTGTTTCCAGGTGTCCGGGAAGTGTTGCGTTCGGAAGATGGCATTCGTGATGTCTGTGATCTGCTCGAGTGCTCGGGGGGAGAGCTGTTTGAGCACTCGATTCTGCCATCCGGGCCAGGCGCCTTACTGGGATGTGTTTGCTGTATAGCCCACCGTATTTCAACTATGTTTGTGTGCCGTAGAGGCTCGGCGGCTTCTTGGGCTAACAGCTGATTAACAACCTGGTCCGTTTCAAGTGTGAATATCGGATCTGAGGGATCGTCATTCGGTTGGAATGTGGCCTCTAGCGTGTCGGCCAGCAGTTCAGCCTTCTCCGAGTCGGAGTAAGCGTGCCCTTCTGGTCCGTGGAGCGTTGGAATTTGGTATGCCTCCCGTGTGAAGTGTCTCGCCATCTGCCACGTGGAGCGTGTGGAGGTGTCGAAGCTGGCTAGGAGCTTGTCCCATTCCATGCTTCGGTGTGTTTTGATGTGTTCCCTAAAGATGTCTCTAAGTCTGTTCATATGGGTTTTGTATATTTGCAACCTAGTTCACTGCCAATACCTACTAAGTCTATTCATTAGGGTAATTAACTCCTTTATGCTATCAGGGAGCACCGTCCTGTGTTGGTGTGTAGTTACCGTTGGTATAACTTCGGATATCGCGTCCTGTATGGCAGCGGTGAGGGACTGAACAGACTGGTCTATTTCCGCCGCGGTGTGGATGTTGTCCGAGTGGTTCATGTTTCTATCAAGGGTTTCCCGGATGCCTACGGCATGTTTGCGTCATGTACACGACAGTTCGACCCTTTTGTTTTTCAGGCCGCATGCGTTCCAGAAAAGGATACGCGTGTCTCGACCCATGTGCTGTCTAGCCATGGAGGTTGGTTAACGACGGGATGAAGTTGGATAGCTGTCCCTGGACAGCGGAGAGGATGGCGGAGGTGATTTGTGGGAGCATGGTTTCCAGGATTTTGGAAATAAGGGATTTGACTAGAGCAGCCATAGGGTCTTCTGTGGTCTGCCTATTGCTTTTGTCGGTTAAATTCCCTTTGAGGCAGCTGTATTTATAGACTTTATCCCTCCTCCAACTTTCCAGGAGTCCTCCGTCCTCGTGGCAGTCTGCAACATCAACCACGAGAACCTGAGCCCTGTCGTGCATGACGAGGTCCGGTTGGAGGACCCTGTTCTGGGGGTCGAGGAATCGAGCGTCCTTGGCTACCGTCAAGGTCGTGGCAGCCTTTCTCCGTCATAGTCCCTAATCTCATATTTATTCTTAATCTTGTTGTATATAGGCACTGTCCCAAGATGTGGCCCAGGGTTTCGGGCATCTCATTACATTTTCGGCACTGTAAGCCACCGGTTTTTGTTAATTTATCAATCGCGACTTTATTGCCAGCTACATTTGCCCTCAGACGTTGAGCACTTATAAAACTGGTGACTTTCCCTTCGCCACTAGATGAAACGAGGAGAATTTTTTCGGGGAAATAGCCATATTCCTATTGCTAAATTTTTCGACGTCTCGGAGGAGTGTTCGTCTTTTCTGGATCATAAGACAAAAGAATTTTGTCGTCAGCGAAGGCAAGGTAAGAGACGAAAATTCCTTCGCTGATCTTAAAGCCCTTTCTGATTTCAAGTTTCTAGATGAGTTCATCTGTAGAAAAGTTAGTTATACTCTCGGTGCCGTAAGAGAGTAAAATTTTCTTCATGTAACTCAAGACTGTAAGAAATACTCTCGGCACCATTAGAAAAAAAACCATCACGTTAACTTACAAGAAACAAAATTATTTCTCATACCTTACGTAGTGTAAAAACTGAGTCAGAATTACTTTCGGTTCCTTAAGGGAGACAAAAATAGTTCCTTTACGGTAAGAGAGTCAAAAAGTACTCCACCTACCGTAAAAAACTTAATACTCTTCTTACCTTGAGAGGGTTAAAAATATCCTGGGGCATTAGGTCAAAAATACTCCCTGTAATTTATAATGTCTTTAAAATGCCACCCTTGCCACTCCAACATCTATAGGTCGTAAGTATTATCTGTACAAAATATGATACAATTCGCTGCACATGAATGAGAATGTACGCGGAACATTTTTCCCCTTCCACCCCCTCTCCGAGGGGCAGACCTAACCTTTACTGGCATGTAGAATATTGTTATTAAACTCAGCGACTTCCATAACCCCGGATTAGACACCAATGTCGGTTGTTTTCGTTTTATATTTATGTAACACCCCTCTATCTCATTCCCTGAGGGTGCTTCCTCTTCCATACGGACAGTGGATGAAATAATACCAAAAAAAAACATCGGGAGAAAAACTATCAATCTCATTGGCCATAGGAAATATTCTTTGTACGCTAATATCGGCCGTTTTAGTATGATTGAAATTTTGCAACCCGCGTCAATCCCCTACCCATGAGGATGGTAGCTGGGTCTTACCCCTACCACAGGATTTGTTTATGGTTTTAAAGGTACATGTTTACAAATTTTGGTCTAGATTTCTCCACGCGTTCAAATTGGTTTTCCGAACATACATACAAACAAACAAATAGTCAATTTATAAGAATACAATTCTGTTTTGAAAACTACGTATAAAAAATTTATTTAGAGTAATTCTCTAATTATGCTATGCTACGTAAATAATTATTTTGTTATGTTGTCAGATCTGCTATATTTCATATCCAACTCTTTAATCAAAAGAAATTAAAAAAAAAACAGGAAAAAGACTACGACTTTTGGTTAGGTTCGCATTGCAGAATAGAATGATAATGAACCGAAATTTGCCCGAGGGTATGCAGCGGCTTTTGTTAAGAATACATAAATAATTAGATTGACATTATACGGTTGTTCTTTGATGCTGTGCTGTTCAAAGTTCTGAAATCCACAGATGCTTTTCTTTTTTCTCATGCACGTAGAATATAAATTATTGAGTTTATAAATGTAAATATTATCACTAACTCTACTCTAGATTAGAATTTATAATAAACGGCTTTATTTCCTTAAATACAAATTCCCATGCAAATCAACCACGCTATTACACCGTTGATTCAATTTACGGATCAGTTCCAATTTCTTTCATCTCTTTTAACACCGATATTAACTACCTACAATTTACTGTAATCATACATTTTTTTCGATTAGCACACGTGAGGAAGGGACGTATATATATATATATATATATATATATATATATATATATATATATATTGTAATACCTAGTTAAGAAGGCCATTATATTTGTTTAAATTTTATAATATTTTGTTTCACAACACAGACTAGAGGTGGACGGTCATTATTTAAAATCTATTTACCAACGCAGACTGGGGATCTTGGGTGGCTCATGTAAAAAAAATGATGATTGATAGCGGATGAAGGCTCACAAAAGGGAAAATTATAATTGGGCTTTTTTAGCGTCTCTGAGATCTGGTGTCTGACGGACATCGGAACAGGACCCCAAAAGGAACAATGACAACAGTTTTTTTTGACATGCAATTATGGGATAAGGGAATGTTTATCTAACAATATTGAGTGGCTCTCTGAGTGTGAGAAAGCCGGATGAGGTCCGAACGTGGGAAATCAAAACTGTGGAAAAAAGGAATATTCTTGGGAGGAGGAAGCTGATAGAAAAGTTAGTTGGATGGCAGATCTCAAGGGAGAAGTAGGTGCAATATATAAAAATTAAAGTGAATCGAAATTGTAAAGTAAAAGATAACAAAAACATTATTTTTTTAAAATATTCAAGGGTAAATCCTAAAAATTATATTTTCCTTTCATTAATTTGGATACCACATAATTTAGCTACAACGTGGTGGCATTTTTATTATTATATAATTTTGAATACTATATAATTAGGTGTCACAACTTGTTTGCTTTAATTTTCATTGATTGTTTAAATTGAATATGACAATATATTAGATTATTTTATCATTAAGAACAGCTATGAAGCTTAGTGATACATTCGTGCTATGTCTGCACAAAGTAGTGGATCCGCTTTAGTATCCCAGCACCGTCAAAAGCCTTCCATTTTAATTCATAATTAAAACTCAAACCAATCTTCACAGCTGACCTGTGTAGAAATTCTTTAATGTCTTAAAATTCCTGACAATAAAATAATATTTTAATTAACTCCTTACATTTTAGTAAAATTACGATAATTTTATTTAGATACTTGTCGCTCTATATCTAAGGAAGATATCAAAAGCCTATGAAATTTCTTGAGTCATAATAAAGACGCTGTTGCAATATATGCAAAATTAAATTATTATATAAATCTACAAAGTATTTTCCTTCATTTAATTCAGGTAATCTAAATCTAAGTGCTTGAAGTCTGAGTGTTAGTGTAGGTGAGGACTCTCAAGTCTAATTAAGAATTAAATAAGAGAGACAATTTCCTTAATCACGATTAGAAAACGCTGATCCTTCGCAATGGAAACCTCTGAGCTCCGATTTCTTTAACTACATGAGAAACGTTCAGAAGAAATTTGCATTGCAAAGCAGTTTCGATTAGAGCTCAAACCTCTTGTACGTTTTTCAATGAATACAAATTTGCAATAGGAAGTAATTTTTCCAAAAAAAAAGTATTCACAGTTTGAAATAAATTAGAAAGAGATTAATTCATAACTGCAAATTTTATTTATTATCGAAAGGAAACATTTTTATTAAGTGATGGATAAAATCTGGCACTGACGGTGTGTTTTTTCGAACAAACATGCCACAAACGAGTTTAATAGGCGGCGTGTCGAACATGCATGTCAAAGACAGCATGAAAATTACGTGCATTATGTGGTCGGACATCAGAGAGCTGATGGAAAGTACGATTTCTGCCTCTGCAAAGTACTAATAAACATAGCGGCTGAAATATTGAAATATAACACTATCACGCTTTTAGTATTGTTTGTATAACCACGGGAAATGCGCTCTGTAATCAATATATCTTCTAAATTTTAATCTATGATCTTTGCAGTCCACGTTGATGTGGGAATCGTCAGAAAGCACGATGGGATTAATTTATAGACATCACGGCGAGCTGATATATTACAGCCTGCGGCGCCCATGTTATAGGGTTAAAATAATCAAATGAAAATACTTGAGTACAAACAGCTTTCAGTGAAATAAAATTTAAGTGCGGACCGTAGATGTCACATCTGTTCCCCCAAAAAAGGCGGTAATGACAAGTGAAAATATAACTTTGTTTGACATTATCTTTGAATTCATTTAGTAGAAGATTAATAAAATTAAAAGAAAAAAGAAGCAAGAGAATAAAAACTATTTGGATTAGTTTGAGCAGTTACATTATTTTCCAAAATCAAAATTATACCCGATTAGCGCTTAAGTCCAGCTGGTCTCGACACTTGCAAGTAGTTGCGGCAATTTGTGTAAATCAATGACAATTTGAAAGTGTAAAGTGTCTGCCAAGTCGTCGTGCAAGCGCTTGCAAGTAAACGTGCAATTAGTTTCATCAGCAATGTAGGCGCCCGCCACCAGAGCTTGCACAACTGTCTGCAAAAATAGAAAACATTTATATTTTCTTTCGAGATTATAAGAAGCAGCAAGGATGAATGCTTCGGTAGCAATGGTATGTGAATTTCCCACTGTAACTGTTTTAGCACATCAGTAATCATTTTTGTTTATAATTTTTGATACATCGAGACAAATGAAAGTCTCCTAATAAAATAAAATTCCAATTGCTTAAAATATAATTTTAAATTATTTTATAATTTTTGATACATCGAGACAAATGAAAGTCTCCTAATAAAATAAAATTCCAATTGCTTAAAATATAATTTTAAATTATTTTATAATACGCTACATTTCATAATTTATTAATTTACTGCAGTAAAAAAAATTATAACATTGACAAGTTTAATAATTATTTACTAATAAACTATTAAACATTAAAAATACAGTTTTCGTATCTCACGTAATATTTAGGTATAAAAGTTTGGAAGTACATTTCACTGCATGATAATTTCCATCATAAAATTTTTTTCCAACTTTTCCCTGCTACTCGTTTTAATTAGTGGAAATGCAGAAAATAAATTTTTGTATCACAAATATAAATATATATGGCACAGAAAAACTGGGGGCACAAATCACGTTCAGCTCAACTGTCCTTTGATCGTCATATTGAAAACAAAAATGTGACGTCACAATGCACAAGATGCTACTAGCACCACTGAAGATTAAATGGTTTCTACAACAAGTTATCAGGAAAAACATTCAAGCACGTACATCAACGCAATAGGTTGTAATGCAGTAACCACTGACCTTGCAAGTGTAAGCCTTAGTACAGAAAATCTTTCATCCGCGTAAGACTCCAAATATACGAGACTGTATGAGTGAAATCTATCTATATATTAAAAAAGGATGTATAGTTGTATGTATGTATGTATGTATTTACGTTGTTCTTTATACAAATTTTATCGCGTGGACAGAATTCAACAAAAATTGGTATATATATTCTGCCAAAATCGAGAACCGGTACTGTGGGGGTGAGAAACCCCTATAATAAACGTGGAAATAATTATAATTGAAATAAGTTACGAATTAGTGTTAAATTACTGCGCGAGACGATGACGTCATAAGTTTTCAAGACATTGACGCATCCTAAATATAGTTCTGTATTCCGTAATGAAATAAAGCAGAAATATTTTGATTGAATAAAAAGTAAAATATTTTCCAGTATTACTCCATCGAATAGTAATAAAAAACAATACGAAACACTTTACCATTCTTGCGCAAAGTTAATTTGGAATAGTTAATTATCCCGCTATCTTTGATAAAGCCAATATGGCGCCTTATAATACATTCAAATGTGTGTCGGTCGAGATTTATAAAATTTCGTAATATAACGTACTATTGTATCCTGTATAATATTTCAGAAAATAATAAGATTTGTCTAAGGTACGACTGCTGAATTATATGTTTGTAACTATAAAAGTATTGAAAATGACGGACGGAACTCCGAAAGTTTTTATGGTCGTTATTCAATTAATGCACTATCAGTCAAAGGTGTGTACAGAAATAGGAACATTTAAATTGAATTAAAAGTACAATTAATTATACTTTACGCAACGTATTTCTATACATTTGTATAAATGTAAACAAATTATTGCGTGCAATTTGTGTCGTGAAACAAAAATTTGAGGTTAGGATAGCAATATTTGTTTTCCATTTTTGGGAACGACGTTATAGATGTTCAATTTCTGAGAAATGAAGCTGAGCAAAAATATTTTGATTGAATAATAAGTATAATTAAATCTACCAATACCACATCGAGTGATAAATATAATTTATTATGAAAGGTTATACAATCCATGCATTAATTTTCTTTTAACTAACTTGACTTTTGACGTGGAATATTTAACGGGATCAGGGACCAATATGTTTCCCAATTATATCTTGCAATACGGACTGGAAGATACATAGAATTATGATAAAAACAATACTTAAATGTTCAAAATTGATATTTTTTATTGAAAACAGCGTATTTCGTAATGTTTTGCATTAATTTTATACAATGCTACCAACTGCAGATTGCTAAAACCACCAAATAGTTTAATTTAAGATGGAAAAATTATATGTCTACAAATTTAATAATTGTTTTAAATAGTGTATGTATATCTATCTATCTATATATATTATATAAAATTGTCTTATACGGGTATGAATGTGTGTATACATGTGGGTATGCATATGGGTATGTTCCGCTTACAAATCTACACCCTCGAGGAGCGTTACATAAAAATAGCGCAAAAGCAACCGAAATTGGAGTGTATCGGGACTTCTCGGGCAACGCCAGCACCCAGCTAGTATAAAATATAGTACAAAGGACAGGGAGGTCAACAAATAATTACTTGGGAGAAAAGTGGTTAGGTACAGTTATCTGGGATCAAAAAAATAATTTTTTGGATTATTGCGTTAATAAATTCTTTATAGTTTTATTTCCATGTTGGCGTTTTTCCCACATCTTTAGCAATTTATAAACAAAAACGTATACTAATGCATTGCTGATATTCACGAGCTGCCAACTTACCACGCTCATTTCTTTTTAATACAAATATATGAGAAATTAATTGCGATTTCCATTGATCAATTATCGATTAGATGAAGTGACAGAAGTAAAACTTGTAAAAGTTATTGTTCAGTAACAGAAACACAAAAAATACAGCGGAATATGCGGAATGAACAGATGGCAATGAATATAAATGTATTTGGTAGAATGAATGTATTAGAAAGGCAGGGGATAACAATATGGTTGAATTCTTTAAAAAATTAGGACTTGTCGTGAATCAATAAATCAGCAAAAAATCATAAGACTCCACAAAAGGTGCTAGAAAGATCAGGAGAGGGCTTATATTGGAGTCTGAGGAGAAATTTAAAGAAGTAGAATGCATGACTTATTATCATGAAGGAATCTAAATTATGACGATTTTTAGGATGCAGTAATATTACTGTTGAATATTAATATCGATTTTCTCAGAATGTGAATTTTGGAAACTGTTTCTCCAATAACTCTTGAACTAATATTTGGATTGGGATGACAGAGAGCTCTGGTGGCGGCTACCTTTGGGGATGCCTACACATCTCTCTGGTTTTTTTGAACTAAGGTTCCCACATGCCGAGGTACCTCGACCTGTTTTGAGAGGTGTATGTTCCGGGGTTGCAAACTTTGGGCATACGGTAAGAGTTGTCTGCTATTCCTATTGGAATAGTCGACCAGCTGCCTCCTAAACCGGTCAAGGCACGGAGAGGGGAAAGCTACGACCCCACAGCTATCCTCTCTCCCGCCATCGGAAGGGCGTTGGAAAAGTACCAAATTTCCAACCTACCTGATGCAGGTTTTCTAGGGTTTTCCTTGCATCACTTTAAGACGAATTGCCGGGCTGAACCGTAAACCATAGTCCGGGGGCCCTAGTTAACCCTTGGATACCTTCCTCTACCCTTCCGCATCCCCCCTTTTAAATCCATTCCTATGCTATTAAAGGGGAGTTAGCACCATGTGGATTACCCTCATGTAGCCTGTTACCTAAAAAATAATATTCGGATTGGATGATATCTGCGAGGGTAATTCTCTCGCAGGCAGAACCTGCGACGGATGTTCTCTCGCAGGCAGAACCTTGTAAGAGAGACAGGAAGGGGCTACCTTTGGAGATGCTATTTCCTCTGTCTGTTTTTGAACTAAGGTTCCCACAAGCCGAGGCAGTTCGGCCTGTTTTGAGAGGTGTATGTTCTGGGGTCGCAGACCTTGGGCGTACGGTAAGAATTGTTCGCTGTTCCCATTGGAACAGTCGGCCAGCTGCCTCCTAAACAGGTCGAGGTACGGAGAAGAGAATGCTGCGACCCCACAGCTAACCCCTCTCCCGCCATCTGAAGGGCGTTGGACAAGTACCAAATTCCCGACCTACCTGATGCAGGTATTTCTAGGGTTTTCCCTGCATCACTTTAAGGCGAAATGCCGGGTTGGATCCTTAAATCATAGCCCAGGGGCCCTAGTTAACCCTTGGCTGCCTTCCTCTACCCTTCCGCATCCCCCTTTCAAATCCCTTCCTATGCTAATAAAGGGGAGTTGCCATGTGGATTACCCTCACGTAGCGTAAAAAAAGAATAAGAATATTTGGATTTATCTACAACATACCCTTAATTAAATAATTTAGTGAAAATATTTTGAAAGTTAGTAATATTTATACATCTCAAATAATTTTGTTCTCCAAACGTAATTTATAGTAAACAGACATAGATACCATATAACTGAAAGATTCTAGTATATGTTCTATCCAGAATACTATACTTTATTCTACTAATAAATTAGTACAGTAATTTTACTTACAAATAGAGTTAACAGGGAAGTAGTGAAATGAAATAATTTTAATAAGATGTAATTTATTTAAATGATAGAAGCTACAAAAAGTTATGAAAATGTTTTATGCAGATAATGTTTACACTTTATGAGATATGTATGTCCAAACTTTGCCTATATAGACAGATGTGATAATTGGACCTACTCTCTTATTTAATGTGACTGACAGTTCTTCACAAATTGTTATGGCTTAACCGGTTACGAGCTGCTACGTAATATTTGTTCGCGTATTATATACGATCGACTAATTTTTCTTTTCATCGACTTATATTGGTTTTATTTATAACCTAGCATTAATAAATAATTATATAATTCGATTTAGTGCCCATTTATAAGCGTAGGTGTATAGTTTCTTATTAATTAAATATTATGTAAATTTTTGTGTGTATTATGGTTTGTTGTGGAAAATTCAAATATCATTTCATTAAATATTATCAAGCTCGAAAGTGTTATCAATTTTATTCGTAGGTATATACGAATTAAAAAATATTTTATTTTTTGCGATCTATTGAAAATGAATTTTCATATTTGGTCAAACTTGGGAAACGCAGCATTGACCAGGCTGATAGTGCGTATTGGAAATAACTCTGAGGCCACTGAAACACCATGGGAGTGACTGCCAAGGTAATTAGTGTCATGTGCAAGCGGTAGCTGTTGCTGTCAGCTTCCGCACTCTCCAACTACAGCAATATCACTTTCGTAATTCGCGTGATACTGTGATTCTACAGCGCATTAATCACTGTGAGACCTTTGCAGTCCACTTCACTGTTAAGGGATTTCGTTTTTCGCCTTTTTTACTGTTATTTTTATGCCTGAACATTTTCGTTGTGCTTCCATTCATCCACTTTGGTTCCTCAATGTTACTAATTCTTCTCCACAACTTCTCTTTGAAGAATATTTATGTCTATCATCATACTCCTGGATTCAAAACAAATCCTTATCAATAAAAAAGCTTAATCAGCAGTTTTCCTATAATAGTGATTTTTTTACTATTCATGTAGGAGGATCCTAAACATGTTGTAATCAAAATATGTCTGTCTGAATGTTGATTTTGTTGTCTTGAGAGAAAAGAAAAATCGGTCGAACCGATTTCTACTAAACGCTTTTCGTCGTTACAGAAAGTCGTACGAATGATTTAAACAATATAAAGCTGCGATTCGCCATCTCTAAACAAAGTTGGTGATTCGTTATTAACATCTATAGTGTTACCTTTACAGAAAAACAGTTAAAAGGATTTTCTGTGAAGTAAACATTAAATTTGAGGCTATTTAAAAAATTTTAAATCGTTAAAATAAAGATTCAATATTTCCAAATATACTTTCGTTTTAAGTGGCATATAAGTAAAATACTTTGTGATAATGGTGGGTGAGAATATAATCTTATCTTTATTAAATATAATTTTTACTAACTGCAAATGATTATTTACTATAAGAAGTTACAAACGATTATCTCGGCTTTTAATTAACGCACATTTCTTTATTAATAAAAGCGCGACACAGCGTTTGAAAATTCAAAATAAAATATTAAGTTCTATCTTATGGAATTAGAAACAACTTATATACCGTCAACTGAAATCCCTTTTATAAAACAAAAATTCCGGGTCTCTTACATAGCTTCAGCATTCTGTAGCTGAATATTTTGCAGTACACTGGCGATTTCAAAAAACTGCAAGTGGCTATACTGTCAGTGTTCTTCAAGACGCGAAGTTGGTTTCCTCGTTTAGCCACCAGGGATTTTTCTCTCGTTTTCGTATCACCTTCTCCCCACATCTGAAAACGTCATCCATCACTTCTGAAATATGATTGGCGAATTCTTTCCGACCACCAGATTCTTCCTTGGTTCTGCGTAGCCGTGTTTGGTCAATCTTTATCCTGGATTTTCCTAACTGTGGAGCGTTATTTATAACAAATTTGTCCAGTATAGACTTTTTTGGATTTAATAATTTGTTTATACTTAAATACTTAGTAGTTATCAAAATCTGTTACATAAGTGGTTGAATAATTAAAATGAATAAAAATACTAATTTTTTAAGTAATATAAGTTTTTTGGCTATCATGAAAAAACCACTGTTCATAAATTAATGCTGATCATTACACAATATTTGAAATTTCAAAATTAATATCCAAAAATTAATTTAACGTTAATTATTTGTGAACTCAGACATTCCATAATCTTGTTCGCTATTATTGAACATAGCCGGTTGCCCGGCGTTGTCCATGTACTTATTTATATTAACCCGAAAAAGTATATTTAATTCTATAATAATATTTAGTGGAGAAGTGACTAAATCTAAATGTAAATGTTCCTAGTTCCGTACATAGTTTCGACAGACAGTACATTTATTGAGTAGCTATAAAATACATTGAATTTTGTTTCATCAATCCCAACAAACATACCTTCGAATTTCTTCTTAAATATACTCTTTAAGTATTGAAGGATATAATTGTCCCCTAGCTTTCAGACATGAAGAAATATTAAATTGATGAAATTGTTAGCTACATTCACAATGTAGAAAAATGGTCGCCATATTAAAGTCACCAATATGGCACGAAAATTAACTTACTTTTCCCGCAAGAATCGTATTGTTTTTTATTATCATTCGATGGAGTATAACGGGATAAAATTATCCTGTTTATTCAATGTAAATATTTCTTCTTTATTACATTACGGAAAAAGGACATATTTCCTTTGTTCGTCGCGTAGTAACATCTCACTCTCGCGTGACGTCATGGTCTCTTGGCGCGTAGTAATTTAACACAAATTTATCAGATTTTGGAATTATAATTCTTTCCTCGTTCATGCGAGGGGTTTCTGACACCTACAGGGCCTTTTCTCGTGTTTTGAAGAATATATGTACCAATTTTTTGTTGCAATCTGTCCACGCGTTTAAATCTGTATAGAAATCAACTTAAAACATACATACATACATTCAAATATATTGTAATGCCAATTAATTAATGAATTAATTGCTTTTAAATAAATTTGAATTGTTAGCGAACAGTTTGTATTATAGCGAGAGCGAGTAGAGCGACAATGAGTGGCGAGCTCTGTTCCTATTATTGAGAGCGCGGAATGACGTTTTTACGCGCGCAAAAGCATAGGCAGTTGGCAGTCAGTAGCGAGAGCAAAAGTCAAAAGTCTAATTCGACGAGCGAAAGAGTAATGTCTACAGAGAGTAGCGGAACAGAGAAGTCGATGTCTAAGAGCAGCCACGAAAGGATAGACATTTTAAAATAAATCTTTACTGAGCTATTTTGCAGTTTCAATCCAAACCGATCAGTAAATCGGTAAGAGACTATAAAAAAATCTGCAACTGTAAGATTCCTGTAAGCAAGCCGTCATCAGATATCTGATCAATTTGGAGAGGATCATCCAAGTTCCTGGGAGCCTAGAAATTCCATAAGTGTAGAATCTGTGAGAAAAACTTAGAATCTGTGTAAAGATTTTGCAATATAGTGCACATTTTGAAGCGCTAAAAGAATGCTGGTACCAGCCGAACAATACGTAAGTAACAAAAACCTTAGTAAAAATCTGTAAACGCTAACTAGAAGGTTAAAGTCAGATTTCGTTCGTTTTTCTTGTAGTTTTCCTTTCATTTATCAGCACATTATTTTCGAGTAAATTTTCATTTGTATTGTTAATCAGATCATTCAACAATATTCACTGTAAATTATCAAACCCAGTAAAGGCCCTGAGAGAACAGATCTCAAATTTTGTTTGTAAATGTCTTTTACCATTGAAAGCCACTGAAGGAAAATAAAATTATTTTGTTTCTTAATTTTTTATCTTTTTCAATTAAATAACCTCACATTGTTAATTATTACATTTTGGCTACCACAATCGTTAAATTGTTGATTATTAAAAATTGGCACCACACCGTGGGGCAAATTAAACGATTAAATTTTGGGATTATTACAATATATCCTTTTTTATTATATAACAGATTAGTAAAATGCTTTCACTATATAGACGGTATTTTATGAATGAAATTTTGGAAACCCATTCTGTGATGGTTCCCATTTTTCGTGATTTAATTGATATTTAATGCGTTATTCACCTGTTTCTCCTAGAACACAATTTTAATCGTAGTATATTTAAAATATTATTTCACATTCACACGTAGAATATATTTATTAAACTTGTAATAAAATGACATCATATTTACGATGCCAAAATTGAAATACAAGCATCATTGCATTTTTCTGCTTCAGGGGTTGTAAAAATACAGCAAAATATAAACTAACATAAAAGGGGAACATCTGATATTAAACATTAACGTTAAATAAATGTAAAGAAAAAAAGAAGGCGTGACGTTATTTTGGTTTAATATCGATGAACAAAAGTGTTGCTTTTTTTTGGAATAAGTGCAGGAATTCCGTGCGGGACGAAGAGAAAACTAACATGTCTCGGTATTTCCATACTTATATTGATGAATTCAGCACAGGCTCAAATCGTATTTGCATACATATTACGCTAGCGGTTTCGTTACGCAGCTCTGAAGCCTTCTGATTTGTTGGAAAAAATTTCCAACGCGAATATTAATGACTAGGTTTTCCCGAACTGGTTAGTTCTGGACACGGGGGGAAACCGTAAAGGTTAAAAAGCGATTTTCACTGAAATTAAATAAATTTTACATTTCTTAACGAGAAAGTCGGATGGTATCAGCTTCGAAAGCATTCACATCGAAAAGCAACAAGTTTATTAACAGACATTAACGCGCAGATAGCATCTGAAGGTCGGACATAAAAAAGCTGACAACCACAACGGATAAAATAATACGCTGCTGAAATCCACCCTTAATTTCTTCTGCAGAAGAAATTTCATCCTTGCCTAATAAACATTTATGTGTACCGTAAATATTATGGAATATATTAAATAAATAAAAATGCTCCCCTTTTACATTAGATACATTTTATCTAGAAATATTTAATAAAAAATGAACTGTTACTGAAATGTAACGAAACGACGTATCTATGGAAACTTTTAGACAACGGTTCAATTTCAGCCTGACGCTTTTATCGCACCGGGGTTGGAGTGAGAATCGGTTTCTTTCTTTCGGGTGGCGTCTTTCACTGTCATTGTAAGCGGTAACAGATGGCGATAATGGGGTCAGCTGTGTCGGTCTCAAAGTAAGCGCCACTTTCACTTTCGGATCCAGTGTCTCTTAGCAGGAATTCTCGTCGTTTCGCACGAAACCGACGACGTCCCCCCCAAAAAAAAATCGTGATAAGAGAAGATAATGTAAACACGTTGCAACTAAAAACGTACGTAAATTTAGAATATGTTCACAGTTTTACTGCGAAATCTGCATCACGTATAGTTTTCAATAACATGTTTGAAATATAAAAAGATATAATATTCAATAAAAATTAATTGCAAAATAATATTGACGTGACATTCTGCCACACAGTGAAGAGCTTGACGTGGAATCCAATTAGTTGAAAAATTAATTCTAAGAGAGAAAAGACTGTAAATTGATGAGACGTGTGTAATTTTCATTAAAGTCTACGTACATGGATAAAGAATATTAGTTTTTTAAACAATCTGTAGCCAAACGTCACCGAGTTCTCTATTCTATTTTTATACAAATGTTAAATTATTTTATATTTGTGTATTACATTATTCTCATTTCAGTTACAATATGAATTATTTATTTCTATATTATCTTTTTGTTGAATTGTTGTAATCATAACCTGTATGGTTTTATGGGATGCAATGATTAAATATTGTGCTGGGGTTTACAATACAAACTACAGGAATACTTCGCAACGACGATACTCAGATGCAGTCTAAATTCCTTGGAAATAACTGCATCACGACGTCTACGAAACGGTAGGTTTGGTTCGTGACGGTGAGGAGGATTGATTGGTATAGCGGAAGATGACGTAAAAAAATACATGGTAAAAATTTTAGAAGATATTTTGAGATACAGAACAGTGCATTTTGACACGCAGATTTTTTTTAGAGAAAGAGGCTACGTGAGGGTAATCCACGTGGTGGCAACTCCTCTTTAATAGCATAGGAATGGATTTAAAAGGCAGGATTCGGAAGGATAGAGAAAGGTAGTCAAGAATTAACTTGTGCCCCCGGGCTATAGTTTAAGGATCCTGAAGTCATTCGCCTAGAAGTGATGCAGGAGAAAACCTGCATCAGGTAAGACCCCGGTCTTGGTACTGTCCACGCCATTCCGATGGCGGGAGAGGGATTTTCTGTGGGGACGCAGCATTTCCTTTTCCGTGTCTCGACCAGTTCAGGAGGCAGCTGGCCAACTATTCCAACAGGAATAGCAGACGATTCTTACCGTATGCAAGAAAGAAGGAGTAGACAGGCTATGTATAGGGTAATCCACATAGTGGATATAGCATCAGAAAGGGACTGAAAGGGATGCGGAAGGGTAGAGGAAGGTAGCCAAAGGTTAACTAGGGCCCCCGAGCTATGGTTTAAGAATCCTGACCGGCAATTCGCATAAAAGCAATGCAGGGAAAACCCTAGAAAACCTGCATCAGGTAGATGGACATTTGGTACGTGTCCCACGCCCTTCCGATGGCGAGAGAGGGTCTCAGCTTTACCTTCTCCGTGTCTTAACCAGGTTAGGAGGCAGCTGGCCGACTATTCCAAAAGGAATAGCAGAGAACTCTTACCGTGTTGCGTAGGTCGGTGATCCCGGAACATACACCTCGCTAAGCAGGCCGAGATGCCTCGGCTTATAGGAACCTTACTTAGTTCAAAAAACCAGAGAGTAGTGAATGAATACTGAAAGATAGCCTCCTCCAGAGCTCTCTGGGAAGGTTCACTTGCGCGAGAATGCACTCACAGGCTTCCTTGTAGGTCCTTAAATCTCATATAGAATTTATCATGAAGCCATTTGGAGTTTCGATGCCGTGCGATAGGGACCGCAATCTTCTAAGGGATATTTTAAAAGATTATGAGGTTACTCCACATAGTGGATAGAGCATCAGAAAGAGACTGAAAGGGATGCGGAAGGGTAGAGGAAGGTAGCCAAGGGTTAACTAGGGCCCCCGGGCTATGGTTTAAGAATCCTGACCGGCAATTCGCATAAAAGCAATGCAGGGAAAACCCTAGAAAACCTGTTACATACAGAATTTGGTCAAAACGGTCAGAATTTTCTTAAGAATGCCAGAGAAGTTTTCTTCAGAATTGAGTCGATCGAGTTTCTATTCTCGAACCAGCTTCAGCCTTAGGTATTTATGGTGGAGAAAATTCGACTTAAACAGTAAAACCCGTAATATTCGACGAATATGAGCATAATCCTTGGCAGTCAGAAACGACAGTGAAAATTAAACTTTTCATTTGGGAGGAATCAGAAGAATCTTACATTCGAAGCTCAGCCGTGAAAACCTGTGAAATATTTATAACTGAAAGATCAGGATAGAAAAAAATTAGCCGGGGTATCCCGATTGGTTCACTGACGCTCTAACCATTGATCCATCTGAGTCGACGCCAGGCCCGGTATAAAATTTCTCTAACCATTATTCCACCCACAATTCACTGTATTGTATAATTAAAAATATTTCATGGCTTATATGGCAGAGCTTCTAATGTAAGCTTCTTCTGAATTAAACTAATGCGTCATTGATCAATTCACAACCTTCATTGAGTCCTAAAGTTGAGCCGTGAGTATTGTGGTTATAGTGAATAACAATTCTTATGGCTATAGATTAATGGATTGAGAAATCTTGTTCCTGGGGCTGGGCTTGACTCGGATGGCTCAATGGTTCGAGCGTCAGTGTTTTTAATCGGGATACCCTGACGTTCGATTCCCGATTTGGACAAGATTTTTCATCCGAATGATTTATTTCTTCATTTTGTTAATATTTTAACATGAATCTGAAGTGCCAGTAACGATATATGACCACGGCATTCATTAAATTATCAGGTTCAAATCTGTTTGTTTTTAGGTGCCAGATAATAACTTAACATGAGTATCATTGTAAGTAAGACAGAGGACGTAATTCATTTTCTACTTTAAAAGAATACGATCAGTCATTAATCAAATCTTTTTACTGCATGATTTTGTGCATTTTTTAAAACTAATCTTTTTGAGATGTATTTTTGTGAATATAATACAGAAAAACATTAAACGTGACCAAAGTCAATTTGGCTCATGATGTTGCAAATATTCAACATAAACATAATCAGGTCTGATTTATCAATAATTCATTTAATTGGATAATTATTATTTCAGTGCAATTAGAATACTCTTCAAGGCACAAAATTTATGCGGCATTCTCAAACAAAAACATTAAAACAACACGAATAATAAATATTTTATAACTGACGTGCGAGCAGAAAACTCTTGCTCGAGGGGTTGACACAAAGAAAGCTGTGACAGGAATGTTTTAACATGTCTACGGATGCCAAAAAGTTCACATTTCCTTAAGTGCATGTTGTTTCATATCTGCATCACAAATTAGCTCCCTTAGAAACCAACAGACGCCTCTGGGATGATACTAAAAATTATGTTGCATTTATGTTACACTAAGAAATAAAGGGTTAAAAATCACTACGCAAGTAAATAAAGATAGTTACATAATTTACACTTTATTTAAAATATTTCTGGGATTAAATTACTATTATAAATTAAATGGCCTTGTGCACCACAGCATAGATAAGTTGCTAAAAACTGTCGTACCTCGTCGAAAGTGAAATGCAAAGACAGATGTTTAATTATAAGCAAACGACTGTTCGAGCAATGTGGGTCAATCTTCTTCTTCGTCGCTATTAACAATGCGCCGTGTTTGTGCGACTGGATTAAGGCAGTGAAGGAGGCCTGGAGGAGGAGACGCTGAGCTAATCTTCTCGAGCAAACTGCCGATTGAAACTGTTCCTCGCGAGGAATACTAAGACGCCGCGCTGAATGGGATCTATTGTGCTGCAAGTGCAGATGAGCTGCGACTGGCGAGTTTCCATAACTTAGGCCCCCTATTGTTTTCCGCAGCGTATCGCAGGGCTTGATTAGGCGGCGCCAGCTATCACCCACTCGCGGTGACTGACTCTGCATTCAACGACACAATAGGCTTCAACAAGTAGTGCACATGCGCGTCAGCCCTGACAAATTAACACACACCTTCACATACGTCAGTCTGTGCCCTTTAGCTGGAAATACACCAGTCGTAAGGACTCCGACTGTAATATGAGCTGAATGACAAGTATTTAACGAGTGAGATCATTAGGGTTGGACGCGTTCCAGTTAAGAAATTACAGCTCATTGTCCTTCTCAAGAGCTGTTACGCACATCACATTCCTTGAAGATGTTATTTTTTCCGATCATCCCTACTCCAACCTCTGTTCACAAATGATAGACCACGTGATTGGAGTCGATTGTGGAGTTGTAGGATTTATGAGTTTAATCTCACAGTTACCACAATGGTTAAAGAAATTTTATGGTTCTCGACGTGGGTTTGGGGATTCCTTCTTCTATCCCTACTTTTGAACTAAGGTTCCCACAAGCCGAGGCACCTCGGCTAGTTTTGAGAGGTGTATGTTCCGGAGTCACAGCCCTTGGGCTATTGTCGGCTATTCCTATTGGAATAGTCGGCCAGCTGCCTCCTAAACAGGTCAAGGCACGGAGAGTGGAATGCTGCAACCCTACAGCAAAACCCTCTCTCTCCATCGGAAGATTGTGGGACAAGTACCCAATGCCCGACCTACCTGATACAGGCTTTCTAGGTTTCTGTCCTGCATATTTTTTAGGCGAATGCCGGTAGGATCCTTAAACTACAGCATGGAACCTTAGTTAACCCTTGGATTCCTTCCTCTATCCTCCCGCAATCAAATCTCTATGCTATTAATGGGAGTTGTCACCATGTGTATTACCCTCATGTAGACTGTTACTCTAAAAAAAATTGGTTGACGTGGTTGGAAAAAAGTTAACCGGAGTATTTTTCACCGTCTTAAATTATTAGATGTATTTTTGATTTTCTTTTGGTACCAGTTGTTGTTGTATCAAAATTATGTCTTAACTCATATTAAATATTTAATTCTTTCTGTTATATTTGTTGTTTACGAATGTTGTATAACTCAACAATAAACTTAACAATCAACGAATAAATCACTGTTGTAGATTACTTGAATATTATTTATTGGTTATAATTATGTGAAGTTGGAACAGAAATTTCATACACAATCTCTCAAATTAATAGTTGGTATTAAACACTGATATTTTTACTTTTCCAATGATTCTTAATTTTTTTAATGATTTAATTTTTAAATAATTTTAGATCTGATTAGACATACACCATCATCAGATCAAAACGTTGAAAATTTAATTCATACATTTATATTTAAAGGTCTATATTTAAAGTACTATAAAATTTTTTAATATGTAATAACAACTTTCGGGTCTAAATGTTGTATTTTGTACTTTATAAATTTGTTTGAAGATTTTGCAATTTAATCTTTCTTATTAAATCCTTATACATATAGCAACAGGCTACATGACGGTAGTCCACATGGTCCCTTTAATAGCATAGGAAGAGATTTTAAATGCGGGATGCGGAAGAGTAGAGGCAGTTAGCAATAGTTTAAGGATCCTACTCGACATTCGCCAGAAGTGGTGCAGGACAAACCCTAGACAGGGTAGAGGAATGCAGCCAAGGGTTAACTAGGGCCTCCGGGCTATGGTTTATTGATCCTACCCGCCATTTGCCTAAAAGTAATGCAGGTAAAATCCTAGAAAAACCTGCATCGGGTAGGTCGGGCATTTGGTATGTGTCCCACGCCATTTCGATGACGGGAGAGGGGTTTTCTGTGGGGACGCAGCATTCTATGTCCCGTGCCTCGACCAGTTTAGGAAGCAGCTGACCGACTGTACCAATGGGAACAGATGACAACTATTACCGTATGCCCAAGGTCGTGACCCCCAAAACATACAGATTTCTAAACAGGCCGAGGTTCCTTGGGTGAACCTTAGTTCAATAACTGAGAGAGGAAATTGCATCCCCAAAGGCAGTCCTCTCTGTCTCTCCAGAAAGGTTCAGCTGCGACAGAACAGAAGATTCAGACTAAATCTGAACTCTTGTGAATATAAGATAGTATAGTGAAGTGTATTGCAGTAATGTAAGGTAACAGTGTTCCGTTATTAACAATGGTAACGGATAGATAAATCGTTAGTTAATCTATATTTTCAGATATGGTATAATTCCACTATTCCTCTATTCACGCCAGTAGTTTATTAATTTATTTCATTAACTGTTTCAAAATTGAACTTTAATTAAAATAAAAATCAATAGATGGCCTTATACAGACACTTTTATTTTTTATATTATGAGTACGTTTCGGTACCTTCTTCTATCTTCTTCGGGTATTGGCCAAATTAACACAATAAAGTCTATATAAGATAATAAATTGTTTTTATTAATTCAAAACTATTAATTCAAAATCAATATCATTCCATATACTGTAGTGATTTATATGATAAATGATTGAAATTAGCCCCACGTAGAGGTGCTAATTTTTGTAGTAATCACATACAATCAAAAGAAGATAACCCCCCTTTTAGAGCAACAATTTTTAGTGATCATTAAGCGTCCATTAAAATGGAACATGACAATTAAACAATTAGAATTTATAAAGAAAGCCACACGTTGGAGACGCCAATTTTGTAGTGATTTAAATATTAAAATGATAGGATGTTTTAATAAGAATCAAGATCTTTAAATAGACAAACAAATTAATTTATTAACGCACAAACAATTAAATTCACAAAAGTTATTACATGAATTTACAACAGTTATTCAGAAATTAACTTTCAATTTACATTATTAATTAATTTTTTACAGTGAATATGTCAGGGTCGTTTACTGGGACGTTAATAAAGAACTACTTGTTAATAATTAAATTTATCAAACTATCATGGACTTACTTCATTAATAGATTATTACAATGTGAAAAAAACTTAAAATATGAACTCTAAATTCTGAATCGAAATCGAAATCTGACGATAATACCTTCACTTATGAGTTTACAAATAGTAATTCTGTGAAATTTTAACTTACTGTCTCTGCTACTCAAGAAAATTTGGCTCGTTCGTACACACACACACACACACACTTTATAGACAGGCCATTTGTAACACTTATTCTATTAAACACTTTTAGTTTGCAAAATGGTTCTCTGTTTGTTTACGAAATATTATTCGCTCGTTCAGACGTTTATTAACTGCTGGATGCAGTTGCCTGGTCTCCCAAAATCGAAGACAATGGGTTAAATCGAGAATATAACAATTTAGACTCTGCGTTCTAAATATTTAGCGTTGAGTATTACGTGGTTATTTCACAGCCTGCAACTTGGAAAATTTTCTAACTCTTTTCGCTGTTGGTACATGTATCCAGACACTTTCTGGATATTATACTTTTCTTCTGACCACGGCTAAATTTCCAAGACGACTTTCCTGGAGCTCGCCTCCCCACAGACTCTTCTATGCGTGTCTAGCGAACCAAACAGACGACAATTACCTGCCACATTCTTGTGTAAAACCTGAGTGTTTTATGCTGCTAACAATGCGAGTCCAAATTTCTGTTTATTAATTAATTATTTCCTATTAATTACCACATTACATTTATTTATAGTTGAAATAATATCCCTATATCTAGCTTATATATTAAAAATAATTATATTAATTTACTCTAATATCTTTTATTTAATAAAGAGCGTAAGTTTTCCCGACGTTTTCCCAACAGTTCACCTGAAAAAGATGTCGGTGTCAGCCATGGAAACGTTGTGCTCAAATCACGATACCCGAACGGAAATCTTTTATTTAATTTGTAATTTAATTATAATTTTATTAATGTACCACCGGGCGAATTGGTCATTTGTAGATTAAATAAATGTATTAACACAATACATTATTACATTATTAATTCTTTTTAAATCTTACACGATTTTCTTTAAATAAATGTTCTAGTATCCATTAAAAATATGCAAAATTATTGTATTTATAACGTTAATCTTTTATGAGGATTCAGAATATAACATCATTAATATACACTCAAAGCAAGTTAGTGAGATTTTATTCCATACCGTTAGCATTTTATACGCCAAGTTTACCAATCAGCGTCCACAGCTGAACGAAATCGAACTGAAAGCAGAACTTGCTACATTAATCGAAATCCGCTTCAATTATGTAATTAGGCGAACCGAAGTATAATTACTGGGAATCCATCAATTTTGAATCGAGTGTTGACTGTAGTGTTTTTAGAGTGATAGAACAATCGCACAAACATTAAACTACTACCTAATTCCATCAGTTCTCTCGTTCAATTTTGCGGTGCGAAAACGCATATGGCAGCTGCAATTTTCAGTTATTACTCCATGCGGAAAAATAGTACCGTCGATACGTATTAATGAAGTGCGTAATACAATTTATTACAAACATAGCGTCGTTCCGGGTAAACGTTTTCATTTTGCCATAAAGCAGATAAAACGCCAATCTGGTCAGTATGATTGCGTAATACGGAAAGAATTTTGATATCGTTTCAATCCAATGTTGAACAGGATACTCATTGCCATTGGAAACGCATTGTCCATTTATATTAATTAGTGATTGAAATATATTTATGCTATCTGTTATTGATTAATACTTGTTGTAAAATGTCAGGATGTTAAAAAAAAATACTGCACTGTGAAATCCAGAATTTATATCTTCTTGACCGGAATCGAGTACCAATAAGCTAATTTCAAACCTCGTACCTTACGCTATTATTGCACAATTATAACGCGTAAAACATACGGTTCTTATCTGATACTGATGATGATTAAAGGATGTAAACTAGCACTAAAAATCGGTGACGTAGCAGAAAAGTATTTATAATAATCGAATTGTAACACGCGTAATTTAATTCTGTTTTTATCTTCGGAAATGTTGTTTGCTGTAGTTTGAACAATTATTTTGTTTCCCAATACGAGACGCCGACCTGTCGCGTCTCAGGTAGCCGCACGTGGCTATTTTAATACCAGGATAGTGTACATCGGCCCATGGGCTAAGAACAACAAAAGCCCGTGACGTTAAGGTTTGGAAAACGTCCAGCTCCGGGGAAGGAAGAGAGACTTTGGAAAGAGTTGCAATAAAGACGTTGAGGAGAAGAGTTTCAATAAAGACGTTGAGGAGAACAGTTGAAATAAAGACGTCGAGGAGAGTGTTGGAAGGACGTGGAAAAAGTTGGCAGAAAGAACGTTTGGTGATAGGATCCAGAAGTGTCTGCTTATCCAAGTAAGGGAAAAGCATATAGTATATACACCTGCCCATCAACAGGTTGTACGAGGTCATACGCCGAATATTGGAGAACAAGGACCGAGACGCTCCATCCAGCTGCAGGATTCAGTAAGGGAAAATCCGGGATCTCCAACTACAGCGGACAACAGAAAACAGGAATAGGAAGTACGTATTTGGTGCAGGCAGCTAATCTCTGCTACTTAATCCCCTACGTCTATCCGCGGAAGAAAGGTTTGACGTGGGGTCCCCCTCCGTGCCTTGATCAGGTTACGAGACAGCTGGCCGACTATTTTAATAATAATAGCGGACATCTCCTACCGTATGCCCAAGGTCTGCATACACCTCTCAAAACAGGCCGAGGTGCCTTACCTTGAGGGAACCTTGGCTCAATAAATCAGAGAGAGGAGAAGGCATCCCCAAAGTTAGCCTCCTCCAGAGCTCTCTGGGAAGGTTCACCTGCGAGATAATGCTCTCGCAGGCTTCCTTTCAAATTTGGAATATTAAAGTAATAATACATTTCGTAGGGGAGACACGAAGGGGCTACCATTGGGGATGCCTTTTCCCCTCCGTTTTTGAACTAAGTTTCTCACAAACCGAGGTACCTCGACCTGTTTTGAGAGGTGTATGCAGACCTTGGGCATACGGTAAGAGTTGTTCGCTGTTCCCATTAGAACAGTCGGCCAGCTGCCTCCTAAACTGGTCGAGGCACGGAGAAGGAAATGCTTCCCGCTATCGGAAAGGCGTGTGACAAATACCCAATGCCCGACCTACCTGACGCAGGTTTTTCTAGGGTTTGTCCTGCATTACTTTTAGGCGAATGCCGGGTAGGATCCTTAAACTATATCCCGGGGGCCCTAGTTTACCCTTGGCTACCTTCCTCTACCCTTCCACATCCCCCTTTTTCAGATCCCTTCCTATGCTTAAAGGGGAGTTAACACCATGTGGATTACTCTCATGTAGGCTGTTAACCTAAAAAAAAAAAAATTATTTTAGTTCTAGCAAAGTCGCGGAAATGAACAGGCTGACGAAGTTCAGGTCGGAGGAAAATCCAGCGCCGTATCTTCTTCACTGTCGAAAGGAAGACTTCAGGAAAGTAAAATAAGGAAGTCAAAACGTGGGGTACTTGGTATCTAAGTACCTTCCAGAGACATGAACAATGAACATAAAACAGAATGCGATATGAAGTTAAAGACAAAAATTATTAGAAAAAGAAATAGACTGAGTATAAAGTCCTCCCTCAATCAAAGAAGACTGTAGCAAGACTGAATATTACGAGTGACTCCGACCTTGGAGAGAAAAACCCAGTCCCAAGTGAAAACCCCGCTTGCAGAAGGCGGGGAACAAATCAAGCTTCAAACCAGAACACGTGATCTGTTCAGGGGTGCCTCCAAAACCGGTTCAGACAGGGTTTGGACCAAAGCAGCATCGTAACACTACAACGCCAATTTTCTGTGGATCAAGCGTCGCCAATTGAAACTCACACATCGTCTCTAACCCAAATTAAAAAGAAATTTCTCACACGTGTGTGATAACGGTATTAATATAAAAGTTATTGAAACTCCTCTCCCGCTATCAAAAGGGCGTGGGACAAGTACCCAATGCCCAACCTACCTGATCCAGGTTTTTCTAGGGTTTTCCCTGCATTACATTTAGGCGAATGCCGGGTAGGATCCTTAAAATATAGCCCGGGGGCCCCAGTTAACCCTTGGCTACCTTCCACTACACTTCCGCATCACCCCTTTCAAATCCCTTCCTATGCTATTAAAGGGGAGTTGCCAACGTGGATTACCCTCATGTAGCCTGTTGCCCTAAAAAAAGTATTTAAAAATAGATGCATGTTTTTTTATGAAACCCGACCTGCTAGGGCTATTCTTTCGCAGGCAATACCTGCGAGGGATGTTTTCTCGCAGGCAAAACCTTGTAGGAGAGATACGAAGGGGCTACCTTTGGGGATGCATTTTCCTCTCCGTTTTTGAACTTAGTTTCCCACAAGTCGAGGCACCTCGGCCTGTTTTGAGAGGTGTATGTTCCGGGGTCACAGACCTTGGGCATACGGTAAGAGTTGTCGGCTATTCCCATTGGAATAGTCGGCCAGCTGCCTCCTAATTTGGTCGAGGCACGGAGAAGGGAATGCCGAGTATCCACAGCAAACCCCCTCTCCCGCTATCGGAAGGGCGTGGGACAAGTACCCAATGCCCGACGTACCTGACAGCGAATGCCGGATAGGAACCTTAAACTATATATAGCCCGGGGGCCCTAGTTAACCCTTGGCTACCTTCCTCTACTCTTCCGCATCCCCCCTTTCAAATGATTTTTATGGTATTAAAGGGGAGTTGCCACCGTGTGGATTAACCTCATGTAGCCTGTTGCCCCCAAAAAAATGACACGCTAGAGACCTTATCAAGCTTTTCAATTTTTTAGTCTGGGTGTATTTGTAATTTTCCATTAAAAATATGGACTCTATAACGGCCGGTAGGTTCAGAGTTGTCAAGGAAATATTTCTTAAAAGATTTTTAAAAATCCTGTGAATACAATTTTTTAGATTATTTTATATTACATATTAAATATCGCTCAGGCTATCCCAACAAGGGAACGGTAACACAGCATCCCTTAATCAAAGAGACAAGCTTTGTGTTGTCTTAGCATCCGTCGACCGGGGGGGGTGATGTTTGCATTTGCCACACTGGGAGGCGACCTGAAAATTGCGTTGTGGCTAGCAGAAGAGGCCGGCCGGTCGCGTCGCCAATTCATCACTGGCCGCGCTTGTATTCCCGCTGTCAACCGGAGGCACATTCATCACCCTGGCCGCGCAAACACATGCGGGGGCTTGGCAGCATCGAGAATTCAATTCGAGATGGCAGTGCTCTCATCCGTCGGCGAAAGCCTTGCCAAAAAATTGCCAATGCATTGTGATAGATCTGTGAGACTTAGAGAAAATATTCGCTTCCTTTTATTTCCGAAAGTAGGCTTCATTAGTCATGCGTAAAAACTCGTCGACTAGCGAGAAAACAAACATAACTTTCTTTGTATTTATCTGATAAGGTTTCAAAACGCCCCTCAGCACTCAAAAACGAAATATTTTTATTAAATCCTAATGTGCTCAGGTGAGGAAATAGGAGACGTCAACACATGAAATGACGTACAATTACTAGAAATTATATTATGTTAACGGAGAACACAAACGTTTCTCTTTAAAATATACCTAAGAATACAGGACTGCATTTATATTAATTGGGAGTACTAATAAAAAATACAATTAACTACAATGGTCCAGAGAAAAATTGACTTTACATTAGTAAGAGTGCAATATAATATTTTAAAATTATACTGACTATTCGCTTTAATAAATATTTTGATAAATGAAAAAATAAACGCTGATAAAAATAATTGTGGAACTACACAATATAAAAGATTGAACAATGTAATTTAAAACTCGACACACGCGAAGAAAACAACGAAACTTCTTGGAGTTTTACGCAAGAAAGTAAACATGTAAAATGAAAAGGTTTGCTGTATTCTATTACGTGATATGACGGAGAAAAAAAATTCGTAGCGGATGGAGTTTATAAAACTCCAGAAACAATAAATACGAGGATGGTTCAATAAGTAATGCCTAGGTTTTTCTCTTCTTAAATAAGTTAGTTATGTTAAAAATTGGCTTGATTCCTCAAACATTCTTCTCCAATCCATTGCAGTAACAACTTCCTCAGTCAACTGGCAGCACTGCACCCTATTGCAAAATGGCTGCCATTAATGTAATTATTAGAGAGCGTCCTGTGATTGATTTCTAAAATGTGGAAGGTGAAACGCCAATTCTGCATTCATGAAAGTGCAAAAAAAAATGTGAATGGTGTTGCAACAATGAATGTCGATGGATTTTCGTCGCTATAGCGAAGCTGAAGGGAATACGTCCGTCGTCGATGGCTTAAGAAGCAAGGCCACGCTTTTTACCGCAGTGCAATACATGTCCTTGTTGAAAAGCGGACAAAAACTGTGGAAAAGGACGGATGCCATATTTAAAATTGAAAATTTAATGCTAAATGTTTAGGGTTTATGCTGACTAAATTGCATTTAATTGTCTTGGCAAATAAAAGATAAAAAAATATAGGAGTCATTACTTATTTACACACTCTCGTATAATAACACACAAATATTTGTGTTACAAATTAAGAAATAAACTTCCATATTTCAATAGTATAAGCCAATAATTTGAAAAACTGTAAAGTATGCAATTGTCTGACTTTTTCAAATAACGGATAATTGAATGTACCTTGTGTTTGTTTACAGTTCAGGTTTACTCAAACTGTCGAAGGACAGGATGGCCTTTGAACTTCTAAAATAAATGCGAGAATCGAGTAGAGAGCCGTGAGATAAATTGTTTTACAGTTCATTAGTCTGTCAATGACTCTCAACGGAACTAATACCAACGGTACTTTTCCCCTCATGGCGACTGAACAAAAAAACGACCGGGAATGAAGCACTGATTCAATTTGGGAGTGGTGACGAAATCCGAGGAGAATTCGCGTCCCGAATAATGAATTACTTATGTGAAAAACCTGTAGAATGCTTTCAGCACAAAACTTTTCAAATGCGTACAGTATTTGTTTTTAAGTCTTATCTCATTGTTTTAAAATTTATTGTATTATAATCAACAAGTATTTTCCGATCAATCACAGTAAAATATAAGTAAGAAACAATTTAATATAGCACCGATTTTTCAATAAATTTTTGTACCGCCATCAGGTACCCTTTCATTATGAATTTTATCACAATTATGATTTACTAAAATATAACTTTTACATAAAAAAATAATTAAGTGATTAAAAGCTTATTAGAAATACTTTTTCTTTGAACAAACGTTGTAAATATAGAAACATATTGTATCCATATTAAACATTTCAGTCTTAAACAAAGAATCAAACCCCAAAGTCATCACAAGATGAAATTAAAATTATTAGAATCATTAGTACACAAAATTATGCCGGTATATCAACGGCTGACTTCTCTCCAGATGTGTCCGTGGCGCCTCACAGAATCGGAATGAATGTTTTCATTCACTTGTCTGGAGACAAATGTTTCAAAGAAAGTTTCGTTTCTCGTAAGAGACTTGAAATAGCTGTCGCTGAATTCAACAAGTCATACGACGTCATCAATAAACGGAAGTCCAGTTTGTGAAAAGACAGGCAAAACACATCAAAAGTTTCATATCCGCAGGAAATATGAATGGAGACGATCGTCAACTGAAAAGAAAAAATTATCAAGACCGAAGAAAAAAGGAAGTTCATAAATAAAGGAAGAAACTAACATATGGTAAAGGACAGGTTCAATTAAAATGTTTGACTTTAAATAATATACCACTGTGATCAAAAAGTAAGGTGAAATTGTCATTTAAAACTCCCGGGTATTAGGAAGGCAGGTAATTTTTTTTCCTAGGTTGGTAGGACTGTCTATAATATTTGCCAAGCGTCTGTTTGTTAAAAGGTTTAATTACACGTGTTTTTTTTAAACAACCATAAGTGAATTTTTCGATTTTTGCAATGGGGGATTTTGTTGAGCGAAGAACTTGCATCAAATTTTGTTTGTGGAACGAATATTCTTGTGCGAACACGTTGAAAATGTTGCGGAAGGCCTTTGGTGATCAAACTATGGCACAAAAAAAAACATTTATAAGTGGTACAACGAGTTCAAAGAGGGCCGAGAACGCGTTGAAGACGAACCGCGCTCTGGACGACCATCAACATCTACCGACGAGGGCCACGTCCAAACAATCAAAGATTTGGTGCTTGAAAATCGTCGATGGACAATTAGAGATCTTGCTGATAGTGTTGGTATATCATTTGGCTCAGCCCAAATTATTTTGAAGAATGTTTTGTGTCTCAAACGCGTCAAGTTTCGATTGTAGCCAAAATCACTAATTTATTTGGAAATAAGCGTCGCGTTGATGTGTGTGAAACTTTTAAATGCATCATTACTGGAGACGAGACTTTGATTTACGCATACAACCCTGAAACCACCGACCAATCCAGCGAATATCGTGCAAAACGTGAAGCAAGACCGAAAATCAAGGTCATGTTGACATTTTTATTTGATTATCTTGGTGTGGTGCACTATGAATTCCTTCCGCCGGGCCAAACTGTCAACAAATAATATTATTTGAGCGTTATGCGTCGTTTGAGTGAAGCTATTCGTCTGAAATGGCCGGAATTATGTGCGAACAACTCTCGGTTCCTTCATCACGATAATGCACCATGTCATACTGCATTGGTTCTTCGCGACTTTTTTGCCAAAAACTAGACTCATATCGTTCCGCAACCACCGTATTCGCCTGATTTGGCTCCGTGCGACTTCTGGCTATTCAGCAAACTCAAAAGGTGAATGCGGGAACGCCGTTTTCACACGATTGAGGAGATAAAATCCGAATCGAAGAAGGTCTTGAAGGCTATACCGGAAAAAAGACTATTCCGACTGTTTCGAGGACTGGAAAAAGCGTTGGAAAAAGTGCGTTTAATCGGACGGGGATTACTTTGAAGGGGATGAAATTGATTTGGAAGAATAAATAAATAATTTATATTATATAAATAAATTAATCATACGTTTTGTTCACAGTGGTATACTTTGTTTCAGAAAAAAGTATTTTTCTTTGCTTCATGTTTTCATATATACGAAACCTTCTATGCGTTACAAATATTAACATATTGTCATGAAAGTTTTTGTGCATATTATAAAATATAATACCTTTAAAACTAAGCATTACTATTGAAAAACAATTTAATGGTTAGGGAGAAATAAATTTTCAATATGAAGAGAAGTGCAATTTTTCATGTAAACATATTGAGTTTTATGTAAAAAATTATTTTCTCTCGCCATTATTGCTCAATTTAAATACGAATGCTTAAAATTTTTAGTTAATGTCCAGGGTTTATATTAATGTTATAAAAATTAAATTTTTTACAATTATGTACCACAAGGTACGTATTTAAAATAGCCTATTTTTGCATATAATTTTCTGCACAACTCAATACAAGAACGGAGTGCAGAGTCAAAATTTAGCACGACGAATAACTACAGTAGTGTTAGTATGCAGACAAAATTTCAATTTAATAGAATTTTATTTCCACAAATTTCACATATATATATATATATATATATACAGTAATACTAATTAGAGGCAATTAGAGATTTGATAATTGTAAATTTGTGGTGGATTGTTATCGGCGGAAATATAAACAGAACAATGGGTAAACATGTACAGGCGAGCCTTCGTCGGCGGCGAGCGTTTTAAAAACTCCAGGCTAACGGCCACAGTCGCGGGTAGAATTTAATCAAGTAAAGGTTGCGGACAAAAATTCATCCGCATCCCCCCTTTTAAATCCCTTCCTATGCCACAATGTGGATTACCCTCATGTAGCGTGTTACCCTAAAAAAATATTCATCGAGTAAAAGTTGTGGCAGACAGAAATACAACGAGTAAAGTTTGGAGATAAGTTCAATAAGTAAAGCCACAGTAAAAATTCAATAAATAAAGACTGTCGCAAATTTCATCTAGAAGGGGTTGTTAAAAATCTGATTGAACGTTAATTAGAACGAGAAATACCATATTTGCTGGAGAGAGAGAATTAATGCCGAGGACCACAGGAGTTGTACGGAGTAATCGTTCCAGTTGATAGATACCAAAGTTTTGGGCAGCGTTTTTTAAATAAATTTAAATTCTGTGAAAATATGGCCTGTTATATGTGAAATGTGTGAAGTTCAGCAGACCCCAAAAAGAATGCCTGGTACCAGCAAAGTAACTGTAAGTAAAGAGAGAAATTTTATATAGGTTTTGTAAACGTTAAATAAGGATCAAATCGTCAGATTTCGCTTTCACGTTAATTTTCTTGTTTAACTCTTGTAAAATAATTGATTGTTAATTTGAATGTAAAAAAGTTGGTTCTTTATTTAAAAGGCCCAAATAAACGACCCTGAGAAGATAATAGATAAAATCTGTAAAATAGAATAACACGAATGTAAATAAATCACATAAATAAATTTTGTTATTTTACTTTGAATAAATTAATTGTTTAGTGAAATTTAAAATTTGGTAAATTATTTATCATCCTTTGATTTTTAAATTTTAATAAAATAAATTCAGCCATAAATCAATTGCTTAAATAAATTAATGCAAGTTGTTCATTATATTTTCGCGTCATCAACGTGTGGCCAACCATTAAATTATTTAATAATTTGTTATTCATTACAATATATATTGTAATGAAGTGAATTCTATATGATTATTCGTTTTGTGTGATTTTTGAATTGTTGGATTCTACGTTTTAATTATTGTTATTGAAAGTTCGAGTTAATAATCGGAATTGACAATCGTGGAGTTGGAGGCGAAGATTCTGATGGTCGAGACGAGTGGAGTTCGAGAGACACGCGATCCTGGCAGAGAATTCCTGATGAGCTGTGGAGATCCTGCGTACTTCCTGCACGCACGCTACGATTATTACGCTACGAGGATAACGCGTCATCCCGGCAAAGTTCCGGACCTTCTGTCAAGATCCTGCCTGTATTGTGTCGTTTCCAGAACAGAAAATGTAAGAGTGTCCCAATTTGTTATATCTGATGTGAGGTGAAATAAAAGGTTTTTTAGTGCAGTAGTATTCAGCCTTCAATTTCCGGAAATATTTACGTCACCCTCTGTTAGGTCCCCGTGATAAACTGTTTTCATGTCTACCAACTGAGTTAGAATTTTATTTATAATTAACTTCTCATTTTTGAAAAAATAAAAAATTTGTATTTTTTTTCTGAAAGTAAATGTGTTGATTTGAACATATAAATTTAAATAATTAATGTAAAATAAACCATAATTTCATTTTACTATATATATATATATATATATATATATATATATATATATATATATATATATATTCAATAAAAAAATTCTCATTCCTTCGAACAGGTTTCATCCATCTGTTCTTAAGATTGCGTGAACAGGTTTCATTGATCTTTCAGCTGGCCGTCTCCGGAAGTTTGGCCTCTCTGGTGAACGTAGAACCGCAATGTTTCAACGAGGCGCTGCTCGCTTCAAGCAGCTGTCGTAAATAACAAAGCGCCTTGAAAACCGCGCGAAGTTCTGGTGGCTGACCGAGCCCCGCCTGAACTTCACCTGCCTTCCTTGGAACAGCCATCACTTCCACTCAACGCCGCTCAGTCATTCAGCGCCCCCTTCCTTATTAAGTCATCGCTGAAAGCTCCCGCTAAAACAATTTCTGGCAAAATGAAGAAAAAAACTTGTTGGTAACGGAGAGCTGACTTAAGTCAAAATATATACTCACCGAAAAGCTTTTAACGTGACAGTAAATTAAATGAATGAAAAGTGCGATTTGGAACCTGTTATCGGTAAAAGTATATCCGTGGAACAAGGGTAAAAACCACTGTTTAAAAGACAGAAAACAGTTTGACACGGCGAGATGCTAAGATCATATCATAACAAATTCACAATCGTGAAATAACAGTAATTTTTTCCTGAAATAATTATTCTTATAATCAGGAATTTAGGACATGCACATTTAAAGCTTAAATGTTTTCTTAAATATATAATATTATAATCTATTTATATTCATACTTGTTGCATTAAGACTGAAGTGTTCGGGTTGTCATCCCTAAGGGTGCTCCCGTCTTATTCTGAAAATTATACACAAACAACATCGGGAATAATACTATAAATCTCATTACCCTCGAATAAATATTTATTCATCGCAAATATCGGCCGTGTTTCCACGTTTGAAAATTTTCAATTCCGTCAAACCCAGTTAAACGGTAAGTTGAATGTCATAGTTAATCTCAGCGACATCCATAACAGGTGTTTAAAGACGACAATCAAGGCGGGTTTTTCTTTGTTAACAATGGTTGACTGTAAACCGCGCGCCTGTAGAAACTCAGTCTACGGCGAGAAGCGAAACGAAAAAGTATGCGTCGAGAACTGGGACATAGCAGTTCGGTCCACATGGAGAAATAGAAACAGTAAAAGTCTGCGGATCCAGAATTATGAATAGGGCTATCCAGGAAGTCTAACAGCGAGATATAATAGTTTACATAAAACGCAAGTAAACAGTTTTGACGGTGAGACTTATAAAATCGCAGTTTGGAAGAACAATTTTTGCTTCACAAACTGAACTAACTTTCGCAAAAGAGACTTTAAGGAGACCTAAGTCCGGCAACTGGCTGAGGGTGAGATGATCCAAGTTCCCGTATAACAGAGATCCAGAGAAACTACAGTGTGTTCAAAATCTAATGTGTAGAATCAGTGTATAATGGCCTGTTTAGTGGGTGTTGACTTCAAGATACAAGAGTCCAAACTGGTACCAGTAGCACTGTCGTGAGTACAAAACAATTGTTAATGACTGTAAACGATAATTAAAGGGTATAGTCAGATTTCGTTAGCTTTTTCTTTTCATTTGTTTTCTTTTACTTTTGTATTTAATATTGTATTCCGTTAACTTCAATGAGTATGGATTGTTAATATTTTAGTTCATAGTATTTATTCTTCCTATGAAATCCAGTGATACCCTGAGATAATGAGAAATTCAATGTAATTGATTGTAAAATTATAAAGCTATATTTTTATAGAACACCACGAATTAATTTGAAATATTTTATTGTTTAATTTATGGAATTTGGCGTGCTATGCAGGACTTATAATGTGTAATTATCAACAATAAATTTTTAAATACATAATAATTTTCTTAATTATTCGTATTAATTAAGACCACCTTTTAATCATTACTATATATATATATATTTATATATATATATATATATATAAATATACATATGACAAAACTGATGTAGGTCAACGTTAGAAAGGATTTTTGGGAAAAGCCGGAGATGCAGAAGTGGCGACGGCGTGTTCGCCGACAAAGGAATCAGTAAAGAGGTTTAAGGTGGATTCCTAAATGCGGACAGCAATTAATCGGCTAATGTTGGAGAGAGTGTTGCGGTGTTAGTTAAAGTAAGTTGTAGTGATAAAAGTCAGTCAAAAACCAGTAGGTTTTAGAGAAATGTTATGAAGCAGCAGAATATAATTCTTATAGTCAAACGTAGTTTGTAAGCCAGATTAGATGTGTCTGAGTTTTGAGGCAGCGATCCGATTCCCTGGACTTGCTGACCAGCAGAGACAAAGTTATATGATATGTCTCGTTTCATTATAAAATATTAGAAATATTGCTGATAATTCCGTGTAATTCAGAAAATTTCAATTAATTAGTCATTTTATGTAACTTGCTTGGAGTAAATTTGTCACATTGTATGGCACTTGTAATACGACCCTGAGATTCATAATTATTATATAGAGCTATAGTCCGTAAAAAATTAGTAGTCTTAACGTGTGTCTGTGTGGAAGGAGCCACTGATGCCACGTACGACACACGACTTATACATTCTCACTGAACACAGTAGAATAACACCGTTATTGTAAATAAAATACAATCTTGAAAAATCAGAAAATGAATTGTAATAGAAATAATAAAAATGTTTCGTTTCTACCTCTTCCGGCATAGGAGTTAAACACTATAAAACAAACATGTATTGGTTTTGATTTAATTTTCACCCCTGCCCCTTGTGGTTAAATGGCAAGTTAAATGTAATAATTAAACTCAGCGACATCCAAAACTCTGTATTTGACTCCAATCTCGGTTGTATTTATGTTAGTTTCTTGTAACGCCCCTTCACCCCCTCCCCTTACCCAGGCTGTAAGGGGTTGAAATTATACACAGATAACATCGGTAGACACACTATCAATCTCTTAGATCTCAAAAAATTATTTATTCGACCCAAATATCGGCTATTTTATTATGTTTTAATATTTCCACCCCCATCCACCCCTACTCCTGAGGGTGGTAGACGTGTCTCAACCCGACAGTTTTTATTTCCTGGTCTCAAAGAACACATGTACGAAATTTGGGGAAATTTTCTCGACGGGTGTATATTTGTATGAGGAACATACATACAAACAAATATACAAACACACTGCTTTATTTAATATATTTACTCTTATATAGTCATATATATATAACACCATTCTTTTTCGCTAGTGCTGTTTTATTTCAAGTTCTGTGATTGGTTGATTCAATGTCACACACCCCTCGCTCGAACTAACCACCACCGGTCTTCATATTTCAAACAGACTATAGCCATTATTAAATGAATGAATTAAATATGATTAATAACTTACCAGGTTAAGATTTCTAAATAAACTCGACGTTGCCGTTATATAGAAATCTGACCCTGCTTTTCAACCGCGAAAAATTTATTAACAATTTACACCGGAAAATATTACATTAATGAATTTCATATTATTGCTAGTTATTTCTAAACTTTTGTATTTCTAACTTATAATTTTTTTTATGAACTTTTTGGTTCATTTCATTTATAAAGCAAGTTTTATAGGTATTTTACATTAAATATTTTTGGGACCTTTTGAAATTATTTATATTTATATTAATTATATTTATTCCTGGTTGTTTTCAGTAGTAACAATGAATTTATTAACTACAATTGACTGAAACAGTAACATTAGATAGCATTTGAGTCTCACTTATCTGTGGTTCTGTAATATTTCTTTTACAAAACATATAATCTCTCATATGATAATTTATTATTAATAATTTCAAATATAAGGTGATCTAATTTGAACTCGTTTTTAAAAAAGAGAAGCATAACTGACGTAAACGCTTCTTTAATGTAAACGTGGTTTCTCTCAATGTCTCGCGGAAAGTCCAGAAAATACGGTTGCTTTAAGTCAAAGATCAAATTTATCTTTCTCTAAGAAGAAATATATGAGAATACTAAATAAGTTAAACGGTTTCATGGCTATCGATTATCTGAAACGAGATGAATAAAAATTATTTTTTCGTGCTGTCCACTTCAGAGAGTCATGTGTACCAATAACGGCGTTTTGTGCAAACAAAAGTGCCACTCCGTTCTGGCGGACGTGTGTCGTGCTGATAGAGACAGCGACGTTTACAAGTATCAGACATGGAGCCGTAATTAATTATATTGGTGGCTTGTGTGTTTGTTAACAGCGGTGGAGCTGCTATCGAGAAAATTGGCTGAACGACGAAATGTTTGCCTTCGCAGTTTCTCTTGTGACTGACAAGCCGCAAAATTAGCTGCAGTACTTCATGGTACAGAAGCTGGACGAGTTGCAATGCCACGCCGTATTACACGCAAAATGTATCATAGACTTATTCTTCGTTTCGATGGTAATATTGGTGTATAAAGTATTACGCTTCTCCGTGGTTTTGATAGCGATCTTTGAACAACTGTGTTAATATTGATATTCGGGATGATCAAACAGTTGGAGCGTGAGTCGTATGACACGAAATGAATCCACTCTATAGATCAAATAGAGAAAATTGAACAGTTTAAACTTAGTAAAACCTCTCAGATATTTAGTCATCAAGATTTCTTTATTATATAAACTGACCATTCAACTAATTGTAAATATAAACAATAATATATTGCACTACTTTTTTCATATCACAATAAAAATTATAAACAATAAATTTCTTCAGAGCATTTTTTCATGTGTTAATTACCTTTGGCGGTTACCATAAACAGATTTGTGAATTTTTTTTTGTAAATATAATTTAAAACGAAAAATAGTCATGTCGACGAATATAAAATATAACAGTACGTACCAAAAACGTCATTATAATCTGTTCCATCGTTATTTAGGATAATTATCAATATTAAATACTTTATGAGTACTCAGTTGGTTTTAATTACTACCCTCCGTAATTCCTAAAGAGTTGTACATTATTTATTACTTCGCACAGATTATTTATGTAATATTTTTAAAAGCCAGTTACTTTATTTAATGCAAGAGTTGGCATTAGCCACCCTCAAGAGTATTCGGGATCAAATAAAGATTATCAATTTCCAGTTCGTAGTATCTCGCCTTCATTCAAAGATTTAGAGAAAAAGCTTATATAAGAATATAAGGACGGATTTTTTCATAAATTTATTATTGGATTTGTTATTCTATAACACAGAGAGAGAAAGCTTATATAAGAATGATAAAACCTATAATAAATTTACGAAAAAACCGTCCTTCTTCAGATCCTGAAATAGGCTAAAGAGTTGGGATACGTAAATTGTAGGAGAACAGCATGAGGTCTAAAGGAATGAGGATTGTCGAAACAGGGTCTGGAGTCGACAGGGATTAGCTCATTGGTCACGGAGGTCCCGGGTTCGATTCGCGATCCGGGCTTCATTTTTCCACCCACATACCTTAATTAGCGTAATTACATGACTTGAGGATTATATAAGCTTTATCTCTCTCTCTCAATATATATATATATATATTGTATCAATAGTTAATTAGGCCATTAATTGATTAGGGATAATTTGAATTGTTTTCATAAATGAATTGTAGCCGTATTTGGGCGACCAAAGCGACAATAGCGCTGAGCTTTGTTGCTTTGTTGAAGAGCCGAAATGGCGATTGCGCGCGCAAAAGTAAAGTTAGTTTTCAGTCTACGGTCAGCCACGAGAGGAGAGACATTAAAAACAAATCTTCACCTATATACATAGCAGTTCGATCCAAAGCAATAAATAAAACAATAAATCGTGAGTTCCTGTAAGCAAGCAGATAGTTGGACAGAGAGATTTTCTAACAACTAGCCAACGGTGAAGCAAAGGTTGCTTCATTATAAAAATTCAACAATTTTGCATTGACGGAAACCATCATCCGATAGCTGACCAAGGAGAGGATCATCCGAGGTTCCTGAGAACTGAGCACGGGGATTTCTAAAGCGTATATGTAAAATCCGTGAGGAAATTAGAATCAGTGTAAACTTTTTCATTTAAAGTGTAGTGTTGAAGCCACAAAAGAATGCTGGTACCAGTTGGACATTATGTGAGTAACCAAAACTTTGATAATAATATTTGTAAACGATAACTAAAAGGATAAAGTCAGATTTTGTTCACTTTTCATTTCATTCAAGTTTAATTTCTTTACATACAACTTTCTTTCATTCATCGACATATTGTTTTTAGGTAAATTTTAAACTGAATTGTTAATGAGTTTATTAAATCACTTTTCTGTTAATTATCAAACCCAGTGAAGACGCTGAGAGAAGAGATCTTAATTTGATTGTAATTATTTTAATTTTGGAATCCACAAGTGAATAAATAATAAATTATTTTGTTTGTTAATTTTTTATAATCTTTTAATTTAATTAATCTTTTAATTTTGATTATTACATGAAATGGCTACCACAACAAGGGGCAAATTAATTAAAGCTTAAATATTTGACTATTACAATATATATATATATATATATATATATCTTTCAATTCGTGTCTCTAATATGCAAATTTATGTAGTATACAAATTAAACAAAGGAAAATAAATTCAACATGAGGCCAAGTTATGTGGTATTCGAACTTTTAAAAGAAAGAATTTTAACAGGATATAACTTCGAATTTAAACAGAATTATTTTAAAGAGATAACAAATGATAATTTAATACAATTTTTATTTACTTTAAATTTTGTACATTTTTATGTTTTTAACCGAAATCGCCACAGATTTAATTATACTCATAATCTCAGAGCTGCTTACTGGGCCTCTAATGATGATATTGATGTGCAATTGTCACCAAAAGTTACAAAAGAAAATACAAATTAAATTTACAATTGTATAAAAGAATCTAACAAAATAAAAAGAAGAGAAATCTAACAAATCTATAGAAATCGGACGGTAAATTATATGTACATAACGGTTTACAAAATAATGTTTCTACATACCATTTTATTTAGAGCTGCTGTGGTACCGTATTGTACACTCCACAGTGATTTTATTTTTATGACCATCCTGGTCAGTCTCCAAATCACACTACAGTGACCACTCCGGTCAGGCTCCAAAACCATTCTGAACGCTTCCGCCATAGTTCTGAGCGTCTTACATACCATTTTACGACAAGAATGGCGTCTCTGAATTCTTGCGCCAAACGGCTGTTCTTTAAAATGCTCTGGCCTCAAATATACGCCGACAATAATATTAATGAAAAAATTATTAAATAAAATTTCCATTACTCGTTGGTAATCTCCACAATTTATATCTTTCAATTAACGTCTTGTTTTTAACAAATAAGTTCTAAATTATGAACGAAACGTCGTGAACATATGAATATTTTTCTGTCTGACTATTCAGACAACTTATAAATAAACAACAGCTAATTTAAAGTCATAAAAAAGTATTTCCACCATGGCAGTCAAGGGAAAACGACCAGACATTCAAAATTTTGTTAAACTTTAACCTGAAGACTTTAAGAATTTAGCGATGAAACGTATTTTAATTTTCCATAAATTAATATTTTTATTCTGACTTAACATTGGCTGTTGTTCATTCATAATCTTTTTCTGGCTTATGACCAGTTTGTATATATATTGTAGCTTTAATATACTGTAATTTTCGGTTTTAATTAAAACAAAACGCCAAATTACGTATGTTAGTCGGATACTATGTAATATATAGCTCCCTCCCTAAACGGTGTTTTTTTTTCTGATGAAGTTCAGCCCAAAAAGAAAAATGAAACGTTCATAATTTTTAAGTTTTCCTAAGTACGTGCTTGAGAATACAGGTCTAAAGTATATAATAATGTTGTTGAAAAATAATTGTGGGTCCATAACACCCAGCACTGTTCCCTCCCTTAAGCAGTGAAGCGTGCAATTACCTCTAAAAGCCACACGACCTGTGAAGTCTCTAGTAATTACAGCTAAGAAGTGCTGCGCCACGCAAGCCAAGACAGATCTCGTTACTTGCTCCAGCTTAAGGTAAGTAGCTGGAACTCCGTACTTTAACAAAGTCAAACAATAGTCACAAACACTCTCGAAGTACAGAAAACAGACACAATTTATTCGCAGTATATCTTTAAATAATATCTTGGATTTATACCACTGTTTCGTGCATTTAAATATTTAAGCGTTCGCATTTTTTTTTCTCCTTTAATAGCATAGGAAGAGATTCGTTCGGGAATCCTTACATTTCAGTGAAGAGCCTAGAAGAATCACGGTGGATGATACAGTAATCTTTCGCTGGTATATATTTATAATACTAGCATATATTACAACGCGCATCTACTTGACCCAACCACACCGATCGCAAACAGTTATTGTTCCACGTCCCCCGTCCCCGGTGACATTCCCGTAATTTGTGTTTAGCGAGACCTGACGAAGTGAAGCATTAAATGACTAACAGTTGCTGTACTGGCGCTTGATAAACGACCGCTCGGAAACACTCTATTCCCTGCAGCGTTTGGTCCGCCAAGTCCCGAGGAGTTGCCGTGACAAATGTTGCGTCCTCGCAGGGGCAGGGGCTGGGGCTGGGGGTTATTATACGGGCAGTTTTCTCGGGTCGGCACACTGCAATTAAAACGTCAAAAATTCCCCCCTTCCCCCCTCCTCTTGGGCATAGCTAGCTGGCGTGGGCAGATAAGCGCCAGCACCAGCACAGCAATGCCTCAAAACTGATATAAAAATTCATAAAGATTTTGTCGCTCAAAATAATAAAAAAATTCGCACGTCTGTATGAGAAAATGTGCGAAAAACATTGAAATAAAATGTTACGTACTAACATTGTAACGATTGAAGACGCAGAATACAACTTTACGAGCAAGTTTACTTCGTTAGGTGGTGTGAATATTATAATCTTTAATGAATATAAATGTACATATGCGACCTCCTCAATCAATACTAAGAATTTATTAAAATATAAATTACTCAAAATTGCTTGATTATTCGTAGGTCGGAGAAAAATCACAAGACACGTCTTTGACTGAGGAAGTCGTTTATATAATTTAATAAATTATTGGTATTGATTGATGAGGCCGCATATGATCTTTAATGAATGTAATTATCCTTAGGAAATTTAGTAACAGCCTAGGTAAGTCGATTATATATTTTAAATCAATCATTCGCCATTTAGACAGCAACGAACAAACATTTTACTGACTGAGGGAGTCGTATTTAATTAATGTAATTTTTCTTTTAGCAAGTATAGTAACCCATTTTGACTGATGCACTTAGGTGCTGTATATAGATGACATTGAATAATAATTTGGCTGAATTGTTACCAATTGTTCATGGAGATCGTACATTAATTATCGTTCGGGTCGGATCGAAGAGAGTAATCATATTGCAGATTTTGATGCTCGACCGCCGAATTTGCTAGCCAGACAGTCCAGCTTGAGTTTTGTGGTTTATGTTTGCCATTACAGCGCGCCACCGATGACCGGAGTCCACGTTGTGATTCCCCTACCTGGGAAGACGTATTTTCATTTTTCTAAAAAAATATATCAAATGTTAACAACTGCAGTCGTATATTTTTATTTTTCATACGGTGAGTTATATATGTTTTGTTTCCACCTGAAGACCCTCAGATATAATTTGTCTTCATTTCAGGTGTCAAAAAATAAAAAGGTTTACTTATAGCCTCCTTTATATTATTTCATGTTGTAATCATGATAATATATTATTAAACACGATTTGTTAAATAAATTATCAATTTTATTAAGGAAATTCAATCACATGTTTATGCAATAAAGATTTTTGACTATTGTAAAACATCCTGCCAATTTGTGTTTAAAATAAAATTAACACAATAAATTCAAGACCCGTATAATTGACCAAAAAATAATAATTAATTTTTAACCATATACTTTCAAATTTTTAGACGTTTCGATCAACATTTAAAGAATTTTTTTTGAACTTAATATATAACATTTGTGAGGTTATACTTTTTTAAAATAAGTTTCCTTTTCTAAAATATATCTAGTATAAATCCGAGAAACGAATTAAATAATTTAATTGTGTAGGCATAATTTTATTTAAAATTTCTTAGTTATAAGGACAGGCTTTGCGTAAATTTAATCTTTTTTACGGCTTTTCAAAATCATAATTATTGACTAATATGAAATTGCGTTTCTTTGAAATAAATTATTTCCGAAAGAAGATATTGTAAGACCATGTGGATTGAATAGACTTCCAGCCTTTTTGGAGGATTTACAAGACAATTTTAGGCACGGTTCTTCTAAGAAACCGGATTGAATTTACTCTCAGAACGAACTGCGTATTGCGTGACGTAATTGAAATACAGGTGTGAATTGAGAGGAATCTCCGGGTTCCTGTAAAGGGGAAGACTCACTGTTAAACGAATTTATAAGAAATAGAAAAGTCAGGTAGTAAAGAAGACTTCTGGCTGAAATGGAGAAGTGTAATATCCATTTAAGAAGGTGTGAAACAAATAGTAATAATTGGGGGGGGGAACAATTTTTTATAATCATATTGCGTCGTGTATAATGAATAATTTTTGGTTTCTACTAAGAACAAAATTTTCCTGATGAATCATTTATAATAAAGGAATTGCTTGTATTTTTGTAAAAGATACTCGTTACATTTGTGGAACACAATGAAACTGTTTTTTTGAGTACAAAAGATTAAATGAGTATTTTTCAATGTAAAAATGTTTCGGTAAGTTTTTTAGTTGTACCAGTACTCTATTGCAAATGACTCGACCCGTAATACACTACATTTCAATTTTCGTATGTTCCAATAGTGTCTCATTTTTAAAAGCGAAATAATAGAGACCAAGTTGACATGCATTTCTAACATGCAAGTCATTTTCTTTCTCATATATTTTAAATAAAGTTAATTTCTGGATGACAGTAGCACCATGTAATATATTTTCTCATTATGACGCAACTCAACAAAATGCAGCGCGTTTCATGTTTTTTACTTAAAAAATAATCTTCGATTGTGATTTACCCAAAATGCAAGTTTACCATTTATGTTCTGAAAAGATAAAATAATTTAAAATAAGATTTTTAATTAAAGAATGGTTCAAATTTAAATTGGTTTCAATTTTTATTGCTCTGCCTTACAATACCGCATCTCTGTATAGAACAACAGGTCCCTGATCTGTGCTCAGTTGAAATGAGCACGGTTAGGAGGCAATTTTTTGACGTTTACGTATGGTGCTGGTGGATATTGCGCATGCGCATTTCTCATTCATTCATTCAAAAGAGAGAGAGAGAGATTGTGTTCTATTGAGCACACAGACAGCCAGCTGGTTGCATTAGCAGCAGCGAGTGCGCGTAAATAAGTCAGTTTCAAGTCTTTAAAATAGACGCATAAATTTAATCAGTGTAATATAATAGTCTACACGTGCCCTCTTATCATAACGTCTCTTCAGCATAGCGGACCTAAGAGGGCGCAGCAGCAAAGAACGCTGATGCAGTTAAAGATATCACTTTAGATATAGTGAGTAACGATACGCACAACATAAATCTTCACCCCTTCCGCCTAGGCAGCTGTGAAAACGCTGCGTCTAACGAAGTCAGCATTTTAAGTGCCTTATGCAGACAGGCACACGGCAGCAGAAATCTTCCACTCTGCAAGAGCTCTCATTGGAGACTTAAAAATCATCAGGGAGGGGGAAAGGAGTCTTCGAATTGTTCAGAGCTTCTTGGGAACGACAGTCGTGATCCAACCTCCAGACGGGTCAGTGGCTCCTGGTGCTATCTGCCAGTTTGTCTTACTTTATTTTATTTCTAACTATTAAATCTCTTTATTCTTCATCAACTCTTATTTGGCTGAAGTGCAGCGAAACACCAACCACTACGCCTAGGTTCAATTAGTTGAACCCGAACTCTCACGTTACCGACTTTCCTATTTCCTGTTCTTAATTCTTCCTTTATCCTCTATATCGGTAGCCAGGTGAGCTAACGGAGGTATAGCTCGGTTGGTGAACGATCTATCTGGACTTCCCATTTCCAACTGCTTGATTGTTACATGATGGCAGTGCTGGAATGTTACATGTTCACAGTGGTGGAGTGTTACATGGTGGCAGTTTGGAATGTTACATCAGTTAAGCAAACAAGTATTATAGAAGGTATTTTCTTAAGAAAAATGATTTATTCTATTTTTATTTATGATATTTAACATCTCATCGGTCTTTGAAAATGTGAAATTTTACAAATTGTGTGCACGTTGGATTCTCAGATTCCCTACTAAGTAACACCGTATCTAAATAATGGTTTGTGCTCTTATGTTTTTGCACCGATATCATTAGGAAGGTGATCAATTTTTAGAATATATTGTCACCGGGGACGAGACGTGGGTTTCTCTCACCAACCCAGATATGACGATGTGAAAGAGGCAAAGACTGGGTATCCTACCACGCGGGAGATGTTTACGACTTAGACGTTCAAAATCTTGTAGAATGTTACGAAAAAATGTTTAAACAAACTATGAAAACTATGTATAAAAATAGAAACACATGTAACGAAATGAATAATTTTTTTTTGAAAAATCTGTGATGGTTATGTTTTATAATAAATCGAACCTTACTTTCCGAATAACCCTCGTACATATTAGGTTTATGGTAGACGAAATTCCTCAGAATAGCTTCGGGTAACGTTTAACTAAGGCATGTAGCATGAATCTACGGAGGCGTGACGTCTTATGTATAGATCCTGAAGTGGAACATACGAATATCAATTGGCTGACGTCGGTAATAATATAGTATGAATTTTGAGAGATGTTAAAAAAGGGAAAGTAAAGTCTAATAGAGTGGTTACATGACTTGTTTTTTAATTTGTATATATTTATTATCAAGATTTAATAACTGTATTCGAAGATGACGTGAAAATTGACTTGTGTTGAAAGTAGTGCGGTTTCACAGTGAAAAAGTGGCTTATAGTAAATGGCCCCTCAAGCGCAGTGTACTGATATATATTGTCCGGTTTTATGGAAATGCGCTTTACGTGTCTCGCTTGTACGCTCTGGCCATAAAGCACAGTTCGCCTATGACATAAACCAGCTCCCGCAAATTTGCAAAGCAAGGCATGACAAAATACTAGACAACGCACATATGCCGCCGCAATAAACGCGCCAATGACATCGTATAACCTCTGCATTCCAAATGTGGGTCGGGCACGTCACCAAAAGCTGACGTCATTAGCGGGAAAGGGGGCTAAAAACTAATTACGCGGCACTGCCAGAGGGTGACGGTGTCGCAGGGCGTGAGTCGAATTGCAGAGTAGATTTCTGGGGGCTCTCGTGGAGGACTCGGGAACAAGGAAGTGCCATGTGCTCCGTCCCATTTGAGCCTACAAATCCAATTTAAAGGTTACCTTAAAATCAATGTGCCATGGCCACTCCGACAGTAACCGTTGATTTTGTTCTATGGCATGACAATTGATCACGCTGGTGGCTTATTTATATAAACCCGAAAAAGTATTTAATTCTATATTAATATTTAGTCAAGAAGTGATTTAACCTAAATATAACTGTTCCTAGTTCCGTACACACTTTCGACCGATTGTGCATTAATTGAACAGCTGCAAAATACATTGAATTTGCATCAATACCAGCAAACGTAACTCCGAATTTCTTCTTAAATATTCTCCTTGAGTATTGCATTATATAATTGACCCTCAGTCTTCAGACATTACGATAGATTAAATTTATGAAGTTTTTAGCTAGATTTACAATGTAAACATATAGTCGCCGCCATATTGGAGTCACTAATATGGCCCGAAAATTAACTTACATTTCCCGCAAGTCTTTCGTTTTGTTTTTAATAATCATTCTATGGAGTATTACTGGATAAAATTATACTTTTTATTCAATGAAAATATTTCTGCTGCATTTCATTACGGAAAAATGAACTGTTTCCTTTGTTCGTCGCGTAGTAACGTCTCTCCATCGCTCGACGTCATGATTTCTTGATGCACAGTAATTTAACACAACACTTTCACATTTTTTTAATTACAATTCTTTCCACCTTTGTGCTACTGTTTTCTCACCCACACAGTACCGTTTCTCGTCGCTTGAAGAATATGTATACCAATTTTTGTTTCAATCTGTCCACGCGGTTAAATATGTATATAGGTTAACGTAAATACATACATACAAACAAAAAAAAACATTTTTATTATATAGATTTAATAATCATAATAGAGTATATTTAATAAGAATACTTCCATACAATTCCTTGTACAGAAAGCTCCAATTGAAGAGAAATGAACGATTGGAGTTCAGAAAACATAATTTCCACACTTAGAACAAAATTATTTAAGTTAAAAATGAGGAGAGAAATTAATAATGGATAGATATTGGATAATTGATGAAAACGTGGTTCGACGTAGCGGTAATTTTTTTTATTCCTTTAATTTCATCTCTATGATAATTTAACACCAGCACGCCCATATTGTTTTGAGATTTTCTTGGCATCCATTGAGGCACGTGATTTAATATTCCGTTAGATAATTTATTTCCGATAACTAAGCTATTCGGGCATACTATTACAAGTTAGTTGGTATTTAGTGAACCGTGGTCATGTCCGTTTAACGCTTCAGCGCATGATTATTTATATGTTTTAAAACTAAATTTTTTATTATGTATTTTTGTGTATACAATACGGTAAAAATAACCTTAAAAATATGGTCGAAATTTTTATAATATTGTTTGAACATTTTAAATATGAAACGTCATGCACATGTATGTTCTAAATATGAATTATCATTAATCATTAATTTCCCGTTTTTAAGTTTTTAAGCTGATATTTTTAAATAGTATTTGGGTACCGTAAAATCAATTATAATTTAAAATATAACAAATAAAAATTATCTGTATTAACCGTCAGTCTAAATAGAAAGACTTAATGAAACTAGTAAACATTTGGATCAATACTACAATATTAATTACAGCTCTATTTATATATCAAATAAAAACCAAATTTTATGCATTCCACAAAATTATGTCTCAATAATTGACATTAATTGGATGTTAGTGAGCAACGATTTTCCTGGTGAATATGTTTAGATATAATTCTTGGGTCTCAACCCGGGCCAATTGTTTGTTAAATAACAACGTTTCGACGGCTATCTCCGCCATCGTCATCAGGTTAATTAACGTCGAAACGTTGTTATTCAACAAACAATGGACCCGGGTTGAGACCCGAGAATTATATCTACAATTAATTGGATAATTATAATTATATTGAAATTAGAATACCTTGAGAATGGAGCTTAAATTTTGTTTCTGGAAAAACCACAAAAAACACAGAAAATTAATATTCTGAAGTTCACGGGCGAGAAGAAAAATAAAGTTGGGACAGACATGTTTAAACCTGTCCACTAATGTAAAAATTTTAACTTTTCCTTAAGTTCATGTTGTTTCATATCTTCATCACAATTTATCACTTTTATAAACCTCAGATGCCTCTGGGGTGATACTAAAAGTTATGTTGTATATATGTTACACTATTCACTAAAGGGTTAATGAACGATAGGTACAAACATATATTGCTGTCCGTTTTTTTACGCTAATTCACTACGTCACTTAATACAAATTAAGCAAAACCCAGCCCAAGGGGTAGTGTGGAGCACCTTTAAGAAACTTTGAGGAGGAAAAGGGATTTTCAATGGCCAACTCTGACTCAGTGGAATCAAGATACTAGTAAAATACAGACAGTCGTTTAATAATAATAGAATAAGGAGTAATAGTAACGTTAGTAGTGAATTTATGGAGGCTGTAGCGGGTGGTTGAGAAATGGAGGTCAAGAAGTGATGAAACAAAAGGCCGACACAAAAAAGTAATAAATTTATTAAAACGGAGAGTGAGCGAGCGAGCCGCAATTGATGTATGCATAGAACAAACAAGCTGTCCAAACTAGTTACCGCAATGTCATATATAAAAAATACGAAAGGGGAGATTCTTACTTACATAATCTTGGTGATACCGAACTCAATAATTACATTAAAATTGAATCATTAAAATTAATAAATTTCTAGAAACTTATATGATTTAAAAAGTCCCATTCTGGTGTGAATTATACTATCCGCAACACATGATACGTGAAGAAGTTGCCGACTTGTTCAGGCGAATAACCATAGAAAGTGAAGAAGTGAACTGATCAAAACCTAATTGCAGAAATACGGCTATTATTTTTGACAGAGGAAGTACAACAGTTGAGTTACACATTATTTTTATTCATAAATGCACCAAACTACGAGTTCAAAATGACACAGATACTCGTACCTGAGGTTATTTTTCAACACAGTCACCAGATCTCTCTTTAAACAACGGTCTGAACGTTTCACCAAACATTTAATTCCTTGACGATGGAAATCCGCTTATAGGTCATTGATAGTTTCTAGAACCACTGTTTCAACTGCCTCATCATTGAAAAATCCTCCCGCCGCCCCCTTCCAAGTGTAGTGGTAGGTTTATTAAATGATGTAGTAAAGGGATATTTTACAGAATTTATAATCATTTAACTGAACATGAGAAAAATAAAATAAAATAAATACAAATTATGCGTGTTCAGCCGGGCAAAACAATCGGATCCCTTATTCCCAAGTTAAACCATGCTTTACGGTAATTCCCCCAGGCGCGACAAGGATTGAGACACTTGGCAGTTACCTCGCATTGATCTCTGGCCGTGATTATGTGGCACCCTCGATCTCTCCGAGTCCTCTGGAAAACCGCAAGTTTGGGGCTGTACGTCCGTCCCTGGCGACGGTTCGTCGAGGAGTCTCTCTACACTTGCTTTACAGTCCCTTCGCTGGATGTGAAATATCGATGTTCTCGACCAATTCCTAAACCAAGAAATGTGATTGGTTCAGGCAGTCACGTGTTAATTCAATTTCTGGTATTATTGGAGAGACGTTTCTCACGATGCGACAGTCCAGGTAACTTCCGAGGGTCAACAACCTACGTGCCTAAGACCAGACCTTAGGGATTATCTCTCCGTCATGGTGGCTCCTGGTCAAATTCCAACTTGCCAAGCTCTCAACCTTTGCTAATATCTAATTACAATAAAATAAAATCTGTATATATATATATATACCAATAATAAAATTATCGAGCTACACCAGATTATCATTCAGGTTGCTGAATCGAAGGTAATCGTATGGTGCAAGAACTGGACTGAATGGCGGATGATTCAATACCTCCCTGCAAAAACTCTGAAGCAAATCCTGTGTACTTTCCGATACTGCAGACAATTTCGGTCGATGGTATGAGCACTGCCTATAGAGGCTGCCGACTCAGATATTTCCATGATAGTCACTCTGCGATTTCCTCGATTTTCTGGTCATTTTCGTCTTTGGTTGATGTTGATGGCCATCATTCACAACTGTCGTACCTTGTTTGGCACCATGGTAGGACGCAATATTCCATTTGGTCCACATACCGCCAGAATTTCACAATGAATGTCTTTGGAATGTAGACGTTTTGCCGACAAGAATCGTACTCTCCCGCGTAATTCACATTTGGAATAAGTTTCCAACTGACTATCCATTTCATTCGTACATATTGATGCACCTGTTGTCACTATCACAGTGTATTTGCGTCTGCAAAAAAGGCCTCTCACATTCCACTACTTTTGCTGCATAGTGGGACGACATCTGTAACTTACTTTTTGAATAACCCTCGTACTGATTCATTTATTTTCGATCAATGAACTAATTTTTTAAAGCTATTAACTAACTCTTTGGCTGCACGAATGCGGAAAATGTGGTTTTTAGTGGAATCTCGGTCAAAATGTATCAATATAGGCCGATGTTTCTATTAATACGTTTTTCAAAGTGACGATGAATATTAACATGAAAAATTTACGTCAGATTTAAAATTAATAATATGAAAGACAGCAAAATACAGACGAAATATATGTTAATATAAATACCACACTGAAGAAAGGATCAAGACTTCCAGCTGCCTCCAAAACTGGTCGAGGCACGGAGAATAGAATGCTGCGTCCCCACAGCAAACTCCTCTACCGCTATCGGAAGGGCGTGGGACAAGTACTCGGTGCCCGACCTACCTGATGCAGGTTTTTCTAGGGTTTTCCCTGCATTTCTTTAGGCGAATGCCGGGTGGGATCCTTAAAATATAGCCCGGGGAACTACACCTTCCTCTACCCTTCAGCATCCTCCCTTTCAAATACCTTCCTATGCTATTAAGGGGAGTTGCCACCATGTGGATTACCCTCATGTAGCCAGTTGCCATAAAAAAAAGAGGGTTAACAAGTTTCATATGAAAGCCTCTCGCAGGTCAACCTTCCCAGAGAGCTCTGGGGAAGGCTGCCTTTGGGGATGTCTTTACATCTCTCTGGTTTTTTGAACTCAGGTTCTCACAAGCCGAGGCACCTCGGCATTTTTTCAGAGGTGTATGTTTCGGGGTCGCAGACCTTGGGCATACGGTAAGAGATGTCGTCTGTTCCGATTGGAATAGTCGGCCAGCTGCCTCCTAAACTGGTCAAGGCCCGGAGAGGGGACAGTTGTGACCCCACAGAAAAACCCTCTCCCACCATCGCAAGGGTGTGGGACAAGTGACAACTGACCGGCCTACCTGATGATAGGATTTCTCTGCATCACTTTCATACGAATTGCACGGTTGGATCCTTAAACCATATCCCGGGCGCCCTAGTTACATTGCACTACCGATCCTCATCCCCCATTTCACTCCCTTTCCTATATATACAATAAGAGGGGAGTTTCCACTACGTGGATTACCCTATAAATAGTCTTTCTACACCGTATTCTTCTTCTTATCCTTGTTCTTCTTATTGAGTTAACGACACGGTTTAGAGGGATCGCGATTATACATCTGACTGACTTTTTTAATTCTGATGTAATGATGGAAGGATGGTAAATGATGTAAACTTGTACCTCAGCATGCTCGCAATTGATTATCTCAGATCAGACCCAATAAATCAGACGGAAATTCTATCAGATAGAGTAGTAACTTAAGTGATACTGATTTTCATTTAAATGTTTCATTTTGAATAAAACACAAATAACTAAATAATCTTTGAAGTCTGTGTAGTCTTGACCTTTATGTAGAAAAATTGCTATCAGTCTTGCCTTGAAGCTATCACTCTGGGTTCCGAAATTAGGTTAGGCAACCTCATGCACAAGTCCATTAATACTGGCTTCAGCAATATCATATACGATGTTATCGGAGTCCAGCTTCTGGCGTTTCACTGCACGACGACGCCGGAACCTGAGACGATCTCACGGCGTTCTGATCCGACGCCGGTTTTGCCATACGAAAAAGGGACTTCCGCCTTCGTATTACAAAATCTGATATCGTCATTTAAGAGTCCCTCATTGACAGGTAGATAATTTTGCCGTAAATGATAAACTTGATTTTAATCTGTTCCATCTTCAGTTTACTTTAAATCCGTGAGATATGAGGTACATTGTTCTGTAAATCCATTATTTATAAATCAATGTCATAAAAATTATAGTAATCTTACAAATGGCATCAATTTATGTGATAAAATATTTGATGGTCCGGAAATGTAGTCGTGGAATCAGCGATTTTCAAAACTTTTTCAGATATTGTATGTTTTTACGATCTCACAACATATTCACCTTACGTATATGAAATATTCAAACTAGAGTCAATAGGATGGACGTTTCCTTCGCTAGAATCAAGAATAAGGTGTGAAGATTAATGTTTCTTTTCCCTTGGATCTTTATTCTCCGGCTAGTAATTAATGTTGCCTTCTCAGCATTATTTTTCGTATCGGTGTTTCCGAGAACACGGGCCTTTCCGAGGTAACGAATCGCGCCCAGACGAGTGTCTCCATGATTAATGGCGCTCGAGCTGCTGACACAACGCCTCATCATAACACTCAAGCACCGCCTCGTTAGTCACGAAAATAACCTGCCATCGTGGTGGTCGAAGAACTCATTCAGAAAATTCGAGTATTTTGTACGTGGGCCACCATCAAGTTCTGAGGTAATTTTCAAATGAAGGTGCACGGTGTTTCTTATTTATTTCCTTATTTATTTATGAGTTGATACGGTTGCCCAAATTTTAAATGCCTGTTTTAATCGAATATTAACTGATGTGAATAATTTTCGATTTATTTTAAATTATTTGCATATTAAATTCATTTATTGTAAATTTAATTAACTATTAGGCATTTTTTGTGTTTTGCGGCTGATAAAAAAACAATGGTTAATAACGACGATGAAATATTACGTTGACTGAAAGACATTTTTCCTAAACAATTTTTTTATTCCGCGATTTAATAGATGTTAATCTATCGGTAATTTACTAAGAATCCTGGAACGTTCGAAAGCAGGACCGGAAGTCACTCTGCGATAGACAATAATTCCCACAGAGGTGAATGTACGTTGTGACGAGGAGTTATAACTGCAGATTATCGTGGAGATACTTCTGGGAACTGCATGGTGGTAACAGCTCTTCGTTACAGGGTTTTGATATAGCAAAATTCACATCGAAAATGTGGCTGAGAAGCCATTCGTGAACCACGTGTGAGCCAATTTACCGTGTGGGAGCAGGGGTGAAACACTCCGAGTTTTTAGGACATTCCAGCGAATTATAAGCTTAAAAATTCAAATTTTTAATTATTTGTCATTCCAATTATTTGAATAAAAATTACAAACTCTCTGTGTTTTGTATTATTAAATTTCTACTCGCAACATCCTGGTGAAAGATAGGTCTCACGAATTTAATAGATTTCAATCCGGAGAAATTGTTATTTCGTGTGAATTTTTCTCGTAACTTTTGTGGTAGAAATGTTTGAAATTTTGCAACTCGTTGGTGCCCAACAAATTAGAAACTAATTGTGTTATAAACTCTCAATCTCTATATTTAAATCTGTTATTTTGAAGTATATTGTGTGCGAGTTTATATAATTTTAATGGCCAAAACCTTGATATTGTCGTCGAATAACTCACGAAAATAAATCATCTGATTGTGTCGGTGTATAAGAAACTTTCAGTAGCTAAGTAAAGATTCTAATATAATTTTTTTTTGACCAAAATATTGTATATATATCTGTAGCGAATAACATCGGTAAGTGGCCGCCCTTTGTCCGCGGACCTGAGAAGGAATAAATTAAACAGCCACGTGCGTCCGAGAGGCTCCAAGAAGCCGGGGTTACGCATCCCTTTTTTTTTCATCGTTTTGGGGGGCGGAGTAAGAATATATACTCCGAACCCGGGTGAAAGTGGACAGACAATCAGACAGACAGAGAGAGGACTGAAAGTGGAGTGAGAGAGGCGATAGGGTGGAAAATTTGACGAGCGGTAAGCAACAAAAGTTTTTGGAGAGACGTCCATCGCGGGGAGGCCGAAGAAGGATATCGTGTGCTGCTTACTACAAGACCAGTGATCCACTGCAAGTCGGCTGACACCACAAGTTAAAGTAAGGATCACAATTTCTGTAAAGTGGATTCAAAAGTTAAAGATTTTTTACTCAGTACGGAAATAGGCTCTGATCTTTAATAGCTACCGAGCCGCCCACATTACCTTGTAGAGAAGGAGGATTTTATTACTAAGCCGGAGCTAATGATAATTTTTTTGCAGACTATATGTATATCTGCTGACACCCAATAAAAATTTTTAATGTATTTTTATATTTTTATGTAATAAAGTTTTTTTTATATATAGTAATAGTCTAATCATTACAATATATATATATATATATATATATATATATATATATAATAAGTAAAATATAATCGTGAATTAAATCGGCTCCACGTTGATGTGCCATTTATGTAATAAGTAAAATAATTCCAAATTAATTGGCCACACGTTAAGGCATTAAAATGTTACCCAATAATGAAGATAATCAATTAAATTGAACTAATAGTTGAAAATTATCTAATGAAAGGAACATGAAAAAATGACATTTATTTTATTTAATTAAACAATTAGTTTATTACAAACAACTATTTTACCTTACAAAACAAATTACTTGCTGAAATTTTTTAGTTTTTATACAAAAATGTTCTTTTCTCTAACCTCAGGATTTTTATTGGTCCTTTTAAATAAAGAACAATTAATATAACAATTTACTATTGACAAATATTTTTAATAAACTCTCAAAATTAATCGAATAAAAACGAAATGAAATCGAAATCTCACGATATTCTACCTATTATTTACGTTTACAATTTTAATTTTAAATGTTTCTATTTTTCCTCACTGTTTGTACTAGTACCAGGGAAATTGTAAAGATTTTGCAACACACTTTCACCTCGACAAGCGTCTGCAAGGGTTATTCTGTCACAGGCAGAACCTTGTAGGAGAGATACGAAGGGGCTTCCTTTGGGCATACCTTTTCCTCTCCGTTTTTGAACTAAGATTCGTACAAGCCGAGGCACCTCGGCCTGTTTTGAGAGGTGTATGTTCCCGGGTCACAGACCTTGGGCATACGGTAAGAGTTGTTCGCTATTCCCATTCGAATAGTCGGCCAGCTGCCTCCTAAACTGGTCGAGGCACGGGGAAGGGAATGCTGCGTCCTAATAAAAAACTTCTCACCCGCTATCGGAAGGACGTGGGACAACCTATCTGATGCAGGTTTTTCTAGGGTTTGTCCTGCATTATTTTTAGGCAAATGCCGGGTAGGATCCTTAAACTATAGCCCGGGGGCCCCAGTTAACCCTTGGCTACCTTATTCTACCCTTCCGCTCCTCCCCCCTTTTAAATCACTTCCTATGCTATTAAAGTGGAGTTGCCACCATGTGGATTACCCTCATGTAGCCTGTTACCTAAAAAAAACTTTCACCTCGAACACTATTATGAACAGGCCATGTAACACGGAATTTATTTTATATTGGTTTGCAAACACTTAAAAACAGTTGATCTCTTTCTGATTTTGTATGTTTAATTTTTGGTCGATCGCACGCCGTACGCTAAATCGCTGTTTACTGTACAAGTTCTGAATATCTGTATTAATACTTCTTAGATTCTGTGTTTTCTGCCAATGAACTTGCAATGAAGTTGCAACGAAAAACTGGAGACTTCTAGCAAAATATCATCAGCCTCTGATTGTAGACTGCTAAATTTCAATTTCCTCCGTACTCAGGAATGTCTCGTAGCTGACTGCTAAAATAACTCAATGCTCTAGCCTCTGATTTCCAACTCCTTTAATTTTAGTTCCGTAATCAGCAATGTCTCGTGGCTGACTGCTCACTCCCTTCAACTTACGCGCGCTAAGTCCAAACAATACCTTCCCTGTTCAATATGCTCGACCAGTATTGTATCTTTGTGTGTTCGCCGATAACAATTCAGTTCAATAGTTTGTAATTATTAATTGCCCTTTTATCATTACGGTATATATTATAATAATCAAATTGAAATTAAAATAAAAATTTACTGAAGATAAGCCAACACGTCATGCGTCAATTTTTTTAATGAACAAAATGAAAGGAAATTGAAATTAAACAACTTTTACTACATAACAAAACTAATTTAATAAACATAATTTTCTGTATGTTAATATTTTTACAATTTAATATTATTGTTCCACGGCTTTGGTAAGAAAACATAATTTCAGGGCCGCCTATCTGGCCTCCAATAAAATAGTACAACAAATGACATCTAAATTTTCAAAACACAATTATCCCTAACTTGAAAATTATTACTATTTTAATGAAATTATAAGAAATCTGAAAGTAATGATATTTACAATAGAAGGTTTAGAGTTGAGAAATTCGTTTGAGTTACATTACCATTGTCTATGAATATGGGGCTCGTTCTCACAGATTTTGATTTTAACACTTCTATAACGGGCCATTTATTTTCATTTTGCAAACACAAAACACTGTTTCTGACTATATGTCTGTTGGTAGATTTATCATTACGCGCTGAAACAATCACTGTTTATAGTTCGCTCTCTTCTTTCTAAATATCTGGAAAATCACTGGTACCTAGCGACGGACAAATTACGACTCACAAATGGCAACTTGCAACTCTAACTGAGAAATCGTGTTTTCTCAATATCCAAAAACCATTAGAAATTACAAACGGTCAACTTGCAACTGTGAACTGGCGACTTTTAACCAAAAATATATCCGCTTCACAAAACACACACTCTGTGTCCTGCTCCCAGTAACTCTCTGACCTGCCCTCAAATCACACATTCTTCCATCTCTGCTCCCAGCAACTCTCTGGCCTTCACCAAAGGTTCCGAACGTCTACATATCCTGCCTTAGCCAACAATGCCTTTCGTGGAATGCATCCCTATTCTCGTCGAGAATACCAAACGTCACAATGCAGTGACTTTATATTTACGCCTCCAATACTGAATTATAAAATTTTTTTTGAAGGGGCTACCTTTGGGCAGGCCTTTTCCTCTCCGTTTTTGAACTAAGGTTCCCACAAGCCGAGGCACCTCGGCCTGTTCTGAGAGGTGTATGTTCCGGGGTCACAGACCTTGGGCACACGGTAAGAGTTGTTCGCTATTCCCATTGGAATAGTCGGCCAGCTGCCTCCTAAACTGGTCGAGGCACGGAGAAGGGAATGCTGCGTACCCACAGCAAACTCCTCTCCCACTATCGGAAGGGCGTGGGACAAGTACCCAATGCCCGACCTACCCGATGCAGGTTTTCCTAGGGATTTCCCTGCATTTATTTAGGCGAATGCCGGGTAGGATCTTTAAAATATAGCCCGGGGGCCCTAGTTGTAACCCTTGATTACCTTCCTCTACCCTTCCGCATCGCCCCTTTCAAATCCCTTCCTATGCTATTAAAGAGGAGTTGCCCAATGTGGATCACCCTAATGTAGCCTGTTGACCTAAAAAAAAAACAAATGTGTGTGTGTGTGTGTATGTTGTATTTTTCCCTTCGCCTCTAAGAATAGTTTATATCGCTTTCGGTTACTTCATCTATTATTATTTAATAAGCTAAATATTGGTGTTATACAGAATAAGGAAATTGTATTATATCCGTCAGTTTTATTAAATAGGAGTTTCTAATATATTTTTTACAGTAGAAGGACAAAATAAAAAAATCATAAAAATTTAAAAAATGTTCATAAAAATCGTTGGATAAAAATATTATGAAATTTTTGTTATAAAGCTAGTTTAATTTCTCGTATCATTAGAAAAAGAACGTTAAGTAAAATATTATTTAATAAATTGTAAGATACCAAACGTGCTAATACATTTATCTGAGTGTTATTAGAACTAGTTTTTGGAGTCAATAATTACTCTTTTAAAGTACTGTACATGTAAAATTTCTAAATTTACATTATTGTAATACAATACAGGAATATATATATCTGTGTGTATGTGCTTGTGTGGGAGAGGGGCGTATGTAAATAAAGTTGTTTTCATGCACAAATAATAATGTTATTTAAAGATATTTGAAGACATATAACCCAAGATTCAAACAGAAAGTTATAGATTAAAGTATTGTTTAATATTTTCATATAAAACAAATATATTGCATAGTTATAAGTACGTAAGATACAGGAATTAATTTAACATTTTAGCACATAACAAATAAATTTACTGAAAATTTAGAATAATTAAACTTAAAGGTAAGATAACATGTTACCTATAATATAAGATAACATGTTACTAATATTATAAGCTAAAAACATTAACTCCACAGATAATATTACAATAACAAAAATTATTTCATCCCTGGTTTATTAGTCGAAAATTAAACAGTTGTACTAAATTTTCCAGAAGTATTTATTCAAAATAAATAATTCAAACATTTTGTCGGCTAAAGCTATTGTCAATGTACTTGTTAAATTACATATCTTAATTTGTTTTGAGTGACAGACTACATCAGGGTCATCTTCAAGGTGGCAACTTATCTTTATTAGTATAGGAAGGGATTTATACGAGGGAAAGCGGAAGGGTAGAGAAATGTAGCCATGGGTTGCAACTAGGGCCCATGGGCTATAGTTTAAGGATCCTACCCGGCATTCGCCCAAAAGGGATCCAGGACAAACTTTATGCTATGGGGATGCAGCATTCCATTCTCCATGCCTCGACTAGTTTAGGAGGCAGCTGGCCGACTATTCCAATGGGAATAGCGGCCCCGGAACATACCCCTCTTCAAACAGGCCGAGGTACCTCCGCTTGTGGGAAGCTTCGTTCTAATTTTTTTTGCGAGCCATCAGTGAAATGATTAGAAAAAGCGTGCCTGATTGCCTCGTTCGCCAACCACGACGAACTTTACATGGAAACGAACAATATATGTCAGTTATAAATAGACGCATACAAATTATTATTTATTATAACATGCGTAAATTGTGACGAATTTAATGTATTTAGCTCTTCAAGGAATATATATATCACAATTACATAGCTCTAGTCTACTTTCCTGTCTTGCTTACGAAAATCCGGTTTTTTGTTGCGTTAAATTATGATGAATTTAATTTATTCAGCTCTTCAAGTAATATATATATATATATATATATATATATATATATATATATATTGTAATGCATTGAGAGAATGCTTTGTTTCGGAACAGCGCACATGTTGGGAAGAGGACGCAAGGTCAAAGTAATTACGGGTCCTGTCTCGATGTGACAAGACAGAGCGGCAAGACATTTATTTCGGATGAAGGGTCTGGGCCGGCACAGGAAGTTGTAAAGTGTACTTACGACGTATACAGCAAAAAAAGGGCACGTGGGTGGCCGGTCGCAAAAGGTATCGGTTTAAGAAAGGTATTCGAGTAGCCGGACCCAAAGTGGTTATGTTAGGGCAGGCTATTGTCTCTGATTAATGGCTTGGCAAGTGGCGTATTTACTTAGGATTTGTAAGGAGGGGTCAACGCGCAAGTCTAGTGAGGACGACAAGTCCAGAGTATTTGAGGGTGCAAAGTAATTGCGGGTCCTGTCTCGATGTGACATGACAGAGGGGCTAGCTATTTTGCTAAAGAACTGCAGCTACAGATTGTAAATCTCAGTAATGGGGATTCTGTCACCGCGAAGATGCGACGTGGTCTTGGAACAAAAGGAAACGAGGAGGCTAGTAGTATAAATGCAAGGGATAAACTATTGTGATTCAGTCAGCGTGGGAAAGGGGTGCTGTAAGCATCGTGAGTAGAGTCAGCGTGGAAGAGGGGTGCTGTATGCATCGAGGAGTTTTTTGGAGATAGAGTGGAGGAGGGATGCAGTGGGCATCGAACTTGTAAGTTAGTTGGAGATGAGTGTCAGAGCGGAGGGTATGGAGAAAGAAAACAGCCGGCGAGAGAATTAGAAAATTATTCAACTATAAACATTTTCATATGCAGAAGTTCAATCTGTATTAGTATCAAAATTTGACTAGTCTTCAATGGTAGGAGACCAGGATACAACATCCAGCGTCGAGTAGGGTCACCACGAGCAACTGGGATGTCCTTCACCTAGTATGGAGAACCAGCTATCGTCGAACCAATAATATGTGTTAGAGTCAGTGTGTGTAAACGTCCAGTCTATAAAGTGTGTGTTTAATGAACGAGCCAAAGGTACCTGAGAAATCGTGAGTTGAAATTTATGGTATTTACATGTGTAAACGTAATTAAAGGATACAGTCAGATATCGTTCTCTTCTTGTGTTAAAAAAATAAACTTTTGTAAATTTAGAAGCAGTCTGTAGAATAAGTTCGGTAATAAGTTTCGTCGATACTTCTGTTTAATTTATAGATAAATGTTGGGTTCTTTGAATAATTAAATTCTGTCCGTTATCAAACCCAGTAGAGACCCATGAGAGAGATATATGTTTTTTATTAAATTGTATAATGTTTCAAGAATTGGTAAATAAATGTTGTTTGTTTTAAAGTCTATAATTTTTCATTTAAAGGCCCGTAAAATTAAAAAATTAAATCTGTCACGTTAGGTTATTACGATATATATATATATATATATATATATATATGTATATATATATATATGTATATATATATATCACAATTACATAGCTGTAGTCTACGTTCCTGTCTTTCTTACGAATTTCCGTTTTTTGTCAAATCTTTTTCATATCCTTTTTTCACAAAGCACCGTTGTCAACGCACGACACGGTAGCCGCATTCCCTCTTCCAACTGCACCATGTTATTCCTCCTCACACTGCACCTTTATCTAAACGAGCTAACACAGGTACAGCGTTCGTTCATTTTCCTCGGCTGCGTATAATTGTACTCTTTGTTGTTGTGGCCCCGAATGTTAACCACAAACTCCGTTAGCATTTGTTGCGGATCGAGTTTTGTATTTAAATAGCTTTCAACAGTCTTGAAACTTTTCCGCCGTTCCTGTCTTGTGTGTAACATTAAAACTGTATCTTAATTAATGCCGTAAGTGTTCGAGTAAGACGTTGCGTTCTGTATAGTGTGCGTTAATTACTGTGGTAGAATGTGCTTAATGTGCAGACTTAGCAGTGCGGAGATAACGTCTTCTCCGCGCCAGATGCCTCCTCAGTGAATGCGAACTGCTCAACAGCTCGTTAGCTTGGAATGCTCCGGTAACGATTAAGGTACCTCTTCTAAGCGTATTGCTATCTCATGCACGTGAACTCTTCAAAACTCGAGTCACAAACGAACGTATTTTCATACAGGTGAAAATCTTAGTTGTTCCAAAGCAATCATTAAACTGACAATACATGATAAATTATTGTCAATGCAATCGAAAAACCTTCAATTATTAAATTACAAGTAGATTTTCCAATACTCTGAATATCATGTCTTCTTACGAGACGTTCAATAATTTTTCAGTAAAAGTGTTACTTTGTAAAAACATTCAAAATTAAATCATTCACAGTACAATCATATATTTTATTTCGGTAAATTAGTGCTGAAACTTGTGAAGTAATGACCATCTTTTCCATCTCTCGTTCCATGGGCGCTCGGTTCTGCCCAAGTTGTCATTATTAAAATCAACGACATCTATAACCGCGGATTTCACACCAATATCGGTTGTTATCGCGTTATTATTTCGTAACGCCCCTCCACTATCACCCCTAAGGGTGCTCCCTTCCCTAACTGAAGGAAGTTGAAATTATACATAAAAATACCTGGAGAAACGCTATCTCATTGACCTCGAATATTTTTCTTTCGACGAAAATATCTGCCGTTTTAACATTAATTTCCGTACGTTTATTTTATTGTTTGAAAATTTACACCCCTGCCGCTAGGGATAATAGACGTGTCTTATCCCCATAGTGTTTATTTCCGATTCGTAGGGAACACGCGTATAAAATTTGGTCAAATTTGCTCCACGGGAGTAGATTTTTATGCGGAACATACACACATGCAAACACACACAGTCAAATTTATTTATTACTAGCTGGGTGCCCGGCGTTGCCCGAGATGTCATTTATCTATAACCCCCGATACGACTCCAATTTCGGCTGCTTTTGCGCAATTTTTATGTAACGCTACTCGAACCCTAATCATTATAATTAACTCTGAAAAATATTTCTTCAACGCAAATATCTGCCGTGTTTGCATGTTCCAAAATTTGCACCCCGCTACCCCTGCATCTGAGGGGTAAATGCCAATTTGAATGTCGTAACTAAACACAGTGACTTCCATAACCTTTGATTTGACTCCAATCTCGGTTGTATTCGCGTTATTTTACTGTAAAGCATCTCCACCCCAAACCCGAGGGGTGTCCTTTTCACAGGGCGTAGGGGATGAAAATTGTATTCAGATAACATTGGTAGAAACACTATCAATATCTTTGACCCCTAAAAATATTTATCCGACTCAAATATCGGCTGTTTTAGTATGTTTAAATATTTTCACCCCCGCTTCTGGGGGTGGAAGACGCGTCTCACCCTGACAGTGTTTGTTTCCTGGTCGCAAGGAACACGTGTTCGAAATTTGGTGAAAATTGCTCGACTGGTGTAGATTTGTATTTTATTTAGAAAACGTTTGTATTGGAAATAGAAAAGGGCTGTTTTTAGGGTTTTCCCGGAAATTATTCGATTTTTTCTCGCCTTTTAAACCTTCCCTAGACCTCCACGAACATTTCAAGACCAAGATAAGATAAATCCGTTCAGCCGTTCTCGAGTTTAGTGAGACTAACGAACAGCGATTCATTTTTATATATATAGATAGATATAAAAAAGGCTTGTATGCTAGAATTATGGATACACAATGTAGAAAAATTTATATAAATTTGTATATTCCTTTGGAATAAATTTACGTTCAGATATAGATTGATTTCTATATTAAAAAAATACCTTTTTTATTATTATCATTTTTTTAGGGCAACAGGCTCCATGAGGCTGATCCACATTGGGCAACACCCCTTTAATATCATAGGAAGGGATTTGAAAGGGGGGATGTGGAAGGGTAGAGGAAGGTAGCCAAGGGTTACTAGGGCCCCCGAGCTATATTTTAAGGATCCTACCCGGCATTCGCCTAAAGAAATGCAGGGAAAACCCTAGAAAAACCTGCAATAGGTAGGTCGGGCATTGGGTACTTGTCCCACGCCCTTCCGATAGCGGGAGAGGAGTTTGCTGTGGGGACGCAGCATTCCCTTCTCCGTGCCTGGACCAGTTTAGGAGGCAGCTGGCCGACTATTACAATGGGAATAGCGGACAACTCTTACCGTATGCCCAAGGTCTGTGACCCCGGAACATACACCTCTCGAAACAGGCCGAGGTGCCTCGGCTTGTGGGAACCTTAGTTCAAAAACGGAGAGGAAAAGGCATACCCAAAGGTAGCCCCTTCGTATCTCTCCTAAAAGGTTCTGCCTGCGAGAGAACATCCCTCGCAGGTTACCTGCGAGAGAATCCTCTCGCAGGCTTAGGCCGAGGTGCCTTTTGAAGAAAACTTTTTATTCTTTGCGAAACAAATATTAGTCTGCGATAACTAACAAACAATTCCGCAACTATTTTCAAAATTATTTGCGTATTAATGCAATATATTCTCTTGCAAACCGACCAAAACTTTTGTGGAATTAATAAATATCCCGTATTTAATATTGTATCAATATGAAATAATTTACAAATATTAATATATTTTTAAAACGCCCCCGAGAATATTTTAAGTAACAATTTTAATCCCGTGTACGTTGGGAAATTCAGCACTCCGAAGATGTTTAATGACATTAGAAATAATAATATTGAGTATATTCACATTCACTAAAATTCTATCTATGGGCGCCAATCACAATGTCTGATGTATTGCTATTTCCAATAAATTATTTTACTATCCATTGAAATAGAAAAAAATACATATGAAAATCAACAATGGCGTTTTAATAAAACAGATGTATAAAAACTCATTCCAACCATTCTTCAATTAGTTCGTCTATTATAAACTAAATAATTTAAATTTGAATAATTTTGAAAATTGATTGGCTTTGTATTAATATGCAAAAAAGTAATTAATCATACATTAACGTTGCGAAATAATGTTCCTGTTAAACTTTAGATGCTTTGAAGGCGTATTGTAATGAGGGATACATCAATCTAATGATGCGTCCAAAATTAATGACCCATATCCCTGGTAATGGGATTCAATTGCTCACAGTTGAAGTTGTGTTTAAATGCGGAGCTGACGTGTTTGCGCATTGAAGTACCAGTAACTGAAGAATGCTTCGCGGTTGCAAAATGCTATACTGATCTCCTAATTCATTCGCTTTTTATTGTTTGTAAAACATCTAGTAAGAATAATTAAAATTGTCATGAGTGTCTTTACTCATATAACCAACATTCCTCTAGCCTGTACAATGAAAGTAATTTGCTGTGTGGACGATGAAAACACTAAAATACTCATTTGGAGCTGTTTGTTTGAATATATAGACGAGACAGTAAGGAAAAATGTTTTAAAACGTATTCAAAATTAGTTTCTTAGTCTCATTATAAAACTAAAATAATACAATTGTAGTCATGTTTCTTTTATTGAGTGTAATTGGCGTCTAATTCGTAATTATTAATGAGGGTTGAGACCTTAAAAAAACTAACTCAAATGTAACACCGTGGTTCGATTTCTTCCTCCGCCATCTTCTTTCGACTTCGTTTCAAATATAATGAACCAACACTTAATTTAACACTTCCACAGCTGAAGAAGAAGACAAAGAAAGCTCTCGCAAAATAATTATCTAAGTGGTTTATGAGCCCGAAAACCTTTTGTTTGAACATATAGACGAGACCATCAGGAAAAATATTTTAAAACTTATTCAAAATTAACACAATTAGTTTCTTAGTCTCATTATAAAACTAAAATCATACAATTGTAGTCATGCTCCTTTTACTGGCGTGTAATTAGTAATCATTAATGAGGGTTGGACCTTAAAAAAATTAACTCAAATGTAACACCATGGTTCGATTTCTTCCTCCGCCATCTTCTTTCGACTTCGTTTCAAATATAATGAAGCAGCACTTAATTTAACACTTCGCCAGAAGAATAAGAAGACAAAGAAAGCTCTCGCAAAATAATTATCTAAGTGGTTTATGAGCCCGAAAACCTTTTTATGCATCAACTGCGCAGAGAGAAAAATGTTACATTATGTATCGACTTAAATATCTCTTAAATTTTAAGTAATAATTGCTTTATTTTGTAACATAGTCAATAAGTCAATAGTCGTAGAAAATTATAGTGAACATTCAGTTATAGTAATTATTGCGCATAATAGTGCTGTAGAAATCATACGTCATCACCATAAGGAAGGTAACAGGCACGTCTGATCCTCGAAACAATATGTGGAGCTACTTTCATTAAGTACCACATTAACCAGGAGTGTCCGGCATAGTTTACGATGAATAAAAATGAACTTTTCCTCGATTCAAATCATAAATCGTTATGGAATAAGAGACCGTCATCGGTAATAGGGACGATGCAGTAAAAATCGCAGTAAAGAAAGTTGTAAAACAGCTAGTGTTTAAAGTAGATACGACGCAGAATACGTTAACATAAAATTGTATAAATGAAAACGTTCGTCATATTATATATGAACATTACATTATTCAAGCACGGAAACGCCAATTTCTTCAGACATTATTAACAAGCAATGGTTGTTCTTAACTGGTAATGATGTGACCGGCGATAATTATAGTGATAATAATTATTAACAATCTAGGAAAAAAAGGGAAATGAAGTCACGATTAGACAAGAAACGGCACCGATCTGAAATAATGCAACAGCATTCCCAGGGTTGCCAATCTGCAAGAGGAAACGGAGCTGTGGTTTCAAGTGTCCCACAGTAGATAGAAGTGCGGAAGATTCATTATATCAATTAGTAATTCTAATATTATCCTTCGTAAAATAGTTATATATTATTATTACGGAATTTAAAATAAAAATTAGTGCAGGGTATAATAAAATAATTTGTATTTGTGTATTTAAAAACCATATTGACTTTATATGGATTAAAACCAAGTAATTTTAGTTTATGTTCATGTTGCAAACATTAGGGTCCGAAATATTTGCCGTATAATTGGATAAATAGTTTTTTAGTTTCCACCATATTTTTCTCCTTCTTTAATAACTAAAGCAGTGTGTTTATATGTTTGTTTGTATGTATGTTCCGCATACAAATCTACACCCGTGGAGCAATTCTCACCAAATTTCGTACCCGCCCGTGTTCTTTGCGGCCAGAAAACAAACTCTGCCTGGGACAGACACGTCTACGGCCCCCTGGTACACGGTTAACCGATCGATATTTGCGTCGAATAAATATTGTATTGAGCCAATGATTCAGAATATTTCTCTACATGTTGTCAGTGTATAATTTCGTCTTGTGACAGGGTGTCGAATCCGGTAGTTATGGTTGTCACTGAGTTTAATGTGTATTATTCAACTTGCCGTTTAACTCATCAAACCCAGGGGTGGTCGGGGGTAGTAATTTTCAAACACGTTACCCAGCTGATTTTTGCGTTCAATAAATGTTTTTGGGATCAATGAGACTGATAAAATTTCTCTACACGTTTTCTGTTTTGAATTTCTACTCCTTTTGGCATGGGAGGGGAGTATTCTTAAGGGCTGGGGTGGAGATCCATTACATGAATAATGCCAAAACTATCTAGATTCGTGTCGAAGCCGAGGTTATGGTTGTCACTGAGTTTAGTTATGACAATCAACTTGCCGTTTAACTCCCCCAAGTGGGGATTGAAGGCGGTAGAATTTTTCAAAGATTTTTGCGTCCAATAAATACTTCGAACATGTTAAAACGGCCGATATATTCGTTGAATGAAACCTTTTCGGGGTCAGAGAGTTCAATCCATTTCGGCATGGTAGGTGAGCACATTTAGGGATAGGGGTCGAGGTGCGTTACATAAAACAAATTCAAGTCAACCGAGATTGGAGCCATGGATTATGGATATATGACAACCTGGGCAACGCCAGCACCCAGCAAGTTGTCAAATAAGTTTAAATCCCGACGCTTGTTCCATCATTTATAAAAAAAAAACTGAAAAATTGGCAGAGTCCGCCATTGTATCTTAATGACTAAAGCTTTCTTTAACCCAGGTGGAAATCCAAAAAACTACTTATCTAGAATATATGGCGGGAAAACCTTCGATCACTTACTTTATCGTTGTTGTAAAAACTTGTGTAAAGGCTTACAACGGTATAAAACTGCCATCCGCTATCTACAGACTAAATGTCGAACATTAAACCTCATACAGAAGGTCGAACGCGGTTTTAGTTCGCTTTACAGAAGAAACACGGCTGAAAGGTTTTTTACTGAACCGTTAAACGACTTTTTAGCCGCCTCTTTGTCAAATTTAAAACCATAAAATTCAGCTTGCATGTTAGGTAAAACGAGAATAATATTTACAGATCATGGAAGCATGTAAAGTTATTAGTTATAAAAAATAGTACTGTTACAGTTATTCGTAAGTAACGTGTTAACGAAAAAAATTTAGCCAAGCCGTGTCATGGACACAATTCATAACTGTACAGAATTTTTTCATAATGAAGGTCGGGTAGGTATCAAACTAGCTATATAAATATTATTATTCACATCCATACCTATCAAAAAACGTAAAAAGCAAACAAAAATCAAAACAGGGGATATCCGTATGGAACTGTGACGTGTTTATATTTATAATTAATTTGAAGGGCAGAAAACATAATAGCATCTGTATTAAATCAATTTACTAATTATAGTTATAGAGAAATCAAGTTTTATTAAATCAACTCGTTTTAATAATGGGAATGTAAATTGAAAGTTCAACACAAGATTCCATTTTGAGGTAGCCGATATTTATAATTGAAAAAAAAATCCTCTCATTAATCAATTTTGGAAAGCCGCGAGTGGAACATCATTCAATTCGCTTCACTGCGTTCTGAATGGACCTTAATATGTGATAGTAAATGCAAGTTGGCAATCTGAAATGTCTAGAATTTTTATTTATATTATAAATTGAAAAATATTAAAAATAAACATGGGTATTTCACTGTTTGAATTACTGGAGTTGTATCACTTGCAATATTTCTTGAAGATATATTAGGCTTAACATCAGGTTTTTTTAGAAGGTTACATTCTGATACATTCTGAGTCATCTGGTAATGGAATTTATTAGCCCATATACTAATGGTGGTACGTGCTATGGTGGAATGCAGTGCATTGTGCTAAAGACGCTGACGCATGCCAGGAATGTAATCCCCCGAGAAACTGTTGGTAGTACACGTCAGGTATAGGTGATGGAGCGCCCACAAAAGGGACACAAAGCCAATGTACTGTGAGGCAGACACTAAGTGAGATTGCCTTCTAGATTTATGCTCGCTCTAAAACGTGATTGGTGACGTTTTCCCTGTGAACTAATTCCCAGGGTTATATATATATATATATATATATATTGTAGTAATCGGTTTTATATTATAATAATACGTGGCACAAGCAGTTTAAAGAAACAATTATTATTTATTAAACGCACAATTTAAATTTACACAAGTTATCAAATGAAATTTTACAACAACTAGTAATTAATGTTTTACAGTAAAGTATTCTATTTCTCAGGGACGTTTACTGGGACTTTAATAAAACTTATAAAACAACTTTTACAATGCAATAAAGAAAACATACAGTAACCAAATTTGAAATCTGAAATCTGACGATTATACCTTTACTTAAAAGTTTACAAATATGTGTAACATCCCAAACTGCCATCATGTAACATCCCAAACTGCCACCATGTAACACTCCACCGCTGTGACCATGTAAAATTCCAGCAGTTGGAAATGGGAAGTCCAGATAGATCGTTCACCAACCGAGCTATACCTCCGTTAGCTCACCTGGCTACCAATCTAGAGGATAAAGAAAGAATTAAGAACAGGAAATAGGAAAGTCGGTAACGTGAGGGTTCGGGTTCAACTAATTGAACCTAGGCGTAGTGGTTGGTGTTTCGCTGCACTTCAGTCAAATAAGAGTAGATGAAGAATAAAGAGATTTAATAGTTAGAAATAAAATAAAGTAAGACAAACTGGCGGATAGCACCAGGAGCCACCGACCCGTCTGGAGGTTGGATCACGACTGCCGTTCCCAAGAAGCTCTGAACAATTCGAAGACTCCTTTCCCCCTCCTTGATGATTTTAAGTCTCCAATGAGAACTCTTACAGGGTGGAATATTTCTGCTGCCGTGTGCATGTCTGCATAAGGCACTTAAAATGCTGACTTCATTAGACGCAGCGTTTTCACAGCTGCCTAGGCGGAAGGGGTGAAGATTTATGTGGTGGTGCGTATCGTTACTCACTATATCTAAAGTGATGTCTTTAACTGCATCAGCGTTCTTGCAGCTGCACCCTCTTAGGTCCGCTATGCTGAAGAGACGTTATGATAAGAGGGCACGTGTAGACTATTATATTACATATGAATACTGTGAAATATTAACTAAAAATCTCTAGTCATCCATGAAATTTTTCTCACTGGCATATTAACACTCGCACACTTTATACAGTCCATAAAGAGCACCAAGTTGTGCACACACTTTACACTGAACACTTTCGTCAGTAAAACTACGCAGATTGTTCACGTAACAGCTGACTATTACCACCTGACTTTCTGCTCACGACGACCTACGATGACTTCTCGACCACTCATTCTTACGACGACGACTTAGATTTATCTCGGCCTCCTAACTTGGCCCAATGTCGACCGACGAACTCTTATTTATTTGGGCCACCTATCTTGGCCCGATGGCTACGAGAACCACCACCGACGAACGCTGCTAACAGACTCCTTCTTTATTTCGGCCACCTATCTTGGCTCGATGGTCACGAGGACCATCACCGACTATCGCTGTTAACAGATTGAATCTCTTTCTTTTGCGCACTTCACCACGAAGCCGTGTGCACTTCTCCCCACACCCTCGTCTAATTTGCCATCTGTCTCTCAATTATCTTCCATTACAACGTTTCCGGGTACGATCCGTGTGCAGTCCAACTACGACTCACGACGGCCCTTTGCACACCACCCCACAAAGATCGGGCGCACTCAGAGTTCGGATGCAATTCTGCACACCGCTCACAGAGCCGGGCGTACACACACTTAACTCACCGTCTTTTAAAAACTGCCGCTCAATGATATCATCATTTTATCCTTGGGTATAACCTGAGTGCCTTCTACCGTTGACCACGCGAGTCCAAATATTTGTTAATTAATTAATAATTCTTTTAATTACCACTATATATATATAAATTGTAAAAGATCTACGAGATTTCAACAATTTCAAACTAATCTAAATTGTTTAAATCGAATATCAAACATTACGTAATCATTTACTGAAGGGCCATAGACAATTGCCAATCTAAATTTCTGAATTCGTGTAATGTCCAATTACGGAAACAATAATAGGTATGAGATTCATATTGATTACGTAATTTCATACAGTACATAATCTCGCAACACTTAAACATGATAGTGTATCACATATCCAACATAATATTTAGTATCACACCAGAGACATCTGTTGGTTTCTAAGAGAGCTAAATTGTGATGCAGATTTGAAACACCATGAACTTAAGGAAATGTGAAACTTTTGGAATCCCTGTATACGTTAAAACATACCTGTCCTGGCTTTCTGAGAGTCAACAGATTTTTTTCTCGCCGATCAAATTCAGAATATTAATTTTCTGCGGTTTTCATGTTTATTCAATAAAGAAATTTGAATCATGATTCACAAGGTATTCTAATTACACTAAAATAATAAGTATCCAATTAATGTGAATTATTGATTTATCAGATCTAATTATATTTGTTCCATAAAAATTATTTTCATTTATTTCATATATAAATAAAACGGTAAATATTTCAATAAAAAGGTATTACTGATCAAAAAGTGTGCTAATTTCATTAAGACTTTATTTTCCATTATCCTAATTCATAAGGAAAATTTTGATTTCATGTACTTTAAATTATATTTAAATGTACTATAGTACCAAAAACGTAAAAACTTGAAGTTATTGAATAATAACCATTCATATTTAGAACCTGTATGTGCATGATATTTCATATTTGCAACGTAATAAAAATGATCAAATAATAATATAAAAGTTTCAACCTATTTTATATTTTTTACCGTATTTTAACCACAAAAATAATTCTTAAAAAATTTAGTTTTGAAAAGTATAAAAAACATTAATAGAATGATTAGAAGAAAAAAATTATTCATTATGACCCAAAGTAGGAATAACATGAACATATGCTTACGAGATGGAATAAATTCGCAACATTTTTACTAATAAAAATTACATATAATCATACTCAGCAATGTATTATCTATTTATTTTCAAACCGTCTTGTGCAGTATATTTTATAAATAATATTATACTCCGATTGCAGTAAAAAATCATTTTTATTATTGAAAGTAAATATACAAATTAATTATTTACGTTATGAATGTTAATAATTATAGACAAACTGAAATAACATTTCGTTCCGCTCTATCGTCATGGAAACACATAAAATTACGAATTCGTAAGCCTAGCATCAATAGGATAATAATTAATTTATCTTACATTTAATAACCTATATAACATCAAATATATACATCTAAAAATTAATATAAGCAAAGTAGGATTTATTTATTTCAAAATAAACATAATTATGATCGATTTGCCTCTGACATAAATGGCATACTTCTAAATTAATTTGATATCGGTAAATCTTCTAAACCGAACCCATACAAATGAATTTAATTGGTACTTAATAAATATTTACTGATTTTTTGTAATTTATATATAAATCTGATGAACCTATATAATTTCTCGAATATAGCCATTTTCTCCATGCACTGTTTCCAATTTAAACAAAACATTATATATTTTAAATCCCAAATAATTTACTTTCTTCTAATAATATTTCTAAAATTAATCTTCCATCGATTACAGTGTATCAGATATATTTTAGACTCATACAACGGCTAATGATAAAATAACAATACTCCTAACCTTATGAAAAATTACTGCTCGACATTTTCTTCGTCGTTATTATATGCGAGTATATTTTAGGTTAATATTTTATAATTATATACTGAAGTCTGTATTTCTCACATTTTCTTTTTAACAAAGCTCAAAACAGTAACTTCATACAGTTTCTGAAGATTTTTGTGTAATTTATAGGCGGAGGAGGCCCGATTCCAAATGTTTTATTGGCTTGATATTTGCATTGTCGAAGTTATTAACGTATTTCTCTCACTGTAACGTTTGGAATGCCACGAGTACCGAAATTAATTGGAAATTACACATAAACAACTGTTACTTGAAATATTTGTCCCAATCTGCAGCAACGATGTGAGTGACCCAATCAATTAATCTGCCTGTCACGTCAAACTCCTTGACATGTAGCCCCCTTTCTGATGAATCTCTATAGTGGCGTCCCAATCATTTGCCCTCTGTTTCAGAGTGATATTAGGCTCAACAGCATGTCACGATTTCCATGTAAATTACTTGTAGGTGATTTAGCATAGTGATCAGAAGGTGTCTCTAACACAGAATTACACCATTTCTATTTGTGAACGAATTTAGAGACTCGCGTCAATTTGGTGCTCAGAAGACCTACAATTCACACTAGGTTGATACTGTAATTTTTCAATGTTGGGGTTGCACAGGAATCCCCCGCGACTAATTTTTAGTATAATCAATATAATGAGATAATGATTCAAATTTCAACTGCAATTAAGTATAGACTTAATGTGAGCCACGAAGGGAAAAGAAATTTCAAATAAATCTTGTTAATATCGAATATTAAAAAGAATATCAAGAAAGTGTACATACTATATACAGGCTAATACATATTATGGCCACTCGCCCTTTAGTCATAGGAACGGGACTGAAAGGAGGAATGCTCGAAGGATACAAGAAGGTAGCCAATGAATAACTAGGGCCCCCGTGCTATGGATCCTACCCTACAATTCGCCTTAAAAAGATGCAGGGAAAATCCTAGAAAAACCTGCAGCACATAGGTCGGACATTTGGTACTTGCCCCACGCCCTTTCGATGGCGGAGCGGGGTTTGCTTTCCCTTCCCGTGCCTTGACTAGTTTAGGAGGCAGCTGGCCGACTATTCCAATAGGAATAGCGGACAACTCTTACCGTATGCCCAAGGTCTACGACCTCGGAACACACACCTCTCAAAACAGGCCAAGGTGCCTCGGTATGTGGGAACCTTAGTTCAAAAAACCAGAGAGAAGTGAAGGCATCCCCAAAGGTTGCCTCCTCCACAGCTGTCTGGGAACCTTAATTACCGCATGCCGATTTTTTTTAGGGCAACAGGCTACATGAGGGTAATCCAAGTTGGGCAACTCCCCTTTAATATCATAGGAAGGGATTTGAAAGGGGGGATGCGGAAGGTAGCCAAGAGTTAACTAGGGCCCCCGGGCTATATTATAGATAGATAGAAAGATACACCTTTCAGAACAAGGTGCCTCAGCTTCTGGGAACGTTAGTTTAAAAACGGAGAGGAAAAGGCATCCCCAAAGGTAGCCCCTTTGTATCTCTCCTACAAGGTTCTGCCCCTGCGCTATTACCGCATGCCCTTTTGTGTGTGTGTGTGTGTAGACAGGCTATGTATAGGGTAATCCACATAGTGGCAACTCCTCTCTTATAGCATAGGAAAGGGATTTGAAAGGGGGCATGCGGAAGGGTGGAGGAAGGTAGCCAAAGGTTACTATGGCCCCCGGGCTATAGTTTAAGGATCCTACCCGGCATTCGCCTAAAAGTAATGCAGAACAAACCCTATAAAAACCTGCATTAGGTAGGTCGGGTATTTGGTACTTGTCCCACGCCCTTCCGATTGCGGGAGAGGGGTTTGCTGTGGGTTCGCAGCTTACCCCTCGCCATGCCTTGGCCAGTTTAGGAGGCAGCTGGCCGACTATTCCAACAGGAATATCGCACAACTCTTACTGTATGCCCAAGGTCTGCGACCCCGGAACATACACCTCTGAAAACAGACCGAGGTGCCTCGGTATGTGGGAACCTTAGTTCAAAAAAACCCAGAGAGATGTGAGGGCATCCCCAAAGGTAGCCCCCGCCAGAGCTCTGTTACCGCATGCCTTTTTTTAGGGCAACAAGATACATGAAGGTGATCCACATTGGGCAACTCCCCTTTAATAGCATAGGAAGGGATTTGAAAGGGGGGATGCGGAAGGGTAGAGGAAGGTAGCCAAGGGTTAACTAGGGACCCCGGGCTATGGTTTAAGGATCCTACCCGGCATTCTCCTATAGAAATGCAGGGAAAACCCTAGAAAAACCTGCATCAGGTTGGTCGGGCATTGGGTACTTGTCCCACGCCCTTCCGATAGCGGGAGAGGAGCCCCCTCGTCGTTCTTGAAAAATTAACACTTCATTAATCAAAACCACTGCGCGAAATACTTTAATGTAATATTTAGTACGTTAAAGGTTTTTGAGTTCGTAACCTGATTTGTGACGTTTTTAATCACCGAACGAAAGAAACAAGCATTGCAAAAACGTTTTGTGGTATTAATTACCAGTTATGTTTCCGGCGTTGCCCGGGTTGTCATAATTAAACTCGTCGACATCCAACCCCGGATTCGACTTCAATCCCGGTTGTTTCTGCGTTATTTTTATGCAACGCCCCTCCATCCTCATTCATAAAAATACTCCTCACCCATGTTGAAAGGGGTTGAAATTATATACAAATATATGTTGAGAAGTTATAGACAACTATTTTTTCGACGTAAATATCAGCCGTTTAACATGTTTGAAAATATTCACGCCCGTCCAGCGCCACCCCTGGGGTTCAAGCGGCAAGGCCATACATAAACTCGACGACGTCCATAGCCCCTGTTTTTACTTCAATATCGATGTGTACGCGTTAATATATAGCTCCCCTCCAGAACCACCCCCCCCCCCCTTAAGAGTCTCCGCCTCCTATGCTGAAAGGGGTAGTAATGATACACAGGAAACATCGGTCGAAACACTATCAATCTCTTTCGCCCCCGGAAAAATATTTATTTGACGCTAATGTCGGCCGTTATTTCGCAACCTACAAGTTTAAATAACCAGTGAAGTGAACATATAAACGTGCACAGTGTGGTATAAAACTATCCGACAATCAGTTTAAAACGTAACTAACCTGCAGTCTTCGGCCAAATAATCCGTGAAGCTATATTAAATTACAGCGGAACAATGTGTGAACAAATGCAGTCAACTCATGCAATGGAAGACACACCAGAACAACAGATCAATTGGCAATTCCACACACAAATTCAGATACAATCCTGGTCGCGACAAATGCTGAATGGCGACATAGAATCCCCTACAACATCTATCAACCAACAAATTGTTCGTCCATGCCCACAACAAATGCAGTGCGGCGGCATTGAATCACCACTAACAACTATCAACAATGGAAATGCATGCACTAAAGAGTGGCAAACTGTGTGAAAAAGGAGAAAGAAATTATTATAGTTATTCAGGTAAGAATCAAACGATACGATGATTCCTTATTATAGCAGATTCACTTCTCTAATTAATGAAGCACAAGACGAAACACCAGGAAAAGAAACGTCACGAGAAGAAACAAAATTATCTATTACACCTACTTTCGTACCAGACATTACAAATGTACCTAAATTTATTGACACTCAAACAAGTAAGTGTAGACGATTTTACTTATAAAATGTAGAATAATTAAGTAAAAGTAATACCAAAATCAGAGGATGCGTACCGATCGATAATTAAAACTACTCAATGAAAATATCATACTTACCAACTCAAACAAGCTTTTAGAGTTGTACTTAGATATCTACATCCAAAAATTGACAAGGAAGAAGTTATATCAGAATTAAATCACTTTTGGCATATAGTCCGTAATTTGCACAACGTGAGGCTCTTCTTTGTAGATCTTGAACCGAACTTGTAAATGTCATTATAAAATGTGAACGTCGCTACAAAAAGAAAACAGTTGTACAGTGCCATAGGTGTCAAGAGTACGGAGCACACAAGGATAATGTGTGAAATGTGGTGAAGAACATTTCACCAATAATGCAATAAGAATAGAACCACACCAGTGATCTGTGCTTTATGGACCGGTTATCATCCAACCAACTACAAAGGATGTCCATAATACCAAAAATATATGCAAAGAAGAAATCAACCAAAAAAGTTACGCAAATACCTAAAGAGAACCAAAAAGTCCCTACCAATTCAGATTTTCCTCCCCTTTCCAATCACTCCATTCTAAACATCAATTTTTCCCACCTTCCTAAATTACAATTCTCAAGAAACCAGAACCAAGATCCTAACAGACCGCTAACCCTCCAAAGCATAGAATAACAGAAGATCAATTCGCCGCATTTATAAATACGCTTGGAACGAGATTCACAGCCGGCATTGACGACAATGTCGGGGCTGTAGACTCAATACATTAAGGGAAAAGCGACAAACAAACAGAATGTAACGACACTATCAACCAGAGAACCTTCATATTTGCCTACAGATACTAACAAATTACCTGACCTTCCGGACTTTTTCTTAGCAAAAGGAGTATCACCAGATATAATTAAGATCAAGACCAACTGCGTCCTAAGCTGTGACCACACCCCAGAAGAAATGACTGTGCTGAAATACTATTGAACGTTAATCAACACCCAAATTGTATACTAAATTCACTAACTGGGATAAATTTCGAGTCAACGTCAACAACTCTTAATGCGCAAACATAGCTCTAAGAACAGGTAAAGATATAGAAGATGCGGTTCAGAATTTAACAGAGACAACACAGAACGCTGCCAGGAATGCTACACCAAAAGTTGACATAACTAAGCACTCACTGTAACCAAAAGAAATTAGACAAAAAATAGAAGAAAAACGTCGCCTCCGGAGAATACACATGTACACAAGGATACCTGAGGACAAAAGAAAATTTAACGCATCAGCTCAACATCTAAAAAGAGAACTAGAGCATTATAAAAACATTAAATTCTCAAATTATGTAAAATCTCGATCTCCAAATGCCGAATCTAATTACTCACTCTGGAAAACATCAAGAAAAATGATGAGACCGCAACAACGCATTTCGCCTAACAGAAAAAAACGACAGTACTTGGGCACGAAGCCCGGAATAAAAAGCAGAATGTCTTGAGAAGAACTTTTCTACAGTAATTAAACCAAAAGAAAATCTAAGTACTCCCCAACAAACTGAACCAATAAAAACGTTCAACTTAAGACGAAGAAGTAACTATTGAAAGACGCATAAATCCTACTAGGATTCTAGGGTACGATCTCATAACCGGAACTTACATACGCAACGAACATCTTTAATGCTATAACACTAGAGAACCACTATCCTCGACAATTGAAGTATGAACAAGTCATAGCCATAGCAAAACCTGGAAGTCTCATGATGCAGGTCAATAAGTCTATTGCCGATCCCGTCTAAGGTCCTTGAAAAACTAATATTACAGCAACTCAAACGATTAATAAGTGATCTAATTTCAGAGTTCCAATATTGATTTCGGGAATGTCATTCAACGATAGATCAGACCCACAGAATAGTAAACATAATATCTCAAAGCCTTGAACAAAAGAAATACTGCTCAGCCGCTTTCTTGGACGAGCAACAAGCAATCTAGAGGCAAGAAGATTGACTATACACAATCAAACTACTACTTCAACACCCATATTATCTTATAGCGCGTTATTGAGGATAGGTGTCTTTTCATTTATTATACTGATTTTTTAGTCAGTTTGTTTAATCGCGTGAGCAACCATGTTTAGTTAACATCAGCAGAAAGTACCGTTTGGTGTCAGTCCGGCTGGGGATTTAACCCATCGGGGGGTTTTCCCGTTGTCAAACAGCAGGTGCAGATGGTCTCGCTGTTGAAATTCTCTACGTCAGATTGTGATTGGTTCATAACAAATTAAATGGACCAGTTGGTCTCACAGGTCGGGAGAAGTGGATGGCTGGTCATGCATTCTGACTGGAGAGGTTGCAGTGAGCGATTGCTCTTGGTTTTTCAAGAATTTATCAGCCTGAGTCCACCAGACACACCAATCGATAGCCAGCTGCGAGGGACGTCGGGGTGTTGCTGAGACCCCAGTCTGGTATCCAATATCGCACGTTTCATGGTTGCGTGGAGCACTTGTTATAAAATTCGTTTCTCGGACCTAGTTTGCCACAACATACCTGAGTTTTCATAACTAGCTAGTCGGGGGCAAAATTTTTTAATTGTATATATTTATATCTTTAATAAATTAGCTAAGTATGGAAAGAGCTGTTGTTTTCCCAAAGTTACTCCCTCCTGCCGCAGGTAAGCCGTTCTAGAAATAGGACCGTCGGAGACATGTGTAATATAATAGTCTACACGTGCCCTCTTATCATAACGTCTCTTCAGCATAGCGGACCTAAGAGGGCGCAGCTTCAAGAACACTGATGCAGTTAAAGACATCACTTTAGATATAGTGAGTGACGATACTCACAACAACAACATAAATCTTCACCCCTTCCGCCTAGGCAGCTGTGAAAACGCTGCGTCAAATGAAGTCAGCACTTTAAGTGCCTTATGCAGACATGCACACGGCAGCAGAAATCATTCCACCCTGTAAGAGTTCTCATTGGAGACTTAAAATCATCAGGGAGGGGGAAAGGAGTCTTCGAAGTGTTCAGAGCTTCTTGGAAACGACAGTCGTGATCCAACCTCCAGACGGGTTGGTGGCTCCTGGTGCTATCCGCCAGATTGTCTTACTTTATTTTATTTCTAACTATTAAATCTCTTTATTCTTCATCAACTCTTATTTGACTGAAGTGCAGCGAAACACCAACCACTACGCCTAGGTTCAATTAGTTGAACCCGAACCCTCACGTTACCGACTTTCCTATTTCCTGTCCTTAATTCTTCCTTTATCCTCTAGATCGGTAGCCAGGTGAGCTGACGGAGGTATAGCTCGGTTGGTGAACGATCTATCTGGACTTCCCATTTCCAACTGCTAGAATGTTACATGTTCACAGTGGTGGAGTGTTACATGATGGCAGTTTGGGATGTTACACATGCTACGGCTAGGTTGCGAACGGAGTGCCACAATCTCATCTTTGAATCATATCTAAGGAATCACTCTTTTCAAATCAAATACCATTTTCTTAATTCAGTCGAATGATGACAGATGTTCCACAAGGGAGCATCATTGAACCAATACTGTACGTATTATATTCTTCCGACATACCAACTACAGAACACACCACGATGGTCGTATTTGCCGACGACACAGACGAAGACCCAAATCAAACTTCGAAACACTTGCAAGTGCACCTGGACAAGATAGAAGATTGGACGAAACAATTGAGGGTGTCTGTAAACACGGCAAAGTCTCAACATATTACTTTGTCACTTCGAAAAGACCTATGTCCAAAAGTAAAGCTAAATTCGACAGAAGACCCGGAAACAACACTAGTAAGATATCTCGGCCTGCATATAGATAGCTGTCTAAATTGGAAATCACATATCTAAATAAAAACGAAACAATCGCAACTAAAAGTAATTAAATTATCATGGCTTATTAATAAAAGGTCTAAGCTCTCCTTATACAACAAAATACTACTCTATAAATCAATAATATTGCCAACATGGACATACGGAATAGAACTAATGGGACACAGCCAGCAAATCCAACCTGGAGATTCCAAGAAGATTCGAAACAAAAACGTAAACATACGTATGCATCTTCGTATCAAACAAAACTCTATACAAAGATTTGTAAATGTCAACTATAACAACTGTTATCACCAAACGAAGTAACAGGCACCAGAAGATATTGAGCAACCATCCAAATCAGCAATCAGAGGACATGCTGGACAATAGTGAGCATGCGTATAGACTAAAGCGACACCACATTCTAGAGGTACCCTTCAGATTCCCTTAATTGTGATTCATACCTTGTATATCATTTACTAAGTGTTCCAAGTGAACAGATTGTAAATTAGCAGGACTTTAAAAAAAATATCGGCCGTTTCAGCATGTTTTAAAATATCCACCCCCACTCCAGAAACGCACAAACAATCAAACAGTCTATTTAATACATTAGATTTATAAAGGCTACTTATTTATCTAGCACATTTTTCTTTTATTTGTGTATACAGTTCTTTTGGTATTTCATTAAACTTTCTTGAAAGAAATATAACTTCACAGACACTTATATACAATTATTTGTTATCATAAAAATGAAAGTTTAATATAGCTACTGTTGGCACTATGTGTAGCTGCATGATGCTAATGGCAAAATGGCGGAACTGTGCCTATGCAGAAATTCTGAAAAAGAAGAAAACAGGGAAAAAAAATTGACGTTGTTAGCCGAGACAGGAAGCTTTATCAATGGACTTCCTAAGCTCTTGTGGTCCTGTACTCACTACACGTGGAGGGACGCAAATAAGGATTGCAAGATCACTGCACGCTAAGTAAACACCGGGTCCGTTCACCCCTTAGGGAAGACAGCTTACTCAGTTCAGCCGCTTCAGAATGAACGGCTGCCGGTAACGGAATCACCTGATTCGAAACACTGACATCAACGACGGATGCTCAATTAAATGTGCCTTCACTTGATGTGAAGCTTCAAGAAAGATGGACCACAGGTTCTCGGAAGTGGCAGCACTAACGAGACGGAAGCAGCGGATTCCAAACACTGAAATCAACGAAGGATGCTCAATTAAATGTGCCTTCACTTGATGCGAAGCTTCAAGAAAGATGGACCACACACATGTTCTCGGAAGTTGCAGCACTAACGAGACGGAAGCAGCGGATTCCAAAAACTGAAATCAACGACGGATGCTCAATGAAATGTGCCTTCACTTGATGCGAAGCTTCAAGAAAGATGGACCACAGGTTCTCGGAAGTGGCAGCACTAACGAGACGGAAGCAGCGGATTCCAAAAACTGTAATCAACGACGGATGCTCAATGAAATGTGCCTTCACTTGATGTGAAGCTTCAAGAAAGATGGACCACAGGTTCTCGGAAGTGGCAGCACTAACGAGACGGAAGCAGCGGATTAGGAACAACTAGAGCACGCAAGCGTACTTTTGGAAGCTGGACACACAAACACTGAGGGCGCGAGTGAACTGCTTCGAGGCCCAACACACAACAACACTCCTGACGCAAGTGGACTGTTCGGAAGATGATCAACTAATAAACACACCTGGTCGTAACAGTCCAAGACCAGGAAGGTAGACAAACTGAAACCCAAGTGATGGTGTGAGCGGACGTCAATTTAGTTTTTAATATATAAATCAAATTAAATTAACATACGTTTTAAATTAACTGTAAGATAATGCGTGATTGTAAAACGTAACACAAAATTATAATATATGCACAATAAGTCTTTCACAACATCTACTGTTAGAGGTATGAAAAATCCTCCAGTTAGTGTATTTTTTATCTTCAGAATCGTTATAAATTTAACAAATTTCGCTTAATTTTTACTTTGTGAAACGTGTCGCGTTGGTGTTGTCTTTGACAGAAAGATTATAATTAAGCTAAGTGTGTTCATAATTAGTAGCAGAGCTCCGCTAAAGACTTTTTCATTTACATAATATAAATCTGTATCTTGACGTTAATTAAAACACCGCTACTTAGCTTAAGCCTAATTTGCTGCCCAGTCAGTCGCGAATATTAAGGGGATGCATAATGAAAAAGAGAGACATTTATCACTGTAATGTTCCCCGACATAAGATTAGCACGTCGTTATAGCAGTCAAGGAAATTTTACTGTTGATAAAAATTTATTTTGTAATTCTGAATATCAAAACTCAACGAGTTAATATGAAGATGTTTTATGGTTACATAATCAAATTTTGCGAGTATGTAAAATGAAAAGTAATTTTACCATAACAACAAAAAACATTACAGAGAGTTAGAAAATTGTTTATGATCTGTACCAAAACTTCGAGTCTTCAGATAATAACGTTATTTCTTGCGAAGTTTAATTCCCGAATCGGCATCAATAACTAATCTTATTATCTACGAATATCAAATCTTTCTTGTTTGATTAGTATTTCAAAAATGAAGAAAATTATTTCGCCGAAAGTATAGGTTATAATATGAATTACAGGGCTCTATATTTTTTTTTAGGGCAACAGGCTACATGAGGGTGATCCACATTGGGCAACTCCCCTTTAATAGCATAGGAAGGGATTAGAAAGGGGGGATGCGGAAGGGTAGAGGAAGGTAGCCAAGGGTTAACTAGGGCCCCCGGGCTATGGTTTAAGGATCCTACCCGGCATTCGCCTAAAGGAATGCAGGGAAAACCCTAGAAAAACCTGCATCGGGTAGGTCGGGCATTTGGTACTTGTCCCACGCCCTTCCGATTACGGGAGAGGAGTTTGCTGTGGGGACGCAGCTTACCCCTCGCCATGCCTTGGCCTGTTTATGAGGCAGCTGGCCGACTATTCCAATAGGAATAGCGGACAACTCTTGCCGTATGCCCAAGGTCTGCGACCCCGGAACATACACCTCTCAAAACAGACCGAGGTGCCTCGGCATGTGGGAACCTTAGTTCAAAAAAAACCAGAGAGATGTGAGAGCATCCCCAAAGGTAGCCCCCGCCAGAGCTCTCTGGGAAGGTTCACCTGCGAGAAATCCTCTCGCAGGCTTCCTTACAGGGCTCTATAAATAAAAAACGGCATTTATACATTTCCTTATAGAATTGGTAACAGCGAGAAAATATACCTAAAAATTATATCACGTCAATTTTTTCTGTTACACTCAAGTTTTTCTTTCTATTTTCTGTACAATTCGCAATTAACTTAAAATTTAGTATTTTTATTTATAAAATTGCCATTAAAATAAGATTCACCTATAATTCTATCAATCATAGCTGGACTTGTCAATAAATGAAAAAAAAAGTTAATGGTTGAGCAGAGTAGTTGTAATGGGTGGTAGGTAAAGTAATGATGGGATTTCTGGGTAATAGGCTACATGACGGTAATCCACATGGTGGCAATTCCCTTCTAATAGCATAGGAAGGGATTTGTAAGGAGAGATGCGGAAGGGCAGAGGAAGGTAGCCAAGGGTTAACTGGGTTTCCGGGGCTGTATTTTAAGGATCCTACAAGGCATTCGCCTACAAGTGATGGAGGACAAACCATAGAAAACCTGCATCAGGTAGTTAGGCATTTGGTACTTGTCTCACGCCCTTCCGATGGAGGGAAAGGGGTTTGCCTCGACCAGTTTAGGAGGCAGCTGGCCGACTGTTCCAATGGGAACAAACAACTCTTACCGTATTCCCAGGGTCTGTGACCGCGGAACATGCACCTCTCAAAACAGGCCGAGTGCCTCGGTTTATTCTTTTTTTTTTTAGTTTTGTACCTTTAAAAAATATAATTCAGCAAAAATATCGCATGCAACAGGAAAAATAATTTTTTCGAAGAACTGTGTTATTTGTCCAGAAGACAATGAACTAGATTTATGAGACATTGTTTTAATTATGACACATAATGTCTCAATTATTCACTCTTTATTTAGAATTTTCTCAGGTATCATTGATCTGGAAACGTAATAAAACTATTTGATTAATCAAAACGTCATCACCCGCAAGGTTAATATCGTATACTTTATCACAATTTTCTATAGTGAAATTTCGTTGACTGTGTATATTGCACGAGACAAATTAATTACGGTTCGCGGTGTTATTCCTATTTATTAGTTTAAGGTATATTTTAACGAAAGTGGATATTTTAAGTAAGGAGTTACGAGTCATTTTATTATAGAACCTTATCAAATGTTTTTTCAGACTTAATAAACGTTGATGTCGTATGTACTATATTATTATGAACAGCGTATAGATTTAGATGTCAAGAAATTTACACAGCTCCGAAATTATTAATTAGGTATTCATACGCAGCTGTAAACTCAATTGTTCTCAAAGACTATTAGTAAATTCTTGCCTTTATGTTTACCCTCCGAGACAATCGAGGTTGAATGCCAATTTAGACGACGACAGCTGGTTGGCTTTGAGTGGGAGGGAATCTAAGAGGATTGACTACTGTCGGGTACGATTGCGAGTAGGTAGTTGTTTCAGCAAATTTATATCTTGACAGATCAGGTGATGTCATATGTGTTACTCAATTTGGATTCGTACCAGTAATTTTTGGGTATTTTAAAAAGATGTGAACAGAGAACCAATTTACTATAATTAAAGTTATTTGGCTACTATTTCTCAATATTCAACAACCAAATGAATTTACTTTAAAAGAGAGATAAATATCTCCTTATCAGACAAATTTGTGGTACAGTAAAAAAATTATTTAGAGAAAAGTGTGATATTACTTGGAAAATAGTAAAATATTACACATTCAAATTTACATTTGATTACCATGTCTTTTATTCAAACATTTTATCTCTAACCCTTAACAAACCTGCATATATCTGTAATGTACCTCACTAGTAATGTCTAATTGGCACATCATATAAGATTTAAACAATTTCATAAAACAGAGTATATTAAGAATCAAAAATTTATTACCTGTATATTTTAAAAATTATTTTATTAATAAAATTTCTTCAAATTAATTTCGTGATTGAATGATCAGAACATTATATTACATTTATCATAACAATGTTTTATAAAATATATTTAAATTCCCTGATAGCTACAATATCGTCCTTTTAATTTTCTACCAGTCCTCGGACCTTTATAATTAAATTTTAAGAAGCGTTTGATAGCCGCGAATCTATTTTTCCCCATAGGAGCACGAAATATTTGGTTGGCAAATATTGAACTCCAGGACACTGTAAAGTCAACTTTGCTCTATTTATCGACACTAGTAGTTTTGTTTATATATTACATCCCTCACATAGAAAAAAACATCACCCATCAATTCTCCAATCAGATTATTTCCCTTTTAATTTATGTCTAGAACCATAAAACCACTTTTGGTAAGCAGTTATTTCCATGTCGTAACATTTTTACATCTTTACCAATACATTCAATAACTGAATTACTGGGACCTCTCACTTTGTCATCAACATAATAAACGCACAATTGCTCGTCTTCTTCTTCGGGTGCTGTTTCATGCATACTACGTGTGTCAGTACAAACACGAACAGAAATTATGTAACGATATAAAACAGATACAAAACCGTTGGCCTAACATCTACAACACGTGTGCAAATAACGTTTGGTATTAATAATATGAAAAATAACGAAAAAAAAACAGATTACATAGAAGCTCCAATTCATTCATAAATGTTTTAAGTGTCTAACAGACAAATGTTTGTTGTTTTGACAATTTTGTATTTATTTATTTCGACAATTTAGCTTAAAGGTAATTTACAGCTATTTACCTATCACTATTTTTTTCTGCAACAATAATTTTTAAATACATTTAAACTATTCGTATTCTTTACAGCTATCAAACATCGAATTTTTAGTATATCTTACATTCAGATGCTCAATAAAAAAAATGTCTCCACCTCGTGTTTTGATTATGGACAGATAAATGTCTTTTAATAAAAATATTTAAATACTCGGGAAACTGCGCCTTATCTATTCGATACGTAAAAATTAACACATCATACAAAATTAGGTCTCTAATATTTAACTATTCTAATTTACTTAAAATATCCTGAATCTTACAATATTTATTTTCATTTAAGATAGCTGTTAATCCTCTATTTCATTTCTAATTTATTAATTACTTTACTCCTTATATCCAACAATGATGAATTACAATATCATATTTGAGAAACTACTATATAAATATATTCAACCATTGTTGAATTAATAAAAAACAATGTAATTAACCTCATAGTGGAATTCAAACAATGAGAGGGGAATAAATAATGTGATTTCGTTATGAATATATTGTGGTCTTCGAAATTAATTAAAGAAAATAAAGCCACTTCGTTAGAGAGTCCGATTATGTAATATTCCAAAACTATTGAAAGTAAATACAATTATTTTAAAGAGATAACAAAAGATTATTTAACCAGAATTTCGATATACATTGGTATTTATACAATTTATGTTTTTAACAAATGTCTCAGCTTTAATGAGAATCAAAAACTTCAGGACCGCTTGTAATGATAATGGTTTGAAATTGTTTCCAAAGTTACAAAAGAACATACAAATTTAATTAAAATAACAAAATTATATTAAAAAGAATCAAACAACAAAAACTAGAGAAATCTAACGAATCTAGAGAAATGTTTACTTCCATAAATGTTTATAAAATCAGTCTTCTACATACAATTTTATTCATAGCTGCTATGGTACCGGTTTGTGCACTCCACAGTTATTTTAATTTTAAAGAAAATATTTTATTTTCAGTCCATAGCATTAATTGCTATATCGTTTCACTTCACAAAAATTCCTGCGCCTCTCTAACAGCTCACGAACTTTAATGTTTCACCTACTATGCCGCCTCAACACTTTAATACATTAATACATACATACATACATACGTTGAATACGACCACCAGTGACCACTTTGGTCAGGACCCTCGGAACACTCTCGCCGTGACTCCACTCGTCAGGCCCTCCTAACACACACTGATTGTCTTCCACCAAAGGTTTGTGTACACACGCTTTTCTGAAATCTTGTGCCACACTGACTGTTCTTTACAATGCTCTGGTTTCGAAGTTACGTCGACAATAATATAAAAGAAAAAATTAAAATAAAATGTGCATTATAAATTGTTGATCTCTACAATATATTATTGATTCTATATGTAAATAAATTTGAAAATGTGTCTGTTAGACACTTGTGGGTTGTTTAAAATTAATTAGTAACGAGATGACTTCATCTTATGCAAAATAAAATGTAGAACTCTAACTTAGGAAATATTCGCGGTATTTAGAGACTACTTAAAAAACATTAATTGATTACAATTTTAAAGAAGGAAAATGGCAGAAGAAAAGTCCGTTTACAACCATCGGAATTGCAACTTTTTCCCGTTAAAGCTATGAGACATATACTTTTGCACGTGCTTTCATAGTTACTTTGCTATCACGGTTCTCCGCGATGTTATCTACAGCTTTACACATGTCAGCAGAAAGCCTAAACGTCAAAAAAGAAACCCCATGAGAAATTTTTATATATTTCATTTCCCGCATAGAAAAATCATCACCCATAAATTCTCCGATCAGCTAACCGAAAAGATTATTTCCCTGTTTCATCGAGTCTTGAACCATAAAACCGTTTTTGGTCAAACCGTGTCATGACGTTTTCCTAACACTGTCAAAATCCGCCCGTTTAGGACAGTCATAGTTACCTAAGCAAACCATTATTATGAAATATCTGAAGGAAGTACGATGGTGGGTAATTTGCATTGCATTTGTTTTTAAATATCGACTTCGAAACTATAAAGTGCGTACTACAAAATATTTTCCAATAGTTTTCATGCTCCCACACCCTGACACGTCGGCAATACTTTGTATGAGGGATTGAAAATTTATTAACCTTTTACTTTAAAATGTTTATGCTTAATTTAAAGTGTTAAACGATTGCATCTGGCATGTGGTGTTAAGTTTTTTTTGTGTAAGCTACACGATTCTTAACTTGTTCTACAGTTATAAAAAAACACATTTGGTTTTGTGCTACCCAACGTGGATTATCGAAGATTAATCCACGAAAATAATTGAGTTAGAAATCCGCCAAAATTTGCATTAAGCATATGTGTCTATGCAAATTGATAAACTGCAATCCAAGACAATTAAGTGAGCAAACAATTTGTTGGAAGTTTGCTAACTGCATTGACTTCACGCAGAATTGTTAATACGGCCTCTACAAACGAAGGATTAATTAAGGATTTTAAACAGTTCTACGAAATTGTGTACATGTTAAACATGTACTTGCTCCCTTTATGAGATTTTTATAAATTTTGCTATGAAACATGCATGATAAAATATTCCTTTGACCTGTAAACATTTAAAAACGATTATTCAACAATTATTGACATGTTTAAATGACAGTTATTTCGATTACCGGTTCGGTAAGAGTTTTAATTAAATTTAATGGCTTATACGTCTGAGTTTTGATTGAAGCTTCTTCTGTTCTTTACGAATGAATGAAGTGACAGGCGCAATGTAAAAGACTAAAATTCATTTTAGAAACATCTTCTCTCGAATATGGAAACAAGGAAAGATGAACAACTCTTTATTTTTCGAAAGCTCCTTGCTTATATATATATATATATATATATATATATATATATATATATATATATATATATATTGTAATGCATTAATTGTTTGGACATAAAATTTGAATTGTTTGATAAATTCATTATAGCGGTCTGATCGAACAAAGCAACAATGGAGATGCGAGCTCGGCTGCTTTGTCGAAAAGTTGAAATGGCGTTTGCGCGCACGAAAGTCTGAGTCAGTTTTACGTATGCAGCCAGCCAGGAAAGTCTAAGTCAGTTTTACGTCTACAACCAGCTAGGATAGAGTTAGCGCCGAGAGATTACAAAGTACGGATCAACTAATAAAACTTGAGAATTGGTGCCGAAAGATTGCTGTGGACGGATGAAGTATTTAGAAAGAGTCCAGATACCGGTAGTAGAACAGCGAGACCAGTTAGAACAATTTTGTTATAAGTTGCAGTCTGTGAAATAAACATCCAAATATTCATCGATAAACATTTTGAGTGCAGAAGTTTTATTTCTATTCTCAAATTAGACCATTGTTTCAATTTTGGAAGACCAAGTAATTGCATCCAGCGTCTAATTATCGTCGGAACGAGTGAATAACATATCCTTAACGAACAGAGAACCAACATTTGGCAAACTAAAAGGTATTAAGTAGAGTCAGTGAAAACCAAGGCCTGATGAGTAAAAATTAAAGTGTAAAAGTGTCCGAACGAGGTAAAAATTGATTGTTCCGGTACCAGACCGACGGTCCGTAAGTAAAATAATTTTGAATACAATTGTAAACGCAAATTAAGGGATAAAGACAGATTTCGTTCGTTCGCTTCTTCTAGTTTTCTTTTCATTGATTGAATTATTGTTTAATTTTAGGTAAATTATATTTTGAATTGTTAATTAGTCAAATTCTACATTTATAGTGTCCTAATCATCAAACCCAGTAAAGGCTCTGAGATATAAAAATTTTGATTGTAATTGTTTTTGAGTTTGAAGCTACAATTTGATAATAAATATTATTTTATGTTTTAAATTTTTATTATCTTTTCATTTAATAAAGTCTATCTGTTGATTATTACTATATATATATATATATATATAGTAAAGATTTCAAATGTATAATGATATATTTTATATAATTTGTTTCTTTAATTATTGGCGGCGTAACTTTGAGGCCAGAGCATTGTAAAGAACAGCATTGTTTGGCGCGAGAATGCAGACTATAATGGTTGCTACGGTGTACTGTCTTGAAGGTATATAAGAAACTCATAACTTTAACGGAGATCTCAGAAATTCAGAGAGAAGTCTGTGTGTGAGAAAGAGAGAGACTGTGTTTTTGAGGGCCTGACCATGGTAGCCCGTGGTCTGTGGTGATAGAATTCAGCAAAAAATAAGCTCTTCTGTATTAAAAAGATTTTCCACAGCAAACTGAGTGTGATGATACAAACGACAGCAAAGTAGAAAGGCTCCTAAAGTGTTGGAAAGTGAGACGATAATAAAACCGGTGCTATGGTCCGTCAATGAAAATAGTGTTCTATAAAAAAAAATAATCACGTGTGCACAAACAAGTGCAGTTCTAAATAAATGGTGTGTAAAAACAAAAAATGTTCTTCTGTAAACCTTTACGTAAATATCGTTTACCGCCATATTTCTATAAGTTTGTAAGATTTAAATAACTTTTCAGATTTATATAGTTTTGGTTGGTGTTATAATATTTTGTTATTGAAAATTTGCTTTTATAAAGTCAACAAAAATCAAATTTGTCAAATAAATAATCTTTGTTATCATATAAAAAATATTGTTTTATTTGCAATTTTCTTCCTTGTTTATTTAATTAAAAGTGTTTCCTACAATATAGACATTTTGATATTTCTACATTTATATTTATATAAAACCGACAAACTGCCCATTTTTAGATTAAATAAATAAATACAAATAATCTTGAGTATATTAAAGACATCTTGTCTAATATTAAAGACATGTACGTAGATTTCGTTAAAGCTGGGCTTTTCCTGTAGATGAAATATTCATATTGTCTTTCATATATATTGAAATTCTTGAAGAAAAATGGAAAGGAATCACACTTCTATATTAATTCCATAAGGATAAGCATATTTCATGCAATTTTACGTATAGAAGGATTTTGGACTGAATCTGAATACGAGGCATAGAATTAGCACTGAGTTGGGAAATCTTCGCAGGCGTGGTGTGTGAGAGTTAGCACGTGGGGAAGGGAGGGGGTGGGGGACGCCATACGCAGACACCACACACTCAAGATAAATGAGAGCAATTTACTCTTCTTCCCTGGGGAACATGGTCCCGAACAAACTCGGCCGCAGCTCGGCTAACTCTTCTCTTGGACGAATATAAAGTTAGCAACGGTGCGAGGGAACATCTTATGTGACGAACATTTTTTTTATATATTGTAATTGCTATGAAATTGGCTTACTTCAAACTTTTCCCCCCCTACTAGTATTCAGTACCTGAATAGTTCAACAACGATCTAATGTAGACGATGAAAGTAAAATAAAATTTAATAATAGTTACAACTGAATTAATAAATATGTATTAAAAAAGTGATAGTAAACGGAAAATACACGTCACGTCAACATTTTAATGTCACAGTGTTGGTATCACAGTTGAATAATTTCTTTATAATGTATAGTTAAACAACTGAATGCCTTATGGAATAATAATTTTTCCATTACACAATAGAACTAAGATGCAAATTACTAATGATTTAAGCAGTAAAATTCTCGTAAAAATATTATTGCTGTTCCTGGTCATTTTTTACCACTTCTTAGTGTTATTGTTGACTATCTGGGTGTTCGGCGTTGTCCGGGTTGTCATGATTAAACTCAGCGACATCCATATCCCCGAATTTGACTCCAATCTCGGTTGTTTTTGCGTTATTTTTATGTAACGCCCCTCTACCACCATCCCTAGGGATTTTCCCCTCCTATGTCTAAAAGGGTTACAATTATACACCTAATTTATGGAGAAACGCTATATATCTCATTAACTCCAAAAGTTATATATCCGACTAAAATATCGGCCGATTTAGCATGTTAGAAAAACCCCACCTCGGAGGGTTAATCGGCAACTTTAATGTCATAATTAAAGTCAGCGACATACATAACCCGGGATTTTACTCCAATCTTTGTTGTTTTCTAATTATTTTTATGTAACGCCCATCCACCACCCTCCAATAACAAAAAGTGTTGCAATTATACACGAAAAACCATCGGGAGGAGCAATATAAATGTTATTGACCACGAAATATATTTATTCGACGAAAATGTCGGCCGTTTTAGCATGTTTAAAAATTTCCACCCCCACCCCTCGGGATGGTAACAGTGTTTGTTTCCGGTTAGAAAGGATCACGTGTTCGAAGTTTGGTCAAATTTTCTCCACGGTTGTAGATTTTTATGCTGAACATACAAACAGTCATTTTTTTTATAAAATTTATTGTCGCATTAACAATGGTAGTCATTAGCGACACCTAAAAACAGTTTACATAAATTATTATTTACAGATTATGGTTCTATTTTATATAATGTCGCTTAGATTTACTTGGTAGATGAGCTTCGGCATCTTTAGGATCGTCGGCTCAGATGTTGCTAGATCGGATAGATGACAGCTGCCTATGGTGTTGTTTCTTGTACTAGCGTAGCAGCTCAGCAGGATGTGCTTGGTGGTAAGGGTTTCTTTGCACTGTGAACATAGTAGTGGCTCTTTTCTGGAAAAAATATAGTTCTTGGTTAATTCTGGAGAGAATTATCTGATTTTTCCGGGTTAACTGTTTTGGGAACTAGGTTCATTGAAAGCTGTAATTTTTGTATAAGCTGATATGTTTATCTTCTCGAGGCATATCTTTGTCCATTACTCTATTATTTTTTATTGCAGATTTTTATATCGTGTTGAACGTTTCTTCTACTGGTCTCATAGATGTTTAAGATATTTCTTGAGAACTAGTTCTCTCCATTGGCGGGGTCTTGATAAGGGTATGTAGGGATTCCCTATAGGGTCTATACTTGGCTGCTCCTGATACCTGATTCTGTTGTTTAGGGAATGCATTATTGCTAATTATAGGGCAGCTGGACACCTGAGCTCTGAGAGCATAACGTATCGTTGTCAGGTCCATCATACACCAGATGTTGGGTTGTCCCGCTTCAAATTGGAATTTTTCCCTATTTGTACTCAAGCAGCCAGAAGTGGTTCTGAATGCTATATTTTCAATGGTAGCTATTCAGTTAATTATACACACCGCGAGGGCTATTCTCTCGCAGGCAGTACATGCGAGGGATTTTTTCTCGCAGGCAGAACCTTGTAGGAGAGACAGGAAGAGGCTGCCTATGGGGATGCCTTTTCCTCTCTCCGTTTTTGAACTAAGGTTCCCACAAGCCGAGGCACCTCGACCTGTTTTGAGAGGTGTATCTTCTGGGGTCACAGACCTTGGGCATACGGTAAGAGTTGTTTGTTGTTCCCATTGGAACAGGTCGAGTTACGGAGAAGGAAATGCTGCGTCCCCAGAGCAAACTCCTCTCCCGCTATCGGAAGAGCGTGGGACAAGTACCCAATGCCCGACCTACCTGATGCAGGTTTTTCTAGGGTTTTCCCTGCATTACTTTTAGACGAATGCCTGGTAGGATCCTTAAAATATAGCCCGGGGGCCGTAGTTAACCCTTGGCTACCTTCCACATCCCCCCTTTCAAATCCCTTCATATGCTATTAAAGGGGAGTTGCCACCAAGTGGATTACCCTCATGTACCCTGTTACCCTAAAGAAAATTGTTAATTATAGATTTGGATTTAGATCTTATAATCGCTTTGTATGTTAGGATTAGGCTACTTCTATCAGCGCCCCAATTTTTTGCAGCAATACAGACGAGAATATATAATCTCCTTTTTACATCTGTGCATAGTTCATCTCTGTGCACTTTAAAAGTTAGTTTTTTATCCCATGTTATTCCTAGTATTTTTATGTGCTCGTTGAAATATATACAAGAAACCCTTCAGTTCTCAGGTCTGACAAGCACAGCCTCAGTCTCAACGAGTCAAGCGTTCATTATTCTGGTATCACACTATTTAACAGCCTTCCTAATCATGTAAAGAACACCAACAACTACAACTCATTCGTCAAGAAGTGTAAAACTTTTATTGTAAATGGAACTTATTACTCCGTACACGAATTTTTGAATCGGTCTCACATTCGTTGAACTGCCTTTCCTACAAAATTGCCGAATATGCTATTAATATGTAAATAGTTTGTCCTGTTTTCTCCTTTTGGTTCTGTTTTCCTGCCTCTGCTTTCTGTTTTAGTAAATATCCATGACGACATCCCTCCGTACCTAGCGGCAGGAAATGAATACCAGGAAGTGATAAGTGTCGTGTGCGTGTTTCTTAAAGATTGTATGTATGATTGTGGTGACTAGACAAATGTGAACAGATATGAATAATTTTTTTGTTGTGTGTGTAACCTATTAATATTAATTCTGTTTATATGTAATTTATCTACTGTACATTTCTGACGAATCCTATTTCCTCATTAGAGGGCTAATGATGAATAAATCTATCTATCTATCTATATTTCTACCTTCTAATAGTAGCTGTAAGAGCTTAATTTTCTTTTTCCTAGTGAAGATGATTGCCCTGGTTTTATCACAACTGAAATTGTACCCTATTTTAGCGGACCATGACGTAATCCTATCCAATGTATTTCGCATTTCTTTCGTTGTCTCTTCTATATTGTAGCCTCTTTTAAACAAAATGATATTATCTGCGTCTAGAAGATGTCTGGTTGGCGGTAGGATGGTAGATTTCAGCTCATTAATGGTTACTATGAAAAGTACTACACTTAGCGCTGATCCTTCGGGTATTCCATTTTCTAATACTTGTTACTTAGAGAGGGTGTTGTTAGCCCTAACCTTAATTGGCAATTAAGTTCCTTGTGCATTCAGATATATTCCCCTTTCCACCATATATAGAGAGTTGGTTTAATGTATGCCATATCCAAGTTCTGTCGTATGCTTTATTTATGTCCAGAATGACCGTTAAGACGTGAGCATCTTGCGATAGGGCGTCTTTTATCCTATTATCAAGTTCTACAAGCGTGGAGGTGGTCGAATGTTCTTTACGGAAAGCATGTTTATGAGGGTTAATTATATTGTTTATTTCCAAGTACCTCATCAGGCGCTTCGCGATGACTTTCTGGAGTAATTTATATATATTGGAATTGAGCGAGATGAGTCTATAGCTACCGGGACAATACGGATTCTTGTCCGGTTTTAGGATCGGTATAGACTTTAGCCATAATATGGGAATTGTATGGTTGTTCCAAATCTGGTTCAGGAAAGCGAGGAGTATTTGCATAGCTTCTTCTGGTAAGTTCTTGTCAGTTTTATTTATGTGGTATATCTAATTTGCTGAAATTTCTACATATTAATTATCAAAGAAAATGTAAAACGATTTGTCAGCTGTAAAATAATTTTTTAGTTATTAAAATAAAACTTTCTAGCCCAAATTAAAATTTCTCAACCATCGTAAGTTAAATGACATGGAATTATTCCAGTTTTCTTCCTTAACTGACTGCTAAAGTCTGTGATTTGATCGTAGAAAGACAACTATTGCGAGTTATTAGGATTAGACAACTTAAATTACTATTATTCTTCTATATTACTAGTAAATAAAGTGTTTCGAGTGTGTCTCTTTAAACCGCTTCAAGGCGATAGGAAGCAGGAACCGACGTGACGTAAAAAAAAATAATCTAAATACAGAAAATAGCGGATATAATCAAAACTTTTCCTAATATTTCGACCTACCGTAGATGAAGATAAATCTTTTAAACTCATTATAATTTCAAATATATTCATTCTATCAATAATGAGAGCATAATTCATGAAGCTGCAATTAGTATATTTTATACTAAATTCTCAGGGTTTTCACATCCAATAAATGTGGTCTATATTTGCATATTATTCCCTAAATACAATTCTGTATACATGTGTAAATTAAACTCTGTAAACTTAATATCGGTTTATGCGATAATAATTCATTACACTCGTGCAGATTACATATAAAACAAACAGTACTCAAATATGTCAACTGAAAATTTATTCCATTTTGAGACGTATAAATATTATATGCTGTATCAAAATATTAATTGCACGGGGTTTTGTTTAAAACTCTTTACTCTAACAATAACGACTCGGAATTCGTATGTAAATGATATGTAAATTATTATTGCGAAATAATAGCAGATAAATGAGTACGAAATGCCTATCAACCAGAGGCTAGTAAATTACTCATTATTTTCTTTAACTATCAGATAAAAATAAGCTGTTTATAATATTTTTCTTTTCGTATCAACAAGTTAATTTACAGAAAATTTATTTGTCAATCATAAAATAAATTATGTTTTGTTTCTACGTCAATACATTACGGCTTAGAATATTAAATTAATTAATTGTAATTCTTGACATGTTGAATTTCTTTACGAATAATATAATAAGGTAATAAGGTTTACAAGTGACATTTAATTTGTACCATGCCCTTATAATATATTAACCGGTGAAGTTAAATATTTACATAAAAAATATAACACAATTATACAAGAATTATAACATTAAAAAAATAAAATTATTATCCACAATACTTTTGTAAAATTATTATTTTTTCATAGCGATATTTTAAAATATGAATAAATAATACTTCTAGGCTTATATTGTCATAAATTAGGAGAATTTAAGTTTGTATACATTATATTGCGATGTAATTGTAACTTTCGTAATAATAAAGTTTGTAAATATTTATTGCTAAATCAAAAAATTATGTAAAACGATCTAATAATATTGTATTTATATAGGCATTATTTAATGAATGAATTACATTGCGATTACAGTTATAAGGCACTTTCCCGGTTATTTCCGTGAAGGGTGAGACCTTGAATTCATCAATCAAAGAACTTAAAAATAAGGGTGATAGAAGAAGCGTTGACGAACAATCGCAGCATATTCTACTGCGTTTAATTTGATTTATACGAAAACCACGTGCGACCACATGGCGGCAATAGATGCTCTTTACATGTGGAATTCCCATGTGCCTTCTAACTTTAATATCACACTGTATATGAATACAAAATTTAATATGAATATAAAACCGTTACTTAAAAGAGGCTATAAATTACGCTTAACTGACCTGTTTCATTTTCAATCATACTTCCTGGAGTATTGGTAACTTTTAATGTATAATAAAAACCTATTAATATGTAATTAGCCGAGACATCTCGACCTGTTTTCAGTGGTTTTGTTCCGGGGTCGCAGACCTTGGGCATACGGGCCATTATTCCTATTGGAATAGTCCGCCAGCTGCCTCCTAAACTGGTAAGGTACGGAGAAGGTAATGCTGCAATCCCACATCAAACCCCTGTCCCACCATCGGAAGGACGTGGGACATGTACCTAGTGCCCCTCCTACTTAATACAGGTTTTGTATGGTTAGTCCTGCATCACTATTAGGTGAATGCCGAATAGGATCCTTAAACTATAGTCCGGAGACTCCAGTTAACCTTGGCTACCTTCCTCTACACTTCCGCTATCCTCTTTTGAAATATCTTCCTATTCTCTTAAAGAGGAGTTGCCACCATGTGGATTATTCTCATGTAGTCTGTTTCTCTAAAAAAAACGTAATTTATATTCTCCGTGTTAAAATAAATTTGTATTGAAAACAAATCAAAGATTGCTCGTATTTATATAAATTTTATTTCCTTTGAATTCATCGACAAATTTAATTGTATAGATGTGGTTATTAATATAAATAAAATTGGTAGATGAGACTTTTTAGTTTTGTTTTCGAGATCAGATGTCGATGACGACGCCACCACGATGTTATTTATTTTCCTACTTCCTCACCCACGACGGTATTGCCAGATTGTCTCTCAGTGCTGCCGATGTTTCGCGCCGTCGAGGGCGATTAGGTGTAACGAAGCGCAAAACGTTTTTCACTATAGAATCACAACGTGCCGCTGCGGCGTTGCTTCATCATTCGCCCCTTCAGACCTCGCTACAGGAAAAAGAAAGGAGAGACGCCCGGAATTGATGGTCTTTTCAAGCTATCAGGCGACCCCAAATTGGAATGTGGGAAGAAGCAGGAAAATCGTTTACAATACAATTAACTTCGATTTACTTTATATATGGAAATAGAAGCCTAAATAAAAGTCACTCGTTATGTTTTTGTGTAACTCAAAGTGAATACAAACCTAAGCATGGACACAGAAGAATGAAATAATTCAGATCTTGAATTGTGGTAAGGTCTTTTTAGTAAAGGTGAATAAAATAAGAAATAATCACAACGAAATGTAACCAGTAAACTTAAAAGTACATGAAAAGTGCTAACCGTCGTAAACAATCCGAGAAATTTTAAAATAATAGTTTCTTTAATAATGAAAGGCTGTGCATGGAGGGGAGCACCTTTAGGGATGGGGGTAAAGGGGCTTTTTTAAAAGCGGAAAACAACCAAGATTGGAATCAAAGCCGGGGTTATGGATGTCGGTGAGTTTAATAATGACAACCCGACCAACGCCGGGCACACAGCTCGTTCATAAATAAAATGCTTAACATGTGTGTTACTTGATATTTCAGGATACTTTTATAGTTTCGTGTTTGGTGATGTTTGGACTTAGTAAAATATCTCAAGAAAATGGTTAAATGAGAAAGGATGAATAGATAATTTTGCTCTAGTATTTGGACATTTAGCGAGTAAAAGATTTAGAAAACTGTGAAGGACATAGGAGAAAGATAGGAGGTAAAAAAAGAGGCAACATTTCGGTTTAGGCGTTATGAGGGAACTGAAATAGTAGAAAATGTCTCTCCATGGTTTTTGATATTACGAATTGATATTCCTAATCCGTGAAGGAAGTGCATAAAGTTGTAAGAAGAAGTACAAAATATTTAGACGCAGACCCTGTTAGTTTTACCTTGCCTAAATAAATAACTACCTTGTACATCCGATTGTAGACTGTGAACTGGAGTGGATTAAGAACGAGTACGGAGATTAGGCAAAATCGCTTGTGAAATTACCGTAACTCAATTTTTTCCCAAAATAATAAATGATGAATGTAATCTAATTTCCACAAGTTTAATATTCAAATCCGATCACTTATACATACGAGGGCACGACTTTTTTCTTGAGGGTTTCATTGCTGTGATCAATACCGAAGAGGTAACGTATTGATAAGCGTTATCCAGGGAGAAAAAAATATACGATATGGAATTCTCAAACAACAAAATATATGAGAGCGTCGCGAGTTGTAAACACCAGTTGCAAAATTCAATGCATGGAAAACGGCGCGTGAATGCGCATAAATTACTGCAAAGGCGCTGAAATATGAATAAAAAAAATGTATGTGGACAACCGATTTCTGAATTTCACCTAAGGCGTATACACGCTTCCTCGGAATGAATGGAAAAAACAGTATTATTTACTGATCTACTGTTATTTAAATATTTAATAAATAATTGTATTGTACTTGAATGTCATAGGAAAATACTTGTCTCGGTTAGATAATAAGAAACAGAACGGTGTCAAAATTGATATAGTTATAATAAGTTTATATTATTTTGGTTCCTTTGAGTTCTTTCATTAACCCAACAACAACAAGAAAGTAAAAAATATGCGTCCATTTTGTAAATTATGAGTAAGATAAAATAGCCAAATACAGACAAAAGAAGTTATATAAATACCACACAACGTTTCTGCAAACCTTGTTTCTTTCTTCAGGTGCTAAGAAAACCAGAAACACAAGAGTGAAGACTGACACAATTACAGAGTTCAGTTGACAATCTCAAAAGCGAAGAATACGCAACGACAATCCATATAATAAAAAAAGGATATATATTTGTATGTATGTATTTACGTTAATTTCTATACAGATTTAGACGCGTGGTCAGTTTACAACAAAAATTGGTACACATATTCTTCAAAACACGACAAACGATTCTGTGAGGGTGATAAAATCATAACATAAAGGTGGAAAGATTTATAATTTAAAAATGTGATCATTTTGATTTAAATTACTGCGTGCCAAGAGACCATGACGTCAACGCGCGAGCGAGGGAGACGTTACTACGAGACGAACAAAGGAAATAGTTCCTATTACTGTAATGAAATAAAGCATAAATGAATGAAACGGATAATTTTATCCATCAATACTCCATCGAATGATAATAAAAAAACAATACGAAATACTTTACGATTTATTACGGAAAATGTAAGTTGATTTTCGCACCATATGAGTGACTCCAACATGTCGACCATTTGTTTACTCTGTGAATCTAGCTAAAAATTTCTTCAATTTAATCATTTGTATTGACTGAAGACTGAGAGACAATTATATCCTGCATTACTCAAGTAGTATATTTAAGAAGAATTTCGAACGTATGTTTTTTGGGATTAATGCAATAAAATTAAATGCTTTTTTATAGCTATTCAATTAATGCGTTAACGGTCTAAAATATATACGGAACTAGGAACAGTTACATTTAGGTTAAAACACTTCTTGAATAAAGATTAATATGGAAGTAAATACTTTTTGGAGTTTATATAAATGAGTACACGGACAACGTTAATATGACAACCCGGAGAACACCGGGAACCCAGCTAGTGTGAAATAATAAAGGGTTAGCGTAACAATAAATGATCGTAGCAGTAGTTGAATTTTATAGTAATTACTAGCTGGGTGCCCGGCGTTGCCCGAGATGTCAATTATCTATAACCATAGATAAGACTCCAATTTTGGATACTTTTGAGCTGTTTTAATGTAAAGCTCCTAGAACCCTATCCCTAAATGTGCTCACCTCACATGCCGAAGGGGGATGAAGTCATTGACTAAATATATCGGCCGTTTTTACATGTTAGAAGATGACCACCCCCACAAATATGCGATAATGAAAAAGAATGTATTCCACGCAAAAATCGGCCGATTACATTGTCTGAAAATTTATTCCCCCGCCCAACACCTCCCAAACCCGTCGCGTTTCCCAGGTTGTCACAATTAGATTCAGCGACATTCATAGTCTCGGAATTGATTCGAATCTTGGTTGTTTTTGCGGGATTTTATTTAACGTAACTCCACGCCACCCCTAAGCTTGCTCCCCTCACAGGGGTTAAATTATACACGAACAACATCGGTATAAATACTTTCAAAGTAATTAACCCCAGGAAATAATTATCGCAAATATCGACCATTTAACATGTTTGAAATTTTTCACCCCCGACCACTCCCGCTTCGGGGACTTAAACGGTCAAGTTTAATGTAATAATTAAACTCAGTGACAATCCTGATAGTTTCTGGTTTATTTTTATCTAATGCTACTTCCACGCCAACCCTTAAGAGTGTACCCTTCCGAGTCCGAAAGGGGTTGAAATTATACACAGAGAACATGTAGGGAAATTTTATTAATATAATTCATCCCGAAATATATTTAATTGACGAAAAAACAACCGGTCAACTCATCCCAACCCAGCCGATACCCGCGCGTTGTCCAGATTGTCATAAATAAATTCAGCAACATCCATTACCTTCGATTTGACTCGAATCTCGGTTGTTTTCCCGTTATTTTCAAGGAAATTAATTAAACTCAGTGACAATCCGGATAGTTTCTGGTTTCTTTTTATGTAATGCTACTTCACGCCCACCCTTAAGGGTGCACCCTTATGAGTCCGAATGGGGTTGAAATTATACACAGATAACATGTAGGGAAATTTTATTAATATAATTCATCCCGAAATATATTTAATTGACGAAAAAACAACCGGTCAACTCATCCCAACCCAGCCGATACCCGCGCGTTGTCCAGATTGTCATAAATAAATAAAGCAACATCCATTACCTTCGATTTGACTCGAATCTCGGTTGTTTTCCCGTTATTTTCAAGGAAATTAATTAAACTCAGTGACAATCCCGATAGTTTCTGGTTTCTTTTTATGTAATGCTACTTCACGCCCACCCTTAAGGGTCCACCTTTATGAGTCCGAAAGGGGTTGAAATTATTCACAAAGAACATGTAGTGAAATTTTATTAATCTAATTCATCCCTAAATATATATTTAATTGACGCAAAAAACAGCCGGTCAACTCATCCCAACCCAGTCGATACCCGCGCGTTGTCCAGATTGTCGTAAATAAATTCAGGACATCCATGATCTTCGATTTGACTCGAATCTCGGTTGTTTTCCCGTTATTTTCAAGGAAATTCCCTCCAGCCCCACCCCTATCATGGTGCATCCTTCCGAGTCCGAAAGGGGTTGAAATTATACACAGAGAACATGTAGGGAAATTTTATTAATCTAATTCATCCGTAAATATATTTAATTGACGCAAAAAACAGCCGGTCAACTCATCCCAACCGAGCCGATACCCGCGCGTTGTCCAGATTGTCATAAATAAATTCAGCAACATCCATTACCTTCGATTTGACTCGAATCTCGGTTGTTTTCTCGTTATTTTCAAGGAAATTAATTAAACTCAGTGACAATCCCGATAGTTTCTGGTTTCTTTTTATGTAATGCTACTTCACGCCCACCCTTAATAGTGCACCCTTATGAGTCCGAAAGAGGTTGAAATTATTCACAAAGAACATGTAGGGAAATTTTATTAATCTAATTCATCCCTAAATATATTTAATTGACGCAAAAAACAGCCGGTCAACTCATCCCAACCCAGCCGATACCCGCGCGTTGTCCAGATTGTCATAAATAAATTCAGGGACATCCATGACCTTCGATTTGACTCGAATCTCGGTTGTTTTCCCGTTATTTTCAAGGAAATTCCCTCAAGCCCCACCCCTATCATGCCTACGAACAACATAGGTAGAAATACTCATAACGTCAATGGTCCCGGAATTTATTTATTCCACGCTAATATCGATGATTTAACATGTTAGAAATTTTCCATCCCATCCATTCCCGCCCCTTGGGGCTAAATGGCCAATTTGATGCTATAATTGAACTGGATGACATCCATAACATTGGATTTGACTCCAATCTCGGTTGTATTCACGTTATTTTATTGCAGCGTTCCCCCACCCAACACCTAAAAGTGCTCTACTGATAATCCTGACCCGCTTCTGGGGGTGGTAGACGCGTCTGACCCCGACAGTGTTGTTTTCCTGGTCGCAAAGAACCCGTGTACGAAATTTGGTGAAATTTGCTCCAGCGGTGTAGATTTGTATTCTCCACCCCAAACGCTAGGGGTGCTCTTTCGCCAGGGTGTAGAGGTTGAAAATTATATTCAGATATCATCAGTGGAAAGACTATAAATATCTTTGACCCCTAAAAATATTTATCCGACTGAAATATCGACTGTTTTAGCATGTTCAAATATTTCCACCCCCGTCCACCCCCGCTTCTGAGGGTGGTAGGCGCGTCTCACCCCGACAGTGTTTGTTTCCTGGTCGCAAAGAACACGTGCACGAAATTTGGTGAAATTTTAACCACCGGTATAGATTTGTATTCTCCACCCCAAACGCTAGGGGTGCTCTTTCCCCAGGGTGTAGGGGATGAAAATTATCTTCAGAAAACATCGGTAGAAACACCATCAATATCATGGACCCCTAAAAATTATTATCCGACTAAAATATCGGCTGGTTTAGCATGTTTAAATATTTCAACCCCCGTGCACCCCCGCTTCTGGGGGTGGTAGACATGACTCACCCCGACAGTGTTTGTTTCCTGGTCGCAAAGAACACGTGTACGAAATTTGGTGAAATTTTCTCCAGCGGTGTAAATTTGTATAACGAACATACAAATATACAAACATACAAACATACAAACAAACATACAAACATACAAACAAACATACATACACTCTTTTTTATTTATAAGACTAGCTGGGTGCCCGGCGTTGCCCGAGATGTCGTTTATCTATAACCATCCATAAGACTCCAATTTTGGTTACTTTTGCGCTATTTTTATGTAAAGCTCCTCGAAACCTATCCCTAAATGTGCTCACCTCCCATGCCGAAGGGGGATGAAGTCATTGACGAAATATATCGGCCGTTTTTACATGTTAGAAGATGACCACCCCCACAATTATGCGATAATGAAAAAGAATGTATTCCACGCAAAAATCGGCCGATTACATTGTCTGAAAACTTATTCCCCCGCCCAACACCTCCCAAACCCGTCGCGTTACCCAGGTTGTCACAATTAGATTCAGCGACATTCATAGTCTCTGAATTGATTCGAATCTCTGTTGTTTTTGCGGGATTTTATTTAACGTACCTCCACGCCACCCCTAAGCTTGCTCCCCTCACAGGGGTTAAATTATACACAAACAACATCGGTATAAATACTTTCAAAGTAATTAACCCCAGGAAATAATTATCGCAAATATCGACCGTTTAACATGTTTGAAATTTTTCACCCCCGACCACTCCCGCTTCGGGGACTTAAACGGTCAAGTTTAATGTCATAATTAAACTCAGTGAGAATCCTGATAGTTTCTGGTTTATTTTTATCTAATGCTACTTCCACGCCAACTCTTAAGGGTGCACCCTTCCGAGTCCGAAAGGGGTTGAAATTATACACAGAGAACATGTAGGGAAATTTTATTAATCTAATTCACCCCGAAATAAATTTAATCGACGCAAAAAACAGCCGGTAACTCATCCCAACCTAGCCGATACCCAAGCGTTGTCCAGATTGTCATAAATAAATTCAGGGACATCCATGACTTTCGATTTGACTCGAATCTCGGTGGTTTTCCAGTTATTTTCAAGGAAATTAATTAAACTCAGTGACAATCCCGATAGTTTCTGGTTTCTTTTTATGTAATGCTACTTCACGCCCACCCTTAAGGGTGCACCCTTATGAGTCCGAAAGGGGTTGAAATTACACACAGAGAACGTGTAGGGAAATTTTATTAATGTAATTCATCCCGAAATATATTTAATCGACGCAAAAAACAGCCGGTCAACTCATCCCAACCCAGCCGATACCCGCGCGTTGTCATAAATAAATTCAGGGACATCCATTACCTTCGATTTAACTCGAATCTCGGTTGTTTTGCCGTTATTTTCAAGGAAATCCCCTCCAGCCCCACCCCTATCATGCCTACAAACAACATCGGTAGAAATACTATCAACGTCAATGGTCCCGGCAGTTATTTATTCCACGCTAATATCGATGATTTAACATGTTAGAAAATTTCCATCCCATCCACTCCCGCCTCTCGGGGCTAAATGGGCAATTTGATGCTATAATTGAACTGGACAACATCCATAACCTTGGATTTTACTCCAATCTCGGTTGTATTCGCGTTATTTTATTGCAGCGTTCCTCCACCCAACACCTAAAAGTGCTCTACTGATAATCCCGACCCGCTTCTGGGGGTGGTAGACGCGTCTCACCCCAACAGTCGGTAGAAACACTATCAATATCTGTGACCCCTAAAAATATTTATCCGACTGAAATATCGACTGTTTTAGCATGTTTAAATATTTCAACCCCCGTCCGCCCCCGATTCTGGAGGTGGTAGACGCGTCTTACCCCGACAGTGTTTGTTTCCTAGTCACAAAGAACACGTGTACGAAATTTGGTGAAATTTTTTCCAGCGGTGTAGGTATGTATTACGAACATACAAATATACAAACATACAAATATACAAACATACATACATACATACATACACTCATTTTTATTTATAAAATTAAACGTCGTTATTAATGGAAACAACATCGGTTAAAATAGTATGAACAACACCACCCCTAAATCTGCTACTTTCCCGTGGTGGAAAGGGTTGAATTTTTACTCATATCACATCGGTAGAAACACTATCAATCTAGTTTACCCATAAAAACATATCATTTTGGCACTTTTAGAATAATAGACAATTCTCACCCCCAGCCCTAACCAAGCTCACCACTAATGTGTAAACGGATTTATCTTTTTAACAACATCCGTTGAAATACTATTCACGTAATTCTCCTCCAAGAACGCGCAAGAACTGACTATTTATCTCCCCTTCCAACCCCCACCCTTTCGGGTTAAATCGGCAATTAAAAATATTTATCCGAAGTAAACTCAGTGACATCCATAACCTTCGATTTGACTCCAAACTCGGTTGTATTCGCGTTATTTTTCTGTAAAGCAACTCCACCCCAAACCCTAAGGGTGCCCTTTTCCCAGGGCGTAGGAGATGAATATTATATTCAGATAACATCGGTAGAAACACAATCAAAATATTTATCCGACTGAAATATCGACTGTTTTAACATGTTTAAATATTTCCATCCCATCCACCCCCGCTTCTGGGGGTGGTAGGCGCGTCTCACCCCGACATTGTTGTTTTCCTGTTCGCAAAGAACACGTGTACGAAATTTGGTGTAATTTGATCCACCGGTATAGATTTGTATTCTCCACCCCAAACCCTAAGGGTGCCCTTTTCCCAGGATGTAGGGGATGAAAATTATATTCAGAAAACATCGGTATAAACACAATCAATATCTTTGACCCCGAAAATATTTATCCAAATCTAATACCTGCTGTTTTAGCATGTTTAAGTATTTCAACCCCCGTCCACCCCCGCTTCTGGGGTTGGTAGACGCGTCTCACCCCGACGGTGTTTGTTTCCTGGTCGTAAAGAACACGTGTACGAATTTTGGTGAAATTTGCTCCAGCGGTGTAGATTTGTACTCTCCACCCCAAACGCTAGGGGTGCTCTTTCCCCATTGTGTAGAGGTTGAAAATTATATTCAGATATCATTAGTGGAAAGACTACAAATACCTTTGACCCCTAAAAATATTTATCCGACTGAAATATCGACTGTTTTAGCATGTTCAAATATTTCCACCCCCGTCCACCCCCTCTTCTGGGGGTGGTAGGCGCGTCTCACCCCGACAGTGTTGTTTTCCTGGTCGCAAAGAACACGTGTACGAAATTTGGTGAAATTTGATCCACCGGTATAGATTTGTATTCTCCACCCCAAACTCTAAGGGTGCCCTTTTCTCAGGGTGTAGGGGATGAAAATTATATTCAGAAAACATCGGTAGAAACACCATCAATATCTTGGACCCCTAAAAATTATTATCCGACTAAAATATCGGCTGTTTTAGCATGTTTAAATATTTCAACCCCCGTGCACCCCCGCTTCTGGGGGTGGTAGACATGTCTCACCCCGACAGTGTTTGTTTCCTGGTCGTAAAGAACACGTGTACGAAATTTGGTGAAATTTGCTCTAACGGTGTAGATTTGTATAACGAACATACAAATATACAAACATACAAACATACAAACAAACAAACAAACATACAAACAAACATACATACACTCTTTTTTATTTATAAGATTATATTATATTTACTGAGATTTGTCAACCGAATTGTGCAGCTGCGTTGCACAAGGCTCCTGTGTTTTTTCATTTATCTTAGCACCTGAAGTAGTGAACAAGGTTTTTTTGAACAAGGCACTTAGTTCACCACTTCTTTAGTCTGTATTTGGCTATTTTTATTATTAATAATATTCATAACAGTTTTAAATGTTTCGATTTGGCATATTTGCAGACTAAAAGATTGTTAAGAAATTTTGTGTTAGACATATATTCCTTGACACAATTATTAAATGAACGTTTTTTTTTGCCCTATGTAGCAGTATCAAGTAACATATGTCTAATATGCCTAGAAGATGACGGCAGTGCATTTGGTCGTCGAAACGTCGCGTTACAATCGCTGTGTTACCCGGGTGGAAACCCGAGAACTTTTTCTTCAACAAATACACCGGGAAAACCTTCGATCTTTTGATATGTCTAATATTAATTTTTTTTTAAAATTCCAAATACACCTTAGATCGATTTTTGTTCCGGGAAAAGCTAACTTAAAAAGATCCATGTAAAAGAATAAAAAGGCTAACATTATTAAAATTATTTTATTGTTTAAATTTGTATTATTTGTATTATTATATATTAAACTGGAACAGGCTGTGTTAATGTGTACTCGAGTCGGGAAACAGATTCGGGTCCAGGATTGATTTACGTTCGTAACAGGAGAGATTCTGTATTGAAAAAATTCAATATAACACAAGGATATTGTGTTCTGTGGTGAGGTGGAAGATTTAAAGCAAATAAGCCATCACGAGAGCACACATTGGGCGCAACCTAGAACTGCGCTGTCGTGCCGTGCATCGGATACCGTGTAACGTTGAAGAGAATATTGGGCAAAGGGAAGTATCGCCTAAATCCGCTGGAATCAGAAAATAGTATCAGTGTATATATGAAATCCTTACTCCTCCGAGAGCTTGTTGCGGGGATGCTCCTGTACTGAACTCCCTAGGGAACATGAAGTAGCTGACATACGACAGGTAGAAACAACTCCTTGGGAGGGGGAAAAGAGGATTGCGGATCCTAGCCACTCGCGAAACTGGTCCTCTCTTGAAATATTTACGAACTGGCTCATCGCCCTTATAATATTTCAAACGCGCTTCATGAAACGACCTATGGCGGGGGAAAAAATGCAGAACTTTCTATTTCATAGAATCCAAATAGTAAATACGGACGAACAGGCAAACACTAAAAGAATTATGTTATCAGTTACGAATTATGTTACAAATATTTATGTGATGACTTTATTGCTGATGATGAAATCTACATTAAAATTTTATTGTAACATAAATTACATTTATTGTAGGATCTGTCGATTATAAGAATTTTATTTTACTTATATCGAAATAATTATTAAACTAGAAACATTTTTATTTATAGGTGAAATTACTCGTGAATGTTTACTGTTTTAGTGAAAATATTAGTAACATTTAGCACGTCATAAGAAATACTAGAACTATTAAATCTTCTACTTCTAATAATAATAGGCCTGTTCCGGTCTCACCATCTAGTCCACGGTCATCCCCCTTTCCTTCTTCCTATTGGGTTATATTCCATTATTTGTTTGGAAATCCTTTGTGGCGGCATATGATGTACATGTTCCTTCCATGTCTTTTTAAGTTGGATCGCCTTCTCTGTTATTGATTGTATGCCTAGTTCATCTCTTATTGTTTCATTTCTGATTCTTTCTTCTCTACTGCATCCTATAACTGATCTTAGAAACTTCATTTCTGATGTTTCTAGTTGTCTTAGATCTTTTTCTAAGCGTCCAGCTTTCCGTCCGGTATAGTAAAGTGGGAACTGCCATAACTTTATAAAATTTTATTTCCTTTTCTTTCCTTGTTTTTCCCTTCAAGGTTCTTCTTATTGTGCCACATATATGTTAATTTTTCTCTGTATATCTTTATCTTGTTCGTATGAAATATCGCCTCCTAAGTATTGGAAATGTGATATCTGTTCAATTGGTTTATCATCTAGAATTATTTTTGTTCTGACAGAATAATTGCCTAAAACTGCCATTGTTTTTGTTTTCTTTATGTAAATTTTCAGGTTATAGCCTTGACTTAGTACATTTAGCCTATGTAAAGTTATTTGTAGTTTGTCGTCACTATTTGAATTATGACTTGATCATCAGCGAAAAGCATCGTGTTGATGCATTTATTCCTTCCTATATTTATACCTGATGGTGTTTTCTCTCTTTTTCATTCCCGTATCATATCATCTATGTAAATAATGTAGGTGACAAGCTACATCCCTGTTTAACTCCTTGATTCATTTCTATTTCTTCTGATATTTCTTTCCCATTACTAACACTAATTCTTGTATTTGTATATAGACTTTGTGATACCTGAATTAAATGTTTAGGTATTTCTCTTTTTTCCAGTATTAACCACAACTTATTTCTCTTAATCCTGTCAAATGCTTTTTAATAGTCTACGAATGCCAGGTGAGTTTCCAAATTAAATGCTCGTCTTTTTTGTATTATCTGTTTGAATGTGAAAACATCGTCAGAACTATTAAATGTCACGGAACATTATGAGTAACGACTGACTCAAATAGTAGATATTAATCGACAAATCAGTCTGTCTTGAGACTGTCTAAAAATCATAAATATTCTCATTCAACATATTTCCTGAAAACTTTATATTTTTTTTTCAAAAATAAATTACAACGACTTCTTCCGAATAACATACAATCCACTAAGCAATATTTTAATAAACTTGTGACTGTCATAAAATCAATTATATGGACTGTAAAAAACAGTCGAAGACTAAAAAATAACAACGTTTCTTCCACCAATTGGTGGACATTTTCAAGTGACGAATATACTGGATTCCCGCGTATTTAGATTAACAAAGACAACGGAGAGATATCTCGTACTAAACAAAAGATCATACGTTTTACACAGAGACTAACTGTCACTGTTCACATTAATATAATTGTTCGTATTAATTCTAAAGATGACCATTTCAGTTATAAGTCTACAAAAGTAGTTAGTTTCAACGTCAATGATCCTGACATCAGTCCAGCTATGGTTATTTTAATAAACATGTTTTGAAATACTCGAGTTATTACCCAAGCGTAATTTATAATTCGCTTTACTCTCCTCATTAATGTCCTTTTTGTTTGTCCAATATAAATAGCATTGAGATCATTACATTCAATTTTTTAATTATAATTTGTGTTAAAATTAAATTCCACTGTATCCATTTACGTTTTGCACTGTTATTTGTCATTATCATTATATTAGTTTGGCATCCAGTAAATATCTTTCAAGTAGCCCCGAATTTTTGTTAGTCTTATAATTCGAAAAAATTACTATCTGTCCGAGCAATTGAGTTCTTAAGCTTGTCGTATTTATTATTACAACGTATTGTTCTAGAACAGTTCAGAAAGTAGTAAACAGTAAAGCGGAGAATTGGAAAGTTAAAAATTAAACAGTAACAACGTATTGTTCTATAACAGTTCAGAACGTAGTAAATTTTACAGTAAAGCGGAGAATTAGAATGTTAAAAATCGGCATTATGTTGCTTTCCTCGATCTTATTCAAATGCATACTTTTCCTTTACTGAATACGTTGCTTTAGAAATGTCTCGCCCGGTTAAAACTAACTTTTGATTCGTGTCAATTCGCCTCCAAGTTGTGTAACAAGACGCCGATCGAGAAGCTGTCGTTAACGCCACCTTCAGAAGGCGAAGCTTAGCGTCTTCGCATAATTGCTATTTCAACAATGTCAACGTCGCCTCCTTCGTAACGCCTTAATTACATTATGTGAGTTGCGTATTCTAACGTCTCATGTTTAATAAGCTAATTGTCATGCATGGCGCCTTGCGGCTCGTTTGCATGTCTCCGTCTTAGCTATGGTAATAATACTGCTTAATGTGTCGAAAATGTAATTCATACGAAAGCAGGCTCATATTACTCTTACAGTGGGTGAAATTTTTAAAATATTTACACATGCCATGAAGTTAATTTTCTTCGTGTACAGATTCACAGGTGATTTTAAAGAAGTTAAGCGTTTTTATTGCGGAAAATATAGATTAGACTTAATATAATTATTAGTTCATTCACGACGTTTGAACGTATATGCTACAGAACATAATATGTAATTTTTATCACAAATCATCACAGTAAAAATTTTAGTATTATATTCACCATGGTTTTATATTACATCTCAGTAAAAGAGAAGACAGACAACGCCGAATTGCTTTTTGATATCAATATACCATTAATCTACACATTTTATATTAATTTCTAAAATATTTCAACTTTCGAGATTATTTCAGTTCAAACATGAGGAACAATAGTTAGTTAAATAATTCACGAAAAAAAACAATTTAAAGATATTTGAACGTTTTTCCCATATATATATATATATATATATAATTCACGAAATATATATAATTCACGAAAAAAAACAATTTAAAGATATTTGAACGTTTTTCCCATATATATATATATATATATATATATGGGAAAAACGTTCAAATATCTTTATATCTTTAACTAACTATTGTTCCTCATGTTTGAACTGAAATAATATATATATATATATATATATATATATATATACGTTGTAATATATAAAGACCCTGAGAGATTAAGAGATTTACATTTTATTGTAATTATTTGTAAATTTTAGAAGCCACAAATTAATAAATAAATTTTGTTTATTAAAAATTGATTATATTTTTCATTTAAATAAAGCCTATCATTTTTATGATTACATATATATGATTATATATATATATATATATATTGTAATAATCAACAAATAGGGTTATTTAATTTTTGCCCACTTTGTTGTACTATTAAATGTAATCATAAAAATGATATATATATATATATGTATATATTGTAATAATCAACAAATAGGGTTATTTAATTTTTGCCCACTTTGTTGTACTATTAAATGTAATCATAAAAAAGATAGGCTTTATTTAAATGAAAAAGATAATCAATTTTTAATAAACAAAATTTATTTATTAATTTGTGGCTTCTAAAATTTACAAATAATTACAATAAAATGAATATCTCTTCATCTCTCAGGGTCTTTACTGGGTTTGATGATTTACAGTGAAAATTATTGAATGATCTTATTAACAATACAGCTTTAAATTTATTTCAAAATAATGTGCTGATAAATGAAAGGAAAGCTACAAGAAAAGCGAACGAAATCTGACTTTACGCTTTTAGTTAGCGTTTACAGATTTTATTAAAGTTTTGGTTACTTACGTATTGTTCGGCTGGTACCAGCATTCTTTCAGCGCTTCAAAAGTACACTATATTGCAAATTTTTTACACAGATTCTAAATTTTTCTCACAGATTCTACACTTATGAAGTTGAAATGCGATTACTAGGCTCCCAGGAATTCGGATGATCCTCCTAATTGTTCGGATATCTGATGTCGTTTTCCCTCAGCACGAAAATGTTCAAGTTCTTTATAATGAAGCAAACCCTTGCTTCCGTTGGCTAATTGTTAGCACATCTACTCGGTCCAACTGCTTGCTTACAGGAATCTTATGAGTTGCAGATTTTTGTCTTTTACCGCATTATTAATCGGTTTGGATTGAAAACTTCTAAGTAGCTCGGTGAAGATTTACTTTTAAAATGTCTCTCCTTTCGTGGCTGACCGTAGACTTTGACTTTTCTCTTTAGTTCCTCGCTGTAGACTCAGACTGTACTATTTCGCTCCTCGCCGTAGACTTAGACTAACTTTTACAATGTCTCTCCTCTCGTGGTAGACTGAAGACTGCTCATACTTTTGCGCGCGTAATCGCCATTCCGAACCCTCAATAATAGAAACAGAGCTTGCCGCTCATTGTTGCTTTTTTTGCTCATCGCTATAATTCAAACTGTTCTAACAATTCAAATTATTTAAAAACAATTCATGGCTTAATTAATTGGCATTACAATATATAGTAAATTTTGTGCAATATAAGTACGATTAATATCCGCGTCTAACTTAGTAGATGAAACAAAAGATGGAAACGTAACCAGAATAAAATGTCAAAAAATAACATTATTTGTGTGCAATATATAGTGGACTATTTTTTATGGACTTCTAATAAATAAAATAGACATTGAAACATACTCCTGTGAAGCAAATTTAACCAAATTTCGTACACGTGTTCCTTCCCAACAGGAAAAAAACACTGTTGGGGTAAGACACGACAACTACACCCAGGGACGGGAGTGGAAATTTTCAAAATTTGTTAAAACGGCCCACATTTTTGTGAAATTTTTTTTTGTGGTTAGTGAGATAGATAGCCTTTCTTCAGATAATTCTAATCCGGCATGGGTAGGGACCACTCACAGGGGTAGGAGAGGTGGACCGTTATAAAAAATAACGCGTAAACAACCGAGACTAGAGTCAAATCCGGGTTTATGGATGTCGCTCAGTTTAAATACAACCCGGGCAACACCGGACACTCAAATAAATCTAAATAAGACACAGCCTCTTGAAGCAAGAAGAAGATTTATAATTGTAAAAGTAGAACGTTTCGTTCCTATTTGCAACATTTTCAGGTATATGAATTTTTACATTCTTTTTGTGGGCAGGGATCTACTCCATTAATTAATGTGGTAGAAAATTTTCGTGGTGTAAGACCTTGACTATCAAAATATTAGTAAAACTTCAAATACCTGAAGTGTTCGCAAATAGCTGAAAACTTTATTTTTTTCCAATTTTAAATATTTTTCTGGATTTGAAAGGCTGTGTTTTATTTATAATATATTATATTTATTTAATATTAAAATATTTTATGCATCTATCATGAAATTAAAATTATGAGTAGATAATTGTATTTGATATTATTACTTCAAAAGTTTATTTTTATGTTTAAAAAATTACGACACACCACAATGTCGTTTACGTGTTTTTTAACATTATTATATATTTATGGTCTGTTATTAATATTAAAAGAATTGATATTTATTACAGACTACATAGACCATATTTTCCAAATTTAAAATAATTAAACTCCGACCTATTTACTGGTCTTTGTCAAACAAGAGATATTAATGAACATAGATTAGAAATAAAATATGAGAAACAAAGAAGTGACATGTAAAAGATTAATAAATGTTTAGTCCAATCTCTTAAAATTAGCTATTTTATCAAAAAAAATTGTTTCTTAAGCGTCAAAAATGCGCTGTAAATCTAAATATATTTGTAAATATATCCGTGTTTGCAATTTGACTTTCTTAAATGTGTTTCGTATTCTTTCATTCCAGTGATTAAAGATCTTTCAGTCAGGTCTATATAACCCTAGGTGCAATGTTTACAATTAATTTTATGTACATTATTATGGTCCTTTAAGGCCTTTTGAAAATTTGGAATAAAGGATGTTTAGGTGGAGAAATAATCCGAGTATATTATAACTGTAAATATTTAGTTAATATTTTTCATCAAATTGACAAATTTCGTACTCAATCAGAAAATAAGTAAGTATAATAGAATTGCGATGACTGTTCTCTCGTGGAACCGTATATACATTCTTGATAGATATGCTTAAGTCGCATGTTTTAAAAAGGTTTTTGATGCAATCCAATGACTAATATATAAGAGAGTATTAATTACATATTTAAGATTAACATGATTAATTTCGTCAGACAACAAAACAGTTTTATCAAACAAAACACTTCACAACTACAGTAATAACTAGGATTTACTCAAAATCATTGTTAATACGGCATATGGAAATCCTGGACATTAAGTATGGATCAAATAAATTAAAAAGAAATTCTTTTTATTTATTTATCAAATTAAAAATAAACCCTTTTTATTTATCAAAATCATATGTTTGGAAATTGAGATTTATGCTTCGGAAACTCAAATCTGTTTGTATTCAAATATTTGCGACAGGAATGAAAGTACCAACAAAAGAAGTTCTAGGAAAATATTATCTCAAAATAGTGAAGACAATTGTAATGCCTTCTATTTAGAATAAAAATAAACCCGGATATTCTGAAGTAATACACACAAAAAGCACCAAGTATAGGCAAAAAAATGTATTTTTGTTTGTAATATGGATAAAAGCTGTCAAACATGTACAGAAAGTATGAGAACTGTATATTTTACGCAGCTTTGTTTATGTAGTGGACAGGGAGAGTTGCAAAATTTACATGGGACAGAGTGGGGTTAAATGAGAGCAATGCAGGGTTGAAGGGCAGGGGATTTGCTTGTGCACACGATCCTACAAAAGCTATATAGTGCCATGCACACGTTATACAGAGCAAGGTTCAGAGCCCGGGATACATAGGGATCACTTTGTCCTCTCCTCTGAAGCACTATGGCTGTGTGATGTGTTCAGAGCACTGGCAAACTTTTACGCGCTTGCGTCGCAATATCCCAAAATTACGTTCTTCGTGAAATAATCCGACAGATATTTACGATCATTAATATAAATATTATATGCAAAGTTGGTACAGGCATATATGTATGTCTATTTGGCCATACAGGTTATGAAATTTAACCTTGGTTTGGATATAATATTCTTAATAGTTCAGCATAATTGTGTACGCAAAGTGTTCCATAGAAATCTGAGACATTTGTTGGAAATTTAAAACCGTTACAATATATTTTGTAATTCTTGCAAAAACAGATTTTTCCCTTACGACATTTAAATAATTACAATACATAGCAAGGTGATTTACACCATCAAGGAAAGATTATCAAAATTACGAGAACAAGAATTATGCATTTTTTTTACCATTTTCTATTTATTTATTGTTTATAGTCTCGTCAACATATTAATCATAGGGGACTTTCCATACTACTACTTGAAATTATTACATTTGATTTATATTACATATACACATTATTTTTTTAAGGCTTTTAACGTTTATATATATATATATATATTGTAATACCCAGCTAAGAAAGACATGAAGTCTGTTCTTATTTTTATCAGATATGTTTACAAACTCAGACTGAGTGGTTTGTGCATATAAAAGATAATGATAAAATGATGGATAAGTGGCTTTTAGAGAAGGGAAAGACTATAATTAGGGCTAATAGTGTGACGACAGAATCCTAATGGCATAAATGACAGAAGGTTGTTGGACGATGTAATTAGATTAAACGGAAATAATTTAATTTAATTGATTGAGTGGGTCTCGGAGCGGGAGAAAGTAAACAGCTGGTGTTTGTGTGGCGAACGTGGTAATGCAAAAAACTGTGAAAAACAAGGGAATATTCTGGAGCCCGGATATAAATAAGAGGGCAGTTGGACAGTTTGAAGTCATTATCATTTTGTGTGGACTGGAGACTAACGTGTCAGCGGGGAGAGCGTCGGTGAAGGTCCGCAAGACCAAGTTAAAATGGCCGAAACAATGTTATGAACAGTTGGGAGTTTGCATTAAGGAGAAATCATCGGATGGTAGGCCAAGCTAGGGGGCGGAGAGTAATCAGCTGGACATCAGTCGTCAACAGTCGGTGGGAGTTTCATCGTGAAGGTCTGTCTACCAGCAGAGTGTGAGCGCAGCCTGGTGCCTTTTAAGCCTGTATGAAGTGAGTGTGTGGACCAGAGAGCTTGTAAGTTTATTTTTATGAATTTATAATGTTAAATTGTTAAAAAAGGGGAAAAAGTCAGATTTCGTTTCATTTGTTTCAATCGTTTCAATCATTTCATTTCGTTTTTCATTTATTGTAACTGTATTTGTTTAATTGTAACATTTTTGTTCCGTTTCATTATCAACCCTGTAAAGACCCTGAGGGTACCGAGTCCAATTATTTAAAATGTATTCTAGGTAAATAGAATTGTTTTGATTTATAAAATTTCATCAGATTTGTGTAATTGTAAATTGTGGCTTAATAAATGAAAATTGTTTGTTTAAATTGATATTTTATTTTATGTATGTATTACAATATATATATATATATGGTCGCGTTAACAACTTAGTCAACATATTATTCTTAGCCTAAGATTCATTGTCGATTTATTTTAGATCTTGAATGCCGGTTTCCTTACTAAACTTAATCAGTTTATTTATTGCCGCTGCTGAGGTACATATCTCCCTTCTTGTGTATTTCTCAACTGTGGATCTTCTGATTTTTCAAGATCTTTGTTCCCATCATGGCGAGGGAAATACACAACTTTAATAATAAAAAAATAAAGACCAAAGAATTTATGATATAAATACCACACGGTATGTCTGTAAACTTTCAGGTGCCAAGAAACACAAAAACACAAGAGTCTATAGTGACACAACTGCACAACTCAATTGACGAAAATAAAAAGCTTTTCTTATTATTAACTTTAAAAATCAGATGTAAATTTTTCATTTCATTACAATTTTAATGTCGCAGAAAAGTGCCAAGTAAATATGACGTCAGTGTGAATGCATTGTAGTGTTAAATTGAATAAAAATGAATTTCACATTTATACGTATTTTTATTAAATTACAATTGAAATTTATTTAACAAGTTAATTAATACAATTTTCTTTATTTATGTAATATACCAGCGACTGTTTTAATCTGCAAGGATTATAAGAAATCGTGGCCTTAGAACAACTTAAAAAAAAGTCACTGAATTCCATTTTCTTGTCGTTCGCTCGCATATCTTTCTACGAAAGAGCTTGCTGACATAAAGTTACTCTATGACGTATTACTATGCGTGTCAGCAAAACAACGCTAATATGCCAACATGTTCAAGATGACAAACCTCCAGAGCATTTTTCTATCGTTTTTTATGCATCGCTCCCCCCATTTGGAAGAAACGTCATCCCCTTTACCCACACGGTATAGACGGTACATTGTTTTTGATCAGTTTGGTTAAAAAACAAATGTCTTTCCAGTATGAATTTATACTAAAAAAATGTTTGGAGAAACGCTATCTATCTCTTTACCCAGAAAAATATTTGTTCTCAGCAAAAATCATCGGTCGTTTTAGACTGTTTATAAATTTCCACCCCCGCCCACGTGTACAAAATTTGGTCAAATTTTCTCAAAGTGAGTCGATTGATATGCGGAATATACTAGGATACAAACATACACCTTTTTTATTATATATATTACTAAATATATCGGAGGGCTGTTTTGAAGACTGAACTGAAGTAATTTTCAAAAATAATTTGACATATTGATGTTATATTTTAAAATTAACAATTTAATATTTAAATAACTAAAAAAAACAAGAATCGGTGTGAAAATAATGCGTTGTTGCTTTCCTGAGAACTTGAATTACAAGGAGCTGGGAAATTCAAACGCAATTAAAACAGTGAAGATATTACCATAAAGCAAAGTAATTAGTATTATAGTAAGGGATGAATGCTATTATTGGTTTTATTGTATCAGTTTTGACATGAGTTGTAATGATGTCAGATTTAATGTGAAGAATTTAGGATCGTATTATGATGACTATATAAAGCATTTTGGCAAGCAAATGAAAGCTTGTGGACGACTGTCTGCTGACCTCGTTAAATTTTTGACAAAGAAGGCGGTTGGTCATATCAGGTTCACAGCTGCCATACTTTTCAGTAAACTGCTCGCGGCTCCTCAAAGATTACTACTTTTAAATACTCGCGTAAAATTCAAACTTATACATCGCTTCTTCATCCCTTCTTCAAGCAAAAAATCCATTAAACAGCAATTAGTCTTAGTTGGCGGAGGAATAAGTTACACACGTTGACCTGCACGGGTACGAAAACAAAACTACAACTTGAAATAGCTGTGTTTTAAAATAATGGTCAAGTATTGAACATATCTGGAATATAATACCTTATATTATTGTACTTCTGTCCTCAATTTAAGAAAATTTTATAATAAAAATTTATGGAGGACGAAGTATTACGATCTTAACAAAGAATTAAATTTAATAATTCCATACAGAATCATGATATTATGAGATGAGACTATTGGGAATAATTTTGAAAAAGATAATTATATAAGAAAGAAACTCAGTTTTAATTATAGAAATTGACCCCAATTTTTAATCATTATTTATATTTAATTCATTATTTTAAAATCTTTAATTTACTATTTTTTGGAACTTCTGGCGGGAACTTTTTTCAGAACAATTTATTTTTAAACAAATATTCCGCACATAAAAGTTAAATATTATAAAAATGAAGAAATATCGGCTATTTAATATTAAATTTTATATTATTAAAAAAGATCTCATTTATAGGATATTAATTTTTAGTGACAGTTTCTAATGGTCAACTAGTGAAATATTCGCTCATAATTTCGATTAAAAATTATGGTTTAATAAAATACTCAAATAATTACATCTAGCGAAGTGTTTGTGGGAATCATTTTCAACAAATCGAAGAGCGATATAAATTTCGACAGAACCTTTCCATTTTATAATTTTAAGTTTTCAAATAATGTTGTTCAGCACGGAAAATTGAATTTTTACCACTTCATTATCTAGGTGGTAGTTTTGTTAATGAACTCGATGAAATAAATGTTTCTATTACAGACTACGAGGATAATTACTGCAGTATTGAGCCATAAATTTGTTGACAGTGTGGCATTACACAGCCATTTACAGGACGTATGGATTAAAGTCCCTTCTTACGGAGTGTGTAGCAATTTCCGGGACACTTGGTTCGGTACAGGCCCGATAAGCGTTTCCACATTATCCTATCTCCCACGGGGGGGATGGCAGCACATAATTCATGGTTCACCCTCAGACCTATAGACGGCTATATAGTTCTCTCCAGAGGTCGACGCCACTTCATGATCATATTTTAAGCATAATTATGATTACTGTATTAGTCTGTTTTTCCATTTCCGGTTTGATGTATTCGTACAATTTTGGAAGATATCAGCGAATAAAACGAGTAGATAACAGAATTTATTATTTCTATTATTATCTACCTTCTCCAGTCTCCAACTGTTATGTGGTTACACTCGGCTCTATTTAACGTTATAATTGTTACCGGCAAAGTTAAAAATCCGGGATTTTATAGAATGCCTAGGAATTGTATATAAATCAGAAAACTAGCCGGAAATGTACGAAACGATTCATATTTCACACATTTCCTAGGCATTCTACAGAATTCCAAATGAGAAACGGGCAAAGTATGAAATACATTTCCGATTCGTTTCGATTATCACGTGGCTTTTAACGCCCGCCGCAGGTTTATAATCTGTCAGTTGCACTTTGCAGTTTGTTTGGGAGTGTAAAAATACGCAATTTAACTTAAATTTGTTCAATAAAAATTAGTTTTTTACTGCGCTCCATGAAAATGGTCTATAGACATGAAAAAACGATTCGACGGTCCAAAATTCGAGTTAATTCTGAAAAAACCAGTATTTTCTTGACCAAAACTACTTACCAGAAGTTAATAAATGATGTACGAACAGCCAAAATGACTACTAAGAAGGAACCCAGGGACTATTGGCTGCTTTAATTTCTATGATGTGATGATTGTAGAAAACAAAAATAAACTCATTTATCCTGTTAAAGAAGGCGTCAGTACTATACAGTATTACGTCACAGAAATTGATTTGGTAAGCATGTCTTCATCAGAAAAAATTTTGGTTTCAAACCTAAAGTAGGGTTTACAACGTCTTTTCTACAAGATGACATAAATTCAGAGGAGAAGCTAGAAAAAGCGTCCAAATGATGGAAAAGGTGAAAATTATCAAGCAAGAAAATGTATAAAGAGTTCTCGGGTATGCGGTCGGGTAACACAGCCATGTGCTGACACCACCATCTTCGTCAGGTGAACTGTTGTAGCAGCGGTGACATCTAACCGGAGGTCCAGCCTCCTCTTCTAGTTGTCGGAGTTCCTTCCTCGTGGAATCTGCTCCGCGATGACGAGATATATTATGCCTGTAGCATACTAATATTCTGCCATTACTAAAATGTCATTATTTGGATAAAACATTCATACATAACAATTGTAAAGGCCTTTACGGTTACCTAACTGTTGGATTCACTCTCTCATTCATACGCTCATTCATTCACACTTATACCGCTGCTGCTGTTGTTGTTGGTAGCCTTCCGCTACATTTTTCGGCCGACGTTCTCCCTTCTTACTAATTTTTCGGAGGGAGTTTGCTCAAGTTTAAACCCGAGTCCTTGTTAAAGAGTTGGCAATTGGAAGTCCTGATGGCAACCGGTTCAAGTACAATACTGTACCAGAGATGGCTAGCAGAGTCCAGTATTGTTGTTCCGGCAAAATCCATCCTATGTCCCGTCATGAGAGCAAAATGGCTGTTTCAGCGGTAGCAGAACATGCTCTTCAACGCCGTGCTGAGACAGCGGAGATTCCCACAGATATGGCGGCATGCTGTCATAGTCACCGAAGCCAGGGAAAGACAGGAAGGACCCGAATAACTATCGGCCAATTTCTCTTTTACCAACGCTCTCGAAAGTTTTCGAGAAGTTCCTACTAATAAGATTACAGGTACATCTAGATGAACTGAAGTTAATTCCCTCATTTCAGTTTGGTTTCAGGAAACACCTCACAACGACACAGCAGATCATGAGAGTCGTCGAGACTGCGTCACTCGCCCTGAACAGTAGGAAGCACTGAGGAGTGGTGCTCCTGGATGTCGCTAAAGTCTTCGACTCCGTATGGCAGTCGGGGCTGATGTTCAAATTGGCACGCTCAGCCCTACCAAGTTATTACGTGCGCATCATAGGGCACTACTTGCAGGCGCGAACCTTCATTGTAAGGGTGGGTACAGCCAAGTCCACGAGGAGGGCGATCCTGGCCGGTTTCCCACAGGGTAGTGTCCTCGGGCCTGTCCTGTACACTATCTTCACATCGGACATCCCGAAACCGGGACATGGAGTCGACATCGCCACCTACGCAGATGATACCACACTCTACGCTGCGTCTCACGATCTGCACATCGTGGGAGCTCTCCTGAACACGGGCCTAGAGAAGATACAACTATGGGCCACAAACTGGAGGGTCAGCATCAACGCAACGAAGATCAAGGCGCTGATGGTCACAAGGCGAAGGACCGGGGACAGGAAACCCATCCTTCGTCTGTTTGGTGAAGTAATCCCGTGGACCACGAAGGCCAAGTACCTGGGGGTGACCCTGGATACAAGGCTAGCGTGGAGGTACCATGTTAAAGAAATAGAGAAAAAGGTAGTGGCAAGACTAAATGTACTGTATCCGATTTTTAACCCTAGATCGAAGCTGGCACCGAGAGTGGAGCTCTCCATCTACATCTCACTCATACGACCGATCATCGAGTACGCCTGTCCTGTGTGGGCCACCATCGCAGAGACTCATCTAAGGAAGCTGACGGTGCTGGAGAGACGGTGTTCAAGGACAGCCCTAAACCTGCCACCACGGATGCCAAACGAGGTTGTAAGGGACATGTCAGGAGTCGAGCACCTGTGGGAGCGGGTCCTCAGAATCTCTGAGCGATTCTACCGCAGTGCGCATGACTCCAGTAATGAGCTGGTCTCATCACTAGGACGATACGACCCTGACAAAAAGGTAAACAGGAACCGACCATTGTCGATCTTCCTGTAAGGTTACAACAGGTTTTGAAAACTATCGTACAACCTTTTTACACTTGTACGCTGTAAAATTATTTATACTTATGTATTAACTATATTTATACTATCCTTTATAATCCCATATAAGTTCCCTTTTCTATATAATCATAACGGGGAAGAAGCGAGGACGGAGTGACAAAGAAGAAGCAGCAGCACAATGGTATGAATGCAAGAATGAATGTGTGAGTGAATGAGAGGAGTGCTTCAAAATGTTAGGATGCCTTTAAGGCAAAACATTTACGATGTATGAATCCAAATAAGCGACATTTAGTTATGACAATTGATAGTATGTTTCAGGTCATATTATACGTAATCAGTAGATTCCAAGAGGAAGGAACTCTGAACAAAACTACAGGAGGCTGGACCTCCAGTAAGTCGTCGCTGCTGCTACTTGTCATCGCGGAGCAGATTCCACGAGGAAGGAACTCCGACAGCTTGAAGCGGAGGCTGGACCTCCGGTTAGATGTCACCGCTGCTACAACAGTTCACCTGAGGAAGAAGGCGGTGTCAGCCATGGAAACGTTGTACTGAAATCACGTTACCCGACCGGAAACCCGAGAACTCTTTATACAGAATATACGTCGGGAAAACCTACACTCTTTATTAAGCAAGAAAATGTTTTAAAAAACATGGATGAGATTACAGTCGAAAGTGGATTAAATCAACATGATGAAGACATGCTTACCGATGATATTTCCGTTTATGATACCTGTCGTGTGTGTTTAAAGGAAACGAGTGATGCACCTGCGTGCAAAAAGTGTTGTCAAAAAAATTAGTACTAAGGCCATGTTAGTAAAGATGATGAAATGGATATTTTGTGCACCCTTTGTTTACAAACTGAAAATACCATTAAGGTAAAATAAATTCTAAAATCAATCAGGAAATACAAGCTAAAGTGCCAAAATAAGAAATGTTTTTGCGTGAAAAAAATAAAGAAATATAATTCAAAATGCCATTCATGGTTCAACTAGTAGGTTAATTAAAATTTCTTGTTTTTTGATATAAAAATTTTGTTTTGTACATCTTTCATTTATCTATACTAATTTTGATTTTTTTAATGACACTCGCATTATTTTTTCAGAATAACATTTGTAATTTTCAGGAATACACGTTATTTATATAATAGCCTTTTAATTTGTCATAATATATAATGCCTAGGAAAAGGATGTAATAATTCTCATATTTCATACATTTCCTAAAAACGCTGGACATTATATACAATGCCTAGGCTTTTCATACATTGCCGGTAACATAATCATCATTTGTTCAACTACGTCAGTCAGACTATCCAAAACTCGATTTATAACAGTAGCATTATGATTGAACTTCACATCACATATTTTTTAAAAGTAATATTTATTGTGGGAATATTGCATTTTCGACTTTAAAAAATCAACATACATGTTCAACCTAACGTTCAAGTACACATTTCGCGAGTCTTTCATATTAGGAGGAAAAGATGTCATTTCACAAAACCGGGTATTTAAATTAATACTAATCGTTTTTATATTTTATTACCAATTTTTTATCACTCACATTTTGTAAAAATAAATATAACGAAATTATAATTAAATTTAAGGTAAACCACAATGCGGTCCACCTTTTTCGGTTTAATCTTTAATATACACACGTCATTTAGTTTAATAAAATGCTTTTGACTGTAAAATAAACAATTTATATACATATTTAGACACTTATTCTTATCGAATTGTAAAAAAGTAGTAATAGGAAAACTTGTAAAAACTTTTAAAAATTATTTTTAATCCAGTATGCAAAATGAGGAAGGTAATTTGTAATGCGTAGTAGTGACTTTGAATTTCAGTGTAAGGATAATTTCCAAAAATTTTACAGATGAATATGACTCAAGTAGAAATCTTATTATTTAACTAAATTCCATGTGTATAATAAAGGATATACCGACCTCAAGGTTTTTATTTTAATTTATTTATATCTATGAGATATTCAAATTCCTAATTAGTGTTCTATGTTATCAGAAAAATATTTCATAATTTTATTACTATTTTAATTTTTCTAGAGTTTTCGCCAATATTTCGATATTAATATGAACAGAAGACATATACTATAACACAATTACATTTGAAACAATCGTATATATAAAAATATTTGAAAACATTATAATCTTTATGGAGCGTAGAATTTCCCGGTGTAGAGAAGAATTTATTCATTATACTAATTATCCTAATTTTACAATTATACGAACCTTCTGTCTGTCCAAATAAAATATTCAGGATTTCAGTAGGATACAGAAATCCTGTGAGACAATATGACATTGCAGGTCCATCAGAATATTTCGTCGAATATTACGTCGGAATATTTAAAAACAATATTTCATAAAGTAAAATTTAAAGCTCTATCGTTACGTCATATCAATATAAGTTGTACGTGAATTATGTATTTATCGACCACAAACTTCGATATGTATCAATATATAGAGTGGTTGGACTACAACAGAATTAAACTGAGAGACTTATATAACGCCAGATTCGGCACCAATTCCGCTTGTTTAGCCTTATAATTATGTAAACGCCTTTAATCCTCTTTTTTACGTACCCCTGTACCTATAATGAAGGAACTACAATTTAACCCGGTTTTTTGTAATGTCAGAATTAAACTCAGCGACGTCTATATCTCCTGAAACAGATACCAATCTCAGTTGTTTTCGCGTTATTTTCATGTAACGCACATGCACCCATATTGGTTGAATTTACACCCTAAAAACATACGGACAGTTACTATCAACATCATTGACTATAAATATATTTAATCGGCCGTTTATTCATGTTTAAAATTTCCATCCCCTTTCCTAGAGTTCTTTGACGTGTCTTGCCTCCACAGTGTATGTGTCGTAAGGATCATGTGTACAAAATTTCTTCATGATTGTAATATATATATGCGTAACATGCACTCAGACATTAATGCATACATTCAACATTCAATTTTATTTTTAAAATAGATTTAAGATACTGTAAACAATATTACTGAATACTGCAAGACAAAATTAAATCCCAGCCTATAGCGAAGAAATAAAGGTGTTTTTATATAGTATGTTTTTCTTTATAGGTGGAAGAATGTCACGTTTTGTGAGAACCACATTCCGCTGACTTAAAAATAAAGTACATAGTTTGCTTATGAAACACCTCGTCTTCAGCTAAACATGTCGTCAGCATCAAAGGATAACTTATTTTCTACAAGATCGGCTTTTGAATTTTTTCTTCCCTCCCCCCCCCCCCCTGCCTTTCCCCTTTGAGTATGACCTGTCACGGGAAACTAGTCGATCAGCTGAACAGACGTCAGTCGTGACGGCTAATTCCAAGATTTAATTACCGCACGTAGAAAGCACAATGGCGCCGCATCTTTACCTTACGACGACAAAGCGAATGCCGAGGGAGTTTAATTAGCCCACACCGGAGCCGGAAACTTGGAGCACGGAACGTGAATCTTTAATAGAGCATCTCCCACCACGATACAGTTGCGAGTCTCACAAATTAAACCCGCAATATTTCTAGCGTCTGTGAATTCTCAGAAATAAAGCTGTCCCCGCAACACGGTTGTGTAACATAAAAAAGTTTGTCCGCATTTTTAAAATTTAATATACATTTTGCAGTCCTTACTCTGGGAAGGTATTTGAAAATATCACATTTTACTGTATCCTGATGTTCGAAACTACTTTATAATAGAATAATGAAAAAAGTTATGAATCATACATACTGACGAAATTTTGCAGGCCGTGAACAAGAATTGGCCGGTTGTTGGAGTCAACGCTTTCACTTTGAAAGAATTAATTTTGTATCAGGACTTTCTAAACAATTTGTCACCATGCATTTATAATTATTAGTCGGGGTCAGAAAATTATACAAGTTAAAAAATCTTCATCCTCCCCACGTATGATGGGAGTGGTAAAGCGGGACGAGTTTATGAAGTAGCGCAAATTGCAACGTTTGTATCCCTGCGCTGCATAGATCCCTAGCGTCATTATATTAATTACTTAAAAAGGAAATGGCCCGAGTCACCTACAGGAGGCCGAAATAACAGAACCGAAAAAACTTGGGCTTAATCCTAGTCCGCGACCAGTCAACATTTATCTGTCCCGCTTTACCAGTCCCATCATACGTGGGGAGGATGCAGATATTTTAAATTATTAACAATAGTCAAATTTTAAAAGCGTAGTTTCAAACGAAGCTTTACAGTACTAGGAAGTTTACTTGTTAGCACACCTTTCCGTATTTGCAATCAGTAGAATGCGTTTTTCTATATGGATTTTATTCTGGCCAATGGCAAACGCTTCTGAATTATCAGGATTAACACCAACAATTCATTTTTTCCAGATACTGTCGAAAATTTAAAGCATTGAGTTATCACTCATGGTAATCGCCGAGACAATGTCAATGGATTTAAAATATCCATTTGTATTTTTTTGCAGAATTTCATTTCATTAATTAGTATTACTTCTGTAAAGTCTGCAGGGAGAGAATCTTTATGACCCTTTTTGTTACCAAGTTTACCATGACTGATGTCAGAGGTACTACGAACTATGATATTTTGAAAAGCGGTTCGTGGGGGAAAAAAAATGTACGTGAGCTGTTTTTCAATGGTGAAGAATTCCGATTTTAGAGGGTGAAAACTTGAACTATGGTTGGACAGAAACCTAAGTAGGGAAGAATACAATAGTAATAGTAAGATAATTCCGTAACAAAACTGTTGTCTTTTTTTTTAGAGCAACAGGCTACATGAGGGTGATCCACTTAGGGCAACTCCCCTTTAATAGCATAGGAAAGGATTTGAAAGGGGGGATGTGGAAGGGTAGAGGAAGGTAGCCAAGGGTTAACAAGGGCCCCCGGTCTATATTTTAAGGATCCTACCTGGCATTCGCCTAAAGAAATGCAGGGAAACCCTAGAAAGACCTGCATCAGGTAGGTCGGGCATTGGGTACTTGTCCCACGCCCTTCCGATAGCGGGAGAGGAGTTTGCTGTGGGGACGCAGCATTCCATTCTTCGTGCCTCGACCAGTTTAGGAGACAGCTGGCCGACTATTCCAATGGGAATAGGGAATAACTGTTACCGTATGCCCAAGGTCTGCGACCCCGGGACATACACCTCTCAAAAAACAGACCGAGGTGCCTCGGCATGTGGGAACCTTAGTTCAAAAAAACCAGAGAGATGTGAGAGCATCCCCAAAGGTAGCCCCCGCCAGAGCTCTCTGGGAAGGTTCACCTGCGAGAAATCCTTTTGCAGGCTTACTTCTACAAAACTGTTGTCGTGTTTTTTTTTTTGTTTTTTTTTTTGGGGGGGTGTAGATAGGCTATGTATAGGGTAATCCACATAGTGGCAACTCCCCTCTTATAGCATAGGAAAGGGATTTGAAAGGGGGGATGCGGAAGGGTAGAGGAAGGTAGCCAAGGGTTACTAGGGCTCCCGGGCTATATTTTAAGGATCCTACCCGGCATTCGCCTAAAAGTAATGCAGGACAAACCCTATAAAAAACCTGCAGCGGGTAGGTCGGGCATTTGGTACTTGTCCCACGCCCTTCCGATGACGGGAGAGGAGTTTGCTGTGGGGACGCAGCTTACCCCTCGCCATGCCTTGGCCTGTTTAGGAGGCAGCTGGCCGACTATTCCAATAGGAATAGCGGACAACTCTTGCCGTATGCCCAAGGTCTGCGACCCCGGAACATACACCTTTCAAAACAGACCAAGGTGCCTCGGCATGTGGGAACCTTAGTTCCCTGTTGTCGTCGGAGTATTCACTAATATATGTTTGGTACCGCGGGTTGCCTATGAGCGTTAGTAAATTCTAAACATAATATTCTTGTACATAAGAGGTTATTCCTCAGATAATTATAAGAACCACAATTTAATTTCTTCAAATATTTTCTAGAGTTACACTTACGTCGTCTCTGTTAAAAATTAAGACAGTATTTATTTCAAATTGTTTTCTGAATCTCTCATTCAACAGGAAAATAGGTTTTAGTCCTGAAACTTGTAAGCTTTATTTTATTGTCCGTACTGGAACTATTTTGTATTCTCGTACCTGCAATCAGTGTTATTTACGCATTCCGTTAATTTATTCCGAGCATAGTTAGCCCGAAGTTGATACTTGCCAAATTAGAGGTTCTATTAAGTTACGTAAAGGACCCCCCGGTGCAGTTAGTGTTGGAGGTTAATCCAGTTGTTATTTAGCAGCTCCGAGAAATCCTACAATATAGATTGATTGCTGACATCTAAAATCGAGAATATATTGACATATCATTAAATAAATATTTATTTTCGCACAACATATGCGAAATGAAATATTCGAGATTGTTACAGAAACTTATTCTACATTAAAATATCATTAGTTTTACTCAATAATTAGCTAAATGTATACGCTAGGGTCCTGTCGTCGCACTTTTATTCTATACCACCGGAAATTCTATATGTGGCAAAAGTCCTTTCTGTGTTACAAATGTTTGTGAATCTACCCATGAAGAATTTTTTCTCGTAAGGAAAATAACAGGATTCCTTTGAAAAATACCGTGTTGCAATGCAAAGAATTCATATTACAACAGAAATGTCAAGCATAACAGAATGTTATGTTTCGTATGAGAGACGGAGAAATTACACGCTGCTCTAGGATTCCAAGAAATTAAAAACTTTGCATTCATAAAGTAATTTATTTGGTAAGGAGATTACTAAGAAAGCATGTTGGTAAAGTGTCTCCATTCATGTTTTGGAAAGGGACCAAATTATTGCGATAATTAAACTTTTACCGAGTCCATCCCCTACAATCGCTGTTCAGGAAAGCGAAAATAATAATCCTCTTATTTCTAATTCTTAAACATCCTAGAAACGTTTTGTGGTATTTATATTATCACTTTTTTGTCTTAATTGGCTATATTTATTATTCATTATTTTCAATCAGACATAAATTTTTTCATTTTTTTATCATAAAAATATTTCTAAAAACATGACTGAAGATTTTCACATTTATACTTAAACCTTTTAAACATAATATGATATAACATAATATAATAAGATAAAATTAATATATCAAACGTTAAAAATGTCGAATATTAAAAGAAATTAAAATATCGAGAGAGAGAAAAAAATTGGATTTAACACAAATTGCTCTGATACAAAATTGTTCCAGATGAATTTCTGCAACTCACCAGCAGCCATTTACAAACGTCCAGAGTTTACTTTTTTTTTAGGGCAACAGGCTACATGAGGGTCATCCACGTTGGGAAACTCCCCTTTAATAGCATAGGAAGGGATTTGAAAGGGGGATTCGGTAGGGTTGAGGAAGGTAGCCAAGGGTTAATAGGGCCCCCGGGCTATATTTTAAGGATCCTACCCGGCATTCACCTAAAGAAATGCAGGTAAAACCCTAGAAATACCTGCATCAGGTAGGTCGGGTATTGGGTACTTGTCCCACGCCCTTCCAATAGCGAGAGAGGAGTTTGCTGTGGGGATGCAGCATTCCCTTCTCCGTGCCTCGACCGGTTTAGGAGGCAGCTGGCCGACTATTCCAATGGGAATATCGGACAAGTCTTACCGTATGCCCAAGGTCTGCGACCCCGGAACATACATCTCTCAAAACAGACCGAGGTGACTCGGCATGTGGGAACCTTAGTTCAAAAAACCAGAGAGTTGCGAAGGCATTCCCAAAGGAAGCCTCCGCCAGAGGTCTCTGTCCCGAGTTTACTATAAAAACTAATGTATATAAAGTAATATAAAAACACGAAGGCCTGCGAGATCCCTCGCAGGTAGAACCTTGTAGGAAAGATACGAAGGGGCTACCTTTTGGGATGCCTTTTCCTCTCCGTTTTTGAACTAAGGTTCCCACAAGCCGAGGCACCTCGGCCTCTTTTGAGAGGTGTATGTTCCGGGGTCGCAGACCTTGGGCATACGGTAAGAGTTGTTTGCTGTTCCCATTGGAACAGTCAGCCAGCTGCCTCCTTAACTGGTCGAGGCACGGAGAAGGGAATGCTACGTGCCCACAGCAAACTCTTCCCTCGCTAACGGAAGGGCGTGGGACAAGTACCCAATGCCCGACCTACCTGATGCAGGTTTTTGTATGGTTTTCCCTGCATTACTTTTAGGCGAATGCCGGGTAGGATCCTTAAACTACTGCTCCGGGGCCCTAGTTAACCCTTGGCTAGCTTCCTCTACCCTTCGGTATCCCCCCTTTCAGATCCCTTCCTATGCTATTAAAGGGGAGTTGCCACCATGTGGATTACCCTCATGTAGCGTGTTACCATAAAAAAAGTAATATAAATGTAATGCAATCGTAAAAACGTAACATATGTAAGTCGCTAATGACCATTATACGACCAGAAATCATAAATAAAAATATTGTACCACTATAAAATATGCTTGAAACCAAACTTATTCCACTAATGTGAAATACAAGTATAATGAAATCATTTTTGAAAATAACACTTAAACTTAGAATTGCCGAAGCAATGTTTATTAATCTAACAGAGAATCTAAGGAAAAATAAAAATGTAGAATAATTGAACCGCTATAAGATATTATTAGTAGATCAAAAAATCTGTATTTCAGATGTCAGTAAAAAATTTGAATTAGTTATAATTTTACGAATTGCAAACCAATTATAAAAAGTACTGTAATAGTATCTTTAAGTTTTTAATTTATCTTTTTTAAAAATATGATTATAATAAAAGTTATAATTTAACGTGTGTTTTACAATTGATGACCTTATACAGACATTTATTTTTATTTTTATTATGACGACGTTTGTATTTTCTTCAGGTATTTTCCAAATCTTATCTTCTTATAAATAAAGCAGAGTGTATGTATGTATGTATGTATGTATGTTCGTATGTTCCTTATACAAATCTACACCGGTGGAGCAAATTTCACCAAATTTCGTACACGTGTTCTTTACAACCAGAAAACAAACACTGACGGATGAGACGCGTCTACCACCCCCAGAAGCGGGGGTGGTCGAGGTGGAAATATTTCAACATTCTAAAACAGTCGATATTTCAGTCGGATAAATATTTTTAGGGGTCAAAGATATTGATAATGTTTCTACCGATGTTATCTGAATATAATTTTCATCTTCAACTTGCCGTTTAAGTCCTCCAAGCGCGAGTGTTCGGGGGTGGAAATTTTCACACATGTTAAACGGTCGATATTTGCGTTAAATAATTACTTTCTGGGGTTAATGACTTTGATAGTTTTTATAACGATGTTGTTTGTGTAAAACTTCAATCCCTGTGAGGGAAGCAAGGTTAGGGGTGGGGTGGAGGTACGTTAAATAATGTGACGGGTGTGGGAGGTGGAGGGAGCGGGTAGAAATTTTTAGACAATGTAATCCGCCGATTTTTGCGTGGAATAAATAATTTTTGATTATCGCGCATTTATGGGGGTGGTCGTCTTCTAACATCTAAAAACGACCGGTATATTTGGTCAATGACTTCAACCCCTTTCGGCATGGGAGGTGAGCACATTTAGGGATAGGGTTCGAGGAGCGTTACATAAAAATATCGCAAAAGCAACCGAAATTGGAGTCATATGGAGGGTTATAGATAAATAACATCTCGGGTAACGCCGGGCACCCAGCTAGTTAATATAATAAACTAGCACAACTAAACGATTAACAAGTTATTAAATTCACACAGTTTTTTTTGAACGGAGGTCAATAACAAGATTGTATCAAGCCTGAATAGGAGACACAAAAGGTATCGAAATGTCGTCATAATATAAATTAAAACTAAAAATTGTCAGAATAAGGTCATCATGCCGGCCTTGCTGTGGTGTAATGGTCAGCGCCATTGCCTCGCATTAATTAAGGTCCCCGGTTCGATGCCCGGCATGCGTATGGAAGTTTGTGGTCGTCCTCGTCACGAAAACTAGGGTTAAGGCTGTGGGCGAATCGACACTCACCAGGTGTTCCTCCTAAATCCAGAATGTGTCATGTAAGATGACAGTCTGGCAGCCGTCTCGGTAGGTTAAGGCCCTTCTTGGGCTGTCAAGCCTAGGAGGAAGTATAAGGTCGTAAATTGTTTTATTATATATTGTAATTATAATCGTTATAAATAATTTATAATACTGTCACTTGTACAGTTTTTAATATTGACAATTGTATTTAGGCAACCGATACGCAAACTTTACAAAGGGAAAAAATTGGTAGTAGTGCGATGAACAATTTTTAGGGCCGTCTTACACTTTTTTTCAATTTTATTACTGTTTAGTGTGACAGTTTGTTTGAGTTCAAAAAAAAATTTATTGTGCTTGTCACGACTTATTCAGTAAATTTTTAGACGCATGGAGAATGTGATATCAATGATCTTATTTGACGTTGGTATCAATATCGAGGCGGATGTATTTAGACAGATGTCTCTCCCTGCCGGCAAAAGCAGAGATTGTGCTGTCCCTTTCTAGCTGTCATGTGTGGCATATCGACATCCACTTTCCGGCACCTGTCTTTCTCTTCGCCGTGACTGGACCACCGATGATGGTTCATAGCGTGTCGTATCCGTTTCGGACCATAACATGAGATCTCACATCGTACAGTGTGTTAACTGTAGATCACATCGCTGTTCACTAGAAATTATATTAAAAACAATACATTTTAATTAATATTTAAACAGAAATACATTTACTAAGGCGAAAGCTAGAAAGAGTGATGAATTTAAATATAAATTACGATGGAAAATTGTCGACAGAACCGAGAATCGAACCCAATGACTAATATTTAATGTTAAAATATTTATTAATTCAAGAATTAGTCCAACAACAAATGAAAACATTAAATTGTAAGTTGTCTGAGGCACAGGTAATACGCAGAAAGAGATTGAAGAAACTCGTGCATGTGGACACGTTTGATCAGTGGCAGACCAATTGCGTATTATTCAGGTAGTCCCAGGTCTGTGCAGTATTTTTAATCTTACTTCTTAATTATACATTTTTAACATAAAATACTATGGCCTCAAATAAATTAATTTTTATGCTTTATTAATATACTGTTATGGGATAGCATTGGAATGGACAATTTTTTTTAAAAAAAACTATATTTCATTACTTTTGAATTAAATTCTTTCGATTCTCAATTTAATATTTTTCAAAATAAATAATTATAATGGGCCAAAAAGATATAACAAATTTAATATTAAATATTTACTTCAATGGTTGCTTAGACAATACAAATTGTTGATTATACACTTCTTCAGCTGAACTTATCTGAGATAAAATATTGTAATACCTCAAATAAAAATAATAAATACCAATTTAAACAAAGAATTTTATTTATTTATTAAGCCACAATTTACCATTACACATATCTGATGAAATTTTATAAATCAGAACAATTTTATTCACCTAGAATACATTTGAAATAATTGGACACGGTACTCTCAAGGCCTTTACTGGCTTGATAAGGAAACGGAACAAAATGTAACAATTAAACAAATACAGTTACAATAAATGAAAAAAGAAATGAAATGATTGAAATAATTGAAACGAGTGAAACAAATGAAACGATTGAAATGAAATGAGACGAAATCTGACACTTTTTACCGTTTATTAGCAATTTACAATTATTAATTCAGAAAAATAAACTTAAACACTCTCTGGTCCACACACTCACTAATGCACCAGGCTGCGCTCACACTCTGCTTTCACAGCCACCTCTTCTTGACGACGTTTCCCTCACGACGAGTTCAAACACCTCTGCTGGCAGACAGACCTCCACGATGAAACTCCCACCGACTGTTGACGACTGATGTCCAACTAATTACTCTCGGCCACCTAGCTTGGCCTAGCATCCGATGATCTCTCCTTTTTGCAAACTCCTAACTGTTCATAACAATTGTTTTCGGCCACTTTAACTTGGCCCCGCGTCCGTCCCTGCGGACATACACCAACGCTCTTTCCCACTAACACGTCCGTCTCCCGTCCACATGAAATGATAAAGAAGCTCTTCAACTGTCCAACTGCCCTCTTATTTATATCCTGGTTCCCAGAATCTTCACTTTTTTTCACAGTTTTTGCATTTTCACTTTCGCCAAATAAACCCCATCTGTTGCCGTTCTCCCGCTCCGAGAGCCACTCAATCAATTAAATTAAACGTTTCCTTTTAATTTAATTAAATCGTCCAAACTACCTTCTGTCATTTTATGTCATTAGGATTCCGTCGTCCAGACGTTGCTCACAACCAATTAGCCCTAAGAGCTGCAAAACGCCCCAATTATTAGTCCTTCCCCTCTCTAAAAGTCACTTATCCATCATTATATCATTATTTTTTAGATGTACCAACCACTCAAGGATCCCCAGTCTGAGTTTGTAAACAAAATGATAAAATAAGAACAGAATTCAAGTCCTTCTTTACTGGTTATTACAATTTATTTATTAAGTTATTATACGTCAGATTACACATCAGTGTTAAATTTTTCCATTTATATATATTTTAGTATTACACCTTTAAAATTTTTAAAAAAAATAAGTTTTCTTTACGCAAGAATTACCGATCTAATTGATGATTCGCTTCAAGGTTTCAATAGATTCTGTACAACTAAAATCCTCTAGCCGTAGTTGCATTTCATTCGCCTGTTACATAAACCCCGGAATTTATTTGTCAGATTTTATCTTCAGTCAATGCGAATGGTATTTGGTAGCCTATGTTTCGCTTACCTTACACATCATTAACTCCTCTTATATCGATTTTCATTCACGATTAATCTTCCAATCGCTGTGGAGACTACGTCGTATTAGTTTACAACGCTCGAGTTTCTCCGGTGTCTAGTCTCCTCTTCTAAAGTGGCAACCCCGCATAATTAGCTAGAGATGAATAATCTTTCATCCGAATTGCCACCAAACATCATAATAAATTTCAGACGCTTTGTTTGATAATATCCCATTTTCGTTCAGATTAAAAAAATAAAATCTGAGTATTTAATTCAAAACCGAGATCGACTTATTTTATTTGACTTGTTTGGTATGTAAAAAAAAGCATATCCATAAATCCAAGTTCGTCGGTCGTATTTGATTATATATTTGGATCGAATTACAAAAACAAGATAATTCTTAAGTACTTGAAAAAATAACCTCCATACGAACTTTCTATTCTTGGCAAGCTCTGAATGACATCGTAAATAATATCTACGCACCTTAACAAGAGAGGTTACCTTGATACGTATAAATATACTTGTAATAAGTAAGATAGCCAAATAAACACGAATTAAGTGATAATATAAATACTACACAACGTTTCTGGGATCATTGTCCCTTTCTTCAGGCGCTAAGAATAGCCTAGAGGGACACAACTGCACTCGCCATTTCACAAAACTCAAAAGCTTTTGACATGAGGGACTGTGTCATTGATAAATTTGTTGAAGGAACTCGGAAATGGCGAAACTGGTACCACGAGTAAGAAACAAAGTGTCCATTCCTTATCAAAGAACACTCATAAAGCAGGATAAGCTGCGATAAGTGACAGAACTGAAAGCTTCACTGCACCCCGATCATAACACATTATTGAACATCCCCACATGCCTTCATGTCTTCCCCGACGGCAATAACATCTTCCAGCAGGATTTATGTCAGGTAATAATCATGCTATAGTGGGATAATGAGTAGGATAGTATCCCAATGTTGAACAGAACACATCTGGGACGTCAGTTCCACGCCCACAAAGCACCGGCCCATAATTTAAGGTAATTGCGTTACCTCTGCGTTAAAATCTTGTGCCAGATATCTCAGAATACAAACCGAGAGCTTGTAGAAATCACGCCACTCAAAATCGCTGTTATATTGCTTTCAAAAGAATGACCAAATCACCTTTAAGCAGGTTATCAGTTTATGTAATGGTATGTTCTTTCGCAATTATTGATTTAACTCATTATATTGGTATACTAAGTCACCATTTTCAACGGCCTTTTAGCAACTTGTAATACGTATTACTTCAGGGTTAAATATTTTGGTGGGGTTTCTTAGATAAAACGATTATTTTACTTAATATAATTGATTACTAACAAAATTGAGTCACAGAAAATGAATTGATACCAGAAAAATGAGCATAATTAAAAGTAATGAGACATGGACTCTCTCTGACAGGGATTGCGTACGGTGAACCTCAACATGGCAAAATTAATTTATTAAGAAATTGAATTTATTAATTAAAGGAAAAAATTGAGGAACCTGACATTACGATACTATATTTAATTCATTCAAACGATATCGTGCCGTGATGTTATAACTGGTACAGACTGGGGTCGGTGGAAACGCCCGATGCTCGTTTTGGGACACTCAAACACATCTCGGTGCCGGCGATGAATCGTAAGATTCCACAATTTTTTCAAATTCGTCGGGTTTCTGAGTTTGGTTTGGTCACTGACCGCTCAAGTTCGTGGCTGGATACTAATTCCTTATTTCGCTCTTTTGAAATCACCAAACTCTTCCAGTATGTTTTTAATTATATATTCCCGGCATCTCAATATATTTAAGCTGCGGAATCTCCATTATCCACGCCTAATAAGTTTGGCGTCCCTTGGAGCTGTCAGCCCGCTTTAGGCCCTGTTTGTCATCTAGAGTATCCTTTGTCATCGAAAAGGATCCGAGACCACCGACAGAGTCCACCATCAGGACAAACAACAGCTTCCTTCCGAAATAGCGCGCTTTTAAAGAAATGTTCATTACAAACACAATTTTAAAACAACATGTATATCTAGTTGAAGTTCTTGTAAAGTAAATTTGATAATCGCATAGTTACTTAGAGAACACCTGACGCTGTAAGTATGACCAAAGACGAATGATAAACTATTACTTGTTGATACTGTGCATTTGTCTTGTTATTGGGGGAAAAAAGAAAGTCAGTCAGCAGTTTGGTGTCACATGAACGTGTTTAATCGCTCCTTACACAAGTATATATCTGATATACTCTGATATAAAATATTTTACTGAGTCTTAGATCCATGTTAATATTCGTGGGAGTGTCAGGATTCAGACAAAAATGGTACACTAACATAGTTCAGGTTGTGGAAATATATTTTTAAGTGCGAGATCCCCAGATGTCAGCAACAGAGAGTCGTATGAAGTCGGCTGTTGAGAGCAGCGTCGGTCATGAATCATGTCCCTGACATGGGGTACGGCGGGACGTGCGCGCTCGTGATTAATGTCCCAAGTTGTCTTGGCTATCACAGCGACATCACTCGTTAATCCTAACCGCAACGTCACCAGTCTCATTGTAGGGGAAGCAGACGCCATTAAATTCGAGAGCGGAGGCGGCAATTAAGCTGCGAAAACAAAAGTTAAATGGCTCAACTTTGAGCCGGCGAAACGCTTAAATACTCCGGCCACTCTACTAATGAACGTATAATTTACTTCAGATACGTCGGTGCCCCTTTGATGGGTTTAGAAGCCAACGTACTTATCGATATTTCTAGGTCCAAATACGTCTCGACCATAAAGGTACTATTGACTCATTTTTTAATTCATGACACGTTACGCTATGTCCTACATCAACCGATAATAAGATAAATAAAAATTTGCAGAATAATTTATTGGGTATCATATTCCTTAGCGAATAACAAAAAAATTGTTTAAGGTCCAATCCTAGGATATTATTATGGTAATACAACATTGGTTTTCGTAGCCTTTACAACAGAATGATGCAGCGACTCCAATTGCAGGGAGTTTTAAGAACAGAAAATAATTTTAAATCTAATGTAAAGAGGTATAAATCTCTTGACACGTTCTGAATAATTACCACGTCGACCTCCATGTAGGTTTTTGTCAAACTATGAATGAAATGATTCCATTGTAAAACTAGACCATTTGCCTTCAAACGTGGACGAGGCATGGAGTCGGTAATGCTGCGCTTTCACAGAAAAACCCAATCCACTCCGGATGGGCTTCGAGCCAGACCTACCCTAATAATCCTTAAACTACATCCGGGAAGCCCTAGTTATCAATTGGATTACTCTCAAGTAGTCTGATTATTAAAAACATATATTATCGATGATTCATTTAATTCACGAAAATATTCATTTCTCTCTATGGTTTCGGTATTCCTGTTACATCACTTTTGATGTAAACCAAGAATTTTTCTATGACATTCGAAAAATTAATTCTGGTCAAAATCGCATCCCTGAAATTAAGGTTTTTTCGTAACATATTACTCCCAATTTTACACTCTATTGCGTATGATCGAAAATTCTGTTATTTGAATAAAATCTTCTCGGGGTCTAACCGAGTGAAAAATTGTATGATTGCAGTTTCGAAGCCGTTCTCTGTCATCGTCTTCTAGAAAAGTCTTCTTTTTTTTCGAAGCCCGAGAAGATTTTATTCAAGTTAGAATTTATTTACGGACCTTAAAATAAAAAAGTCACAAAAAATTTACAGTACTTAAATGTGTACGTCTGCACTTATAATAGTGAAGATAAATATTAATATAATTATATATTACGACTATGTTTGACACGTTAGAATCCCGAGAGTATTTTAATCATTATTTACAGCGAGAAATACTGCATCCGTATTACTCCTGTTAATTGTTTCAAAGTGTCAAGAGGAACACGTTTATTTCCGTCCAATTCAGTAACGTTCAGACGAGGACTTTTAACCTATAATTTCTGATAGTTGATCTGTTGTCTTTGTAATTTACAACGTTAGATCATAATGTCTGAATAATCTTACGTGTTATAAAGCAACAATATGGAGTGTTTATTGTCGGTTAGAAAATTTAGCGCGTTCGTAAGCTCAATGTTAATCCTATTAACACTCATTGGTGTATGCTAGAGTATAAATTAAGTAATTAGAATTTATCGACTTCGGCTTTGCTGCGTTTGCATTTAAGAATACATTTGAGCCAAGTTAACCGTACTTCATTGCACATCTTATTGAAGAATTGCTAGAGGTAATTAATTAGTCAAAGAGTGGGGCGGCGGAGCGAACAACGGCGAGTAATTGGCGCGGGGAACTCTGGGAGGACGAGGCGGAGGGTGGATTAATTAATTGGGCAAAGAGGGATGATAGGAGTAGGGCGGCGGCAGTGTGGTGTGGGTGGAAGCGGCTAATCTGCGAGCGCCACCACTAACTGCGGCCGCAAGGGCTGCCTGGTTAGTGCTCTGGCATTGAAATTCTACACAAGTTTTTAACGCAGGAAACATCTGTCTATTCATTCCCTTTCTAAGTCCCTAGGCGGAAATTTGAGCCGCGGAAAACAAGAGACCTTGATTTGAAATCGAACAATGAATGACATTGGAAAATTATTATTTTAAGCGTCAGTCGTCAGAATTATTTACTAAAATCGACCCTATGTAATAACATTAACTAGATAATGGATACTTTGTCATTAACGCAATATTTCTCATATGATTGGCATTTTCATGGCATGAATATAATAGTAAAATCATTAATACTCAAATTAATTATTTTTCGTGAGGTATTAATATTTATCAGACATTTATATGATAGTGTATGCAGGCGTGACTAGATAATTGGCGTTATTTATTTATTTAAAATTATATTTTATGTACTCTATATGGGCCAGAACCGATTCCTTCCCGCTTTATTGCGGTCCCTTTTAGGTATATAAATGTAAAAGTCCGATTCCTTCTAGTCGTATTGGAAAGAGTTGCGTGCCTCCATTACCCCAGCACCAACAATCACACAAGGATTAATAATTTTCCCAAAGCCTTATTCAAATAATCAAAATTTTCAACGACTGCTAGTCGTTTTCGGGAATGGTTCTCAATTTTTATTGAAGTCATCCTTTACTTCATAGACGAGCCTCTGGTCTAATGTCTGCGAGGGCTAAGCTCTCGCAGGCAATACCTGCGAGATGTTCTCTCGCAGGCAATACCTGCGAGATGTTCTCCCGCAGGCAGAACCTTATAGGAGAGATACGAAGAGGCTACCTTTGGGGATGCCTTTTCCTCTCCGCTTTTGGACTAAGGTTACCACAAGCCGAGGTTCTGAGGGGTGTATGTTCCGGGGTCACAGACGTTGGGCATACGGTAAGAGTTGTCCGCTATTCCTATTTGAATAGTCGGCCAGCTGCCTCCTAAACTGGTCGAGACACGGAGAAGGGAATGCTGCGTCCCCACAGCAAACTCCTCTTCCGCTATCGGAAGGGCGTGGGACAAGTACCCAATGCCCGACCTACCTGATGCAGGATTTTCTAGGGTTTTCCCTGCATTACTTTTAGGTGAATGCCGGGTAGGATCCTTAAAATATAGCCTGGGGACCCTAGTTAACCCTTGGCTACCTTCCTCTACCCTTCCGCATCCCCACTTTCAAATATCTTCATATGCTAATAAAGGGGAGTTGCCCTACGTGGATTACGCTCATGTAGCCTGTTGCCCTAAAAAAATCAAATACGAGCCATGTCCGCTGTTCCTATTGGAATAGTCGGTCAGCTACCTCCTAAACTGGTCAAGGCACAGAGAGGGGAAAGCTGTGACCCCACAGAAAACCCCTATCCCGACAGGAAGGACGTGGGACAAGTACCTACTGCCCCTCCTACTCAATGCAGGTTTTTCTAGGGTTTCCCTGCATCACTTTGAGCCGAATTTCCGGATAGGATCCTTAAACCATAACCCGGGGGCCTTAGTTAACCCTGGGCTACCTTTCTCTATCTAGCCGCATCCCCCCTGTCACTCCTTTTCTTATGCTATAAGAGGCGAGTTGCCACTATGTGGATTACCCTATGAATAGTCTGTCTACACCTTCAAAAAAATACTTTAAAGACGATCAATGGCTTATAATTTAGTTAATAAAGGAATTCGTTTATCTCACCTAAAATTCTGGAAAAAATCATTTAAATTGAACGTTAAATTTTTCAATAGCTAGCTATTTTTTTAGCGCTAATTTCTGTCGAATTAGTTTCTCAATGGTTTTTATCAACAAATATATTTTAAATGTTACATTGTTACATCTATTTATATGAAATAGATAATGCAGTTTATAACAAATTTAAGACAAATTTATTTATTTAATTAAAAAACAACGTTTCATTACGTATTTTTACCATCTTCAGGTCTTTTCTGCGGAGAAAATACAATATAAATATGTGTTATTCTCATAAAAATCATGAATTTCCAGATTGTGGTTAAAATAAAATATACAAAAAATATAATCCACGTATCTATGGCATTTAGTATGTTAATTTTCCAATTTGTTTAAACAGCGTGTTTCCAAATCTCTCCTTACAAATTCCAAAAAAGTACGTGATAACAGTAATCCCATCTGTCTGTTGGTAACATTTATTATATAAGTGGAAAAATGTTTCATTTAATATATTTTCATATCTGTCGTCGGGGAAAAAGAATTAAAAACGCGTAACATTCCTCGGAATAAAGACGCGAGTGTTAAATAATTTCTGTTTAGACTCCCTGGATTCTCTCAGACACTGGGATCAAGGTTCACGCAGGTAGGACTAATGGCATACGATACACATTAAGACATAAATCTCCTTTATCAATACTATGTAACTTTATAACTTCTAACAATAAAATTTGTTATTACTGAAACCAATTTTTAAAAAAGTCAAACATATGTTTATTTTAGTAAGGTATTATATTTAATTAAAGTGACGAAAATTTATTGGTCCTGAAACTATTAGTGAAGGAAGAGAATGTATTCTGTTTACAAACAATTCTTCAGTAGTTCATTGAATTACAAGAAAATTGAAGCAAATTTGAACAAATTTCGTATACGTGTTTCTACCGAACCGGAAACAAACACTTTGGGGATAATAAACTAGTACAAAACCTAGGGGCGGGGGTGAACGTTGGAGAAATTATCAAACATCTTAAAACGGTCGATATTTGCGACGAATAAATACGAACCCCTCTCTGTGTACATTTATGTTGTATGATTACTGTGGAGAAGACGAGGTTCTTTAAGTCACTAAAGTTTCCTATGTGTATTTTTCCAAGCAGCATGAAACCAGGAGTGAAAATAAACTCTTTGTAATAATAAGGAAAGCATACAAATCTCTCATGAAATTTTCCAGTCCTGTATGGGGAACGATCCGATACGAGCACATAGTTTCTTCTTACGCGTAATGACAATACACGACGTGCTCCTGAAGCTGAATAATTAACCTGAAGACGTGTGTGACATGTTAATAGCCTCCATTGTTAACACTATATACGTACTGATGCTATTACTTCAACTTAGTCATAACGTGTTTCGAGGGGAGTAGAAATCCAGTTCATTTCAACACGAGAATTGTCATTTGTTCACGTTATCGAACTCCGACGAAACCTCATTCCATTCGCATTGTAATAGCTTTTCATGTCAAATATTTCAGAAATTGTTCTAATTTAAAAAAATTGGGTTCATTATCTAAAATATTTTTTTTTTCAAAATAGATCCTACGACGAAATGCTGAACAATATTTAGTTATGTGACTATTTTTGTAATTTGAAAATGTAAAATTCTAATAACCAAAGGTATTTTATTACAATAACTTAACAACACATATAACAAACAAAAAAAGAAATTAATTTTGTAGTATATAATTTGAAATTTGCTGACGTTTCGATCAACTGTGGTAATCCTTGCCAAATTAAATAGATAATCTGAAAAGCGACTTCATTATAATTTAAATATTAAGTTACAACACTTTACAAATAATATGAATACAACATATAAAAACACTTTTTTTATTATTTTTTTAGGGTAACAGGCTACATGAGGGTAATCCACACGGCAGCAACTCCCCTTTAATAACATACGAAGGGATCTGAAAGGGGGTATGCGGAAAGGTAGAGGAAGGTAGCCAAGGGTTAGCTATGCCCCCAGGCTATGGTTTAAGGATCCTACCCGGCAATTCGCCTAAAAATGATGCAGGAAAAACCCTAAAAAACCTGAATCAGGTTGGTCGGGCATTGGGTACTTGTCCCACGCCCTTCCGATGGCGGGAGTTATGTACATAATTATGTTTATAATATTAGTTTGTTATATCGGCTAGACGAATCGACCTTTGTTAATATACTGTAATGTAAAATTACATAAAGTAATGTAAAATTTCCACCTTATAAATATTATCCGATTAAAAAAAAATTGTTTCGATCCTAATCATTCATTCAATGTTGATAAAAATATTTTCTATATAAGGAAACTAATTGTAATAAAATGTTAATATCAGAAATGTTACATGTTAAAATCAACCAATTTCTTTAAAATGTTAAACTGTATTCATGATGGTCAATTCAATAATCTTTGTATTCCTATTCTTTATAAAATGTTGTGTCTTTGGCTGTCAGTTAAGGTTCCCACAAGCCGAGGCACCTCGGCCTGTTTTGAGAGGTGTATGTTCCGGGGTCGCAGACCTTGGGCGTACGGTAAGAGTTGTCCGCTATTCCCATTGGAATAGTCGGCCAGCTGCCTCATAAACTGGTCGAGGCACGGAGAAGGGAATGCTGCGTCCCCACAGCAAACTCCTCTCCCGCTATCGAAAGGGCGTGGGACAAGTACCCAATGCCCGACCTACCCGATGCAGGTTTTTCTAAGGTTTTCCCTGCATTTCTTTAGGCGAATGCCGGGTAGGATCCTTAAAATATAGCCCGGGGGCCCTAGTAACCCTTGGCTACCTTCCTCTACCCTTCCGCATCCCCCCTTTCAAATCCCTTCCTATGCTATTAAAGGGGAGTTGCCCAATGTGGATCACCCTCATGTAGCCTGTTGCCCTAAAAAAAAGCTGTCAGTTGTGTTTGGTAATATTATTGACAAGGATCACTACAGTTGCGGCCAGCTGCCTCCTAAACTGGCCAAGGCATGGCGAGGGGTAAGCTGCGACCCCACAACCAAACCCCTATCCCGCCATTAGAAGGGCGTGGGACAAGTACCAAATGTCCGACCTACCTGATGCAGGTTTTTATAGGGTTTGTCCTGCATTACTTTTAGACGAATGCCGGATAGGATTCTTAAACCATAGCCCGGGGGCCCTAGTTAACCCTTGGCTACCTTCCTCTACACTGCCGCATCCCACATTCCAAATTCCTTTCCTATGCTATAAGAGGGAAGTTGCCACTATGTGGATTACCCTATACATAGCCTGTCTACACCTAAACAAAATCTAAAGTCATCAAAATTCTAATTATATTGTTCAAAATTAATTTTTGTTTCGGCTGTTATACGGCTCGTTAATTTCTTGGATTAGTCTCTTACTGACGTTAATTTTCTATAAATTTATATAAATTCTATTATGTTATAGTTGACACAAAGATCTTTTAGTCAGTCCGATATAGCTCAATGCTCAATTTTCTTTAAAAAAAAATAATATTAACGTAATTTTGGCTATCAAATGTGTTTATTGGATCTGTATGGGTTTTATAAATTTGTATAGATGTATAAATAACAGACTCATCATATTGTTTAAACAAATTGTGAAAAAAGAAAAATTAACCCCAAAAAAGAATTGTCGAATCTGTTTTTTTTGTGGATCCGTATTGACATAATTCGTAAATTTTAAATGCTCAAGTCTTATTTTGATAAATTTTTTGATGAACTCGAATGGATAGATTATATTGGAGGGCACTCACATTTTGTGAATATGAGTGTATAATCGTTCTTAACTAAAAATAATTTCCGCAAGGATATGTAATATTTTTTTTGAACCGAAAACCATGTTCCTGTCTATTTCTAGACTGATAAATTTTTAATTTACTATAATCTCTCCGTATATCTCATTGTTACCTGTTCTGTTAATTTATCCAGACAATTTACAACGGGATAAAATTTACTCGACATTCAATTGTACTGCGATCAGAAAGATATGAAACTAATTATGAAATAATATCAAGTATAACAGTAAAAATGTAAAAATTCACGTCTGACGAAAGGGACAAACATCCGAGAAACGTTGTGTGGTAGTTATATTCCCCTTTTTGTCTGAATTGGCTACTTTCATATTCATTATAACAGTAACAATTTACAGATTAAAAATGATTAAATTTTATTACAACATAATTTAATTGGACTGTTAGAAAAGTATGGTGTCAAAATTATTTTTAAGTGTCTCATAACTATTTAAACATAGTAAATGACATTAAGGACAAAATTATCAAATCACAATGTAATTAACAAAATTAATTGTATTGATTGTCAAGGCAAATATATAGGTCAAACCCAGCGATCATTAAAAACCAGGTTAAAAGAACATAAAAATAATATAAGAAGGATTATTCAAAATTATTCTGTTTTGTCAAAATATATATACTTAAAGAATCATACTGTATCATTTTTGGATGTAGAAACGAGCCACTTCTCGAGAATAATGAGTGAAATGCTATATATAAAACGGCTATCAATAAAAATGATAAGGGCTATTCTCTCGCAGGCAGTACCTGCGAGGGATATTCTCTCGCAGGCAGAACCTTGTAGGAGAGACAGGAAGGGGCTACCTTTGAAGATGCCTTTTCCTCTCTCCGTTCTTGAACTAAGGTTCCCACAAGCCGAGGCACCTGACCTGTTTTGAGATGTGTATGTTCCGGGGTCACAGACCTTGAGCATACAGTAATAGTTGTTCGCTGTTCCCATTGGAACAGTCGGCCAGCTGTCTCCTAAACTGGTCGAGGTACGGAGAAAGGAATGCTGCGTCCCCACAGATAACTCTTCTCCCACTATCGTCAGGGCGTGGAACAAGTACCCAATGTCCGACCTACCTGATGCAGGTTTGACTAGGGTTTTCCCTGCATACTTTTAGGCGAATGCTGGGTAGGATCCTTAAACTATATCCCGGGGACACTAGTAAACCCTTGGCTACCTTCCTCTACCCTTCCGCATCCCCCCTTTCAAATCCCTTCCTATGCTATTAAAGGGGAGTTGCCACCATGTGGATTACCTTCAAGTAGCCTGTTACCTTAGAAAAAGAGTTAACCGGTTTCATAAGGAAGCCTGCGAGAGAATTTTCTCGCAGGTCAACCTTCCCAGAGAGCTCTGGGGAAGGCTGCCTTTGGGGATGTCTTTACATCTCTCTGATTCTTTGAACTCAGTTTCCCACATGCCGAGGCACCTCGGACTGTTTTTAGAGGTGTATGTTCCGGGGTCGCAGACCCTGGGCATACGGTAAGAGTTGTTCGATGTTCCCATTGAAACAGTCGGCCAGCTGCCTCCTAAACTGGTCGAGGTACGGAGAAAGGAATGCTGCGTCCCCACAGCAAACTCTTCTCGCGCTATCAGAAGGGCGTGAGACAAGTACCAAATGCCCAACCTACCTGATGCAGGTTTTTCCAGGGTTTTCCCTGCATTACTTTTGGCGAATGCCGGGTAGGATCCTTATACCATAGCCCGGGGGCCCTAGTTAACCCTTGGCTACCTTCCTCTCCCTTCCGCATCCCCATTTTCAAATCCCACCTAAGCTATTAAAGGGGAGTTGCCACATGTGGATTACCCTCATGTAGCCTGTTACCCTAAATAAATGATACTAACAATTTAAACAATATGTAACACTTTGTATCGTAATATTTAATTATTATATTGTTATAATTAAAAAATCTATATTGTTTCCATTGTAAACCGCACTCAACAATGTAATATGGATTTTTATTCTCGTTTTAAATTGTGTATTTCGCTCACGGCAGTAAAGGGCGAATGGCCTGATTATCAAAATTTGTAATTCCACCTAAATTTATATTGTTTGCTTTCTTAAAAATTTTATTTTAATCATCTTAATTTCTTTGTTTGGTTTCGTAGTGTTAAACTGAAACCTGGAGAGGTCGCAAAGTTAGCGATGAAGCGTAGTTTAATTTTCCATAAATAAATATATTTTCTCTATCTTCAAATAGGCTGTTGTTTATTTATAAGTTGTCTCAATAGTCAGAATATGTGTATTATGAATTGTTATACTAATTTTAATAACGAACGAAGCGTGGACGTAATATTGCTCGATACTTCATTATGTATATCTGTGATGGCAGCATGTTTTTATCGTACTTTTTTTTTCTTATTATTATTCACGCAAATACAGTCGTCGTACTGGATTTTTTTCCTCCAGGGACGTTTGGCGAATTTCACGAATGATGAGTGTCCGGGCCTGTTTGTCCGCAGATTGTGGTCTTTGTCAACTTGAAATTCCACGGGCGCCCTGTTTGTGCGGTTGTGGTCGGCGGATTATTGCGAACGGCTCTGACCAACACACGCAATCTCAGAACAAAGAACATAAATGTGTCACGGGCTATAACCAGAATCGTAGGATAAATGTTGCGGGATTCTGGAAATGAAAATAGATTGCTTCAATTCTTGCGGATATGAGACTTATTATCAGATTGAAGAAAAACTAGCACTTAGGGGACATTCTACTTTAAAATATTATTTATGACGTAGTCTCGCGGTTTTACTGCGTGTTTAATAAACTAAGTATACGCGACTGAATACATTCAGTAACATATGTTAACAAGAAAAAATAATTATTATAATTTTGTAGCTATAATCGGACAGCTGCCTCCTAAACCGGTCAAGGCACGGCGAGGTGAAAGCTGCTACCCCACAGCTAACCCCACTCCCACCATCGGAAGGGCGTGGGACAAGTACCCAATGCCCGACCTACCTGATGCAGGTTTTTATAGGGTTTTCCCTGCATCACTTTTAGGCGAATTTCCGGGTAGGATCCTAGTTAACCCATGCCTACCTTCCTCTACCCTTCCGCATCTCCCCTTTCAAATCCCTTCCTACGTTTAAAAGGGGAGTTGCTACATGGATTACCCTCATGTAGTCTGTTACCCTAAAAAACATTCAGTAACATATTTTAGTAATTGGTAATTAAGACATTGTTCTAATTGGAAAGTTGGATTGTAGAGGACTCATTATTAGTGGATATAGAGCGGACGCCGCAACAATCCGGCAAGGCAAAGAAAACATTTCTACGCGCTCAAGATCTACGAGACGAAGAGGACAGTCTGGCCGTAGGCAGCGAGAAGAAAAGACCAAAATTCAAAGTCATAAAAATTTGAACAGTATAGTCGGTCAGCAGACAGCGAATAGAACGGACGAAAAGAACTCATTGAAAGTTTTACAGTCGGCAGTCAGAACGAAAGATTGTGGCCCAGTCACAAACATGCTTTCAATTATTAAAAAGTAAAGCAATATTCAGACAAACCAATGAAGTCCATTGTCAACTAAAGCCACGAGATCTACAAATCCAGGTTGCAGTAAAGCATCGAGAACCAACCAATTTGTGTTAAACCAACTAACAAACAACGCCAATTAGAGTCTGTGAGAACTTAGAATCAGTGATGTCCCCAAAATTGTGCACGAAAAACTGAAAATGAGACCTGGGCGGCCGTAAGTAGAGAAAACTTTAAAATAATTTGTAAACCGTGTTTAAAAGATAAAAGTCAGATCGTTCTTTAATTATTTAATTATCGATAAAATGAGATTCTTAATTCTTGATCAAATTAAAATTGTTAAATTCAATCTTTAGTATTATTTCTTCCGCAACAAATTTCGTCTATGTTCAGACGCTTTGATTCCCATATAAAATAAATGTAAATGTGTTTTTTTTTTCATTTGTTAAATTCAGCCATTATTATTATATTTAATTATTACAATATGTTAACGTGAAAAAATAATTATTATAATTTTGGAGCTATAATAAAGGAAACAAATAAAATATGTTGGTCGTTTTGTATACATTATATAAAAATATAATGATTTGTGTAAAATAATTAATTTTATGAAAATTGTCGATTCAGTCAAGGGTGTTTAATACACCGGTTTAGACAGTACCTAATCTTATGAAAGTTACGTTTTATATTCCGCACTCGAGAAATATAAATCTATCTTAGCTGTTTCTAATTAACGACTTTAAAACGTGAAGCACTTGCCTGATGGAAGACTCAAGATACTTGCATTTAAGAACCGCCCCCTTGTGTAACATGACGAGAAGGAGATCCGATGCAAACTATAAGTAACTTGCCGTTACACGGGTCGATGTCAGAAATTGGTACTCAACTGTGTCAGATAAGGGGGAACCTTTTACATCAAAGGTGTACTGGAGAAGTCTTTGAAGTGTATCATCTAACTTTACGAGATACATTACCTCGCTTTAATATCCTTTCTATATTGATAAACTGAAAAGAGCTAAACAGAAAAAAAAAATGTAAATTTAAAAGAACAACTATTGTATTTTTTGTAATTCAATGATTTTAAATTCAAGTCCAAATGACATTATATAATAATACAGCCCTCCTTTTTTTTAAAAAAAGTGCATTTTTCAATTGTTTTCGTTCGTATAATAATTATTTTAAGGAATTCCTTATTTAAACTTTACTATTGTAATATAAACTTTCCTTGATTCTCTTTAAATTTACATAATTATTTTGTTAAAATATATGGCTCTAACTATTATCAGACGGTCTTATAGGGTTACTATATGGGTGCACGGCGTTTCCCGGGTTGTCATAATTAAACTCAGCGACATCCAGAACCCCGGATTTGACTCCAATCTTGGTTGTCCTCCACCTCTTATCCAAAAGGTTCTCCCGTCCCATGCTAAAAGGGATTGAAATTATACAGAAAAATATATGAAGAACGCTATCTCATTGACCCAGAAAAATATTTAATTGACGCAAAACGCGGCCGTTTTAGAAAGTTTGAAACTTATTCTCGTCCACCATTGTCCCTGGGGGCTAAACGGCCATGGAAAGGGCTTGGGACAAGTACCAAATGCACAACCTACCTGTTGCAGGTTTTTCTAGGGCTCTTCCTGCATCACTTTCAGGACTATTTCCGGGTAGGATCCTTCAAACTACAGCCCGGAGGCCCTAGTTTACACTTAGCTGCCTTTCTCTACCTTTCCGCATCTCCATTTTCTATGCTATAAGAAGGGAGCGGCCACTACGCGTATTATCCTCCATATAGCCTGTGTATACCTTCTTCTTCATCATCATCTCAGTGCTCCATCAAAAATTATATTTCTTCTCATCCCTCCACCAAAGCAAGATTTTTGAGTTTTCGAAGATAATGCCTTTATTTAACATCACGTTTTTTCATAGTTTGCAACACTTTCATATTTTCTTTGTATATTTCCTTCGTTGATAAATTTGTATTTTTAAATAATTACCTCGTCAAATTTTATCACTAAAAATTAAAATAGTCATCATTTTTGAAAATTTTACGAAACATATGTTAGTTGAACATCAGCGGTAGGAATTGTGATTTATTTCCTCATTAATACGCCAGTCTGAATCAAATTAAACAATGGCTTCTCATACTGAGAACAAAAATCTCTCTAAACGTTTTAGAGATAATGCGAATTTTTGCTAAAAACATTTGTAGAAGTAGATAAAAAGAGCCGTATCGGCATGAAAACATGGGGTAAGGTTTAAATTCCATATCTTTATCGGTTAATTACTGTTCGACTACTTTCTCTTTCTCATTTTATTCTCTTTATATAATAATAAGCAGTAGTAAAGGAACGATATAACAAAATTTAACTTTCTCATTACGTGAATAATAGTTTACACTATGAACATAGAAAATATATTTCTTATGATCTAGTCGTATAGTATACTAGCATAAATTCGTTAAAAAACGGATTTTCTCGTCAGGGTATTCATGAAGATAAAAATATGGAAGGAATTTCATAAATCCATTTTTTTTTCATTTTATTCTGACAAAATATCGTGAACATGCATTCGATATCTCCGTATTTGAGCTCTCAAAAACTATGAATTTTTATGCTTTTTTTCCCAATGTAGAAATAAGGGTGCACATTTTTAATAATTGGCAATTGAGAAGTTGAAGCATAGCATGGAAGGAGATTTTTTGCACAATCACGCACGAATGATGAATGAGTACGTGCTCCCGTACGCAGGTAAACACTGAAATCCTTTAATCCCATGTATGCTTTCTCGTACATGTGCTTCATAAATGAAATTAAGGAGAATGTAACAACGAATATATATATATATATATACTAATTAAGGAGGCCATTAATTGTTTAAATAAATTGGATTGTTAGCGGTACAAATTCTTAAAGACAACAATGACGGCAGGCTTTTTGTCGGCGGTCTTTGTTGCGAGCTGCTAGGACTGGCTGAAGGCAAACTGGCGGATATTGTGGTCGAGAGAGGGAGCAAAATTTAAGCGTGGCCCAAGCTTAGAAATTCAACTAAGAGACTTATATGTTTTAAGAATCCAAGTAAAAGGTCTGGACGGAGAGACACGTTATAAAAACCGCAAAGCTGAAACAAACAGTTTAGCGCCATACATACATACTAGTACCGAAATAACATTTTTCCACATAAAGGCATTGAGAAATAAATCGTCCGACGGTTTACCGGAGGTGCGGCTGATCGAGATCTCGGAGGAATAATACAAGAACTACAACCGTATGTTTTGACCATGACGTGTAGAATCAGTGATTAATGACCTTTTTAGTGAATTGTGTCCCCAAGCTCCGAAAACTAAGTCCGGTACCAGCAGGACGTTTGTAAGTACAAACCAAACTTATTAAATTCTGTAAACGGTAATTAAGGGTATTAGTCAGATTTCGTTCTTTTCATTTTTGTTATATTTCGTATTCCGTTCGTTTCAATTTGGTTGAATTGCTAATTATTTAATTTATACTTTTTGATTGTTCTTATTTATCAAACCCAGTAAAGACACAGAGAAGAAGAGTTATTTAATTTTATTGTTTGTGAAATATAAAGGATTTATTTTCTTTGAACGCCATCAATTATAAATAAAAAAATATTTGTTCGCTAATTTTGAAATTATTGAATTCGGCGTGCCAACCTAGGGCAAATCATTTGTAAATAATTAAATGAACACCTGTTAAATTAATCTTTGGCAAATTAAAAGTTTTTTATTGTTATTATTTTGTTAATTAATTCATTAAATAATTAGCTTCCTTTAATCATTACAATATATATATACTAGCTGGGTGCCCGGCGTTGCTCGTGTACTTATTTATATAAACTCGAAAAAGTATTTAATTGAATACTTAAATATATTCCTTGAGTATTTCAGGATATAATTGTCAATTGTCACTCAGTCTTCATACATTACGAAATATTACATTGATGAAATTGTTAGCTAGACTCACAACTAATATAGCGCGAAAATTAACTTACATTTTCCGCAAGGATGGTAAAGTAATTCGTATTCTTCTTTATTACCATTCGATGGAGTATTGCTGAAGTAAATATTTCTGCTTTATTTCATTCCTAATAAAGGAGATATTTCCTTTGTTCGTTGCGTAGTAACGTCTTTCTCTCGCGTGACGTCATTGTCTCTTGGCGCGCAGTAATTTAATATTTAATGATCACGGTTTTTAATTATAATTCTTTCCACATGTATGCTAAGGGTTTCTCACCCTCACAGTACCGTTTCTCGTGTTTTGAAGAATATGTGTATTAGGATTTTTGTTGCATTCTGTCCACGCGATAAAATTTGTATAAAGAACAACGTAAATACATACATACATACATACAAATATACATCCTTTTTTATTATATATATATATATATATATATATATATATATATATATATATCGTTAACTGTTTAGATTTGATATATTCCTTGAGTCGTTGAGTTTGTGTGTATATTCTAATATTCCAAAGAACCAATTTTAATGTACTAATAGACTGACTCCGTAATGCACCTTGCAAATGTGAGCAATCCTTCGCTGTCCCTGATTAGACGTTTCATTTACTAAATTCCTTGCCACAGTCACTTTTGGCATATTCTGTTTCATAATATCAACGTATATATCTGTGGACTACAGTTAGTTTGATTTCCCAAATTGAAAACATGTTTAAAGGAATATTTTTTATTCGATCCACCATCTGCTAGTCCGTACTTCTGTGAGGTCTACGGGGTCTCGTTACAAAGCTCCTGCATTTCGTTTGGCATTTAAACCCTGTAAATAAAATTCCCCATCTGTAAGATAGTAAATTAAATTTTAAAATAATAGACTGACTACAAATATTTTACAAATCCTTAAAGAAAATTTCAATGATCAATGACTAATTAAATAGAATAATTAAAATGTCGTCCTCAGTACTTTGTGTGAATCACAACAGTTATATTACAAAAAAAATTAACGTATTTATTTATAAGGCCAAATCTTTTCGAATTAATGGTAGATATAATCTTTTGAAGTCTCAAGTTACAGAAGAAACGCTCTATGTTTCTGTTTTGTACATATATATTCAAAATTATTGTAAGCGATGACATTGAACTTAACAATTTATTTAAATTTACATTTACTGATTTTTTGACAAATATTATTTTATTATAATTACTTTGCAATTTAAACTTTTTACGAAAATTTTAATTGTACTTCGGATACCAAATCAAATTGTTACCACACTTAACAGTAAATTATATATGTGTAATAAAAATTTTATCAATTTTGAATAATATGTTCGCTGTCCAAAGAACAAGGATTAATTGAGAATAAAGTATTTATAAAACAATAAAAATAATAAAGAAAAATAATAATAAAATAATAGTAAAAGTATAATCACAAAACGTTTCGTCCTTAATTTAGGACAAACGTGTACATTGGAGTTATAATTTGTGTACATTGGCAAGTTCTTCAAAATCTACCAAAAATTGATATAATATTAAAAAAATCTTTTTAGATTGCAAATTTTTATCTTTTTTTGTATATGTCGGAGAAGATCCACAGCAATTCACGACCTATTGTCGCCTCATAATATGTCAGTATTGATTGGATCATGTCCTAATTTTTTCAACAGACGTGTTTTTACTGTTACCTTGGAAATATTCAACTATTTAAAACTTAGAAAGCCGGACTAACATATTACGTAAAATAATTTCTCAACATTTCTAGAAAGTAAACACCATTGTAGTGGACGCCAGTGAGTTATTTCTGAGAAAACGTTTCGCATCTATAACTCCACAATTTTAAAAGATTACTCGGATCCCAGGGAGCTATAATTAAACTTAACGACATCCATAACCCCAGATTCAACTCCAATCTCCGTTGTTTTCGGGTTATTTTTATGTAACGCCACTTCACCCCTGCCCCTGCACTATAGGAAGGGGTAGAAGTTATACACAAAAAACATCGGGAAAAATAATATCAATATCATTGACCTTATACAATATTAATTAGACGCAAATATTGGCAATTTTTGGCATGTTTAAGTAGACGTGTCTTACTCCTGCACTGTTTTGTTTCCGATACTAAAGGAACGCGTGTTCAATATTGGTCAAATTTACTCCACGTGGAACATGCAAACAAATATACACGAACAAACTGTCTATTGTATTTATTAGATGTTAAAGATTTATTAAAATCTATACTCTTCCCTGGGATTTAAATTTTTAGTGATCCATAACAGTTTAATTTATGAGTTATAAGTTTGAATTATTATCTATCCATTGAATTATTGAATAATATATATATAATTGTATCATATATACTACTGAATTAGAATATTTGATGGAAAGTATTTATTTGAATATAATATAAATAAAAGCTTGTCTAACTTTCCGTTTGTATTATTTCTTGAATCAACTAGCAATGACACTGAAGTAAGTACGCAAATTGATTGAAACCAATTCTTTCGCTAGAGGCATTATTGTGTAAATTTATCTGGAAATCCCTCTTTGAAGAGCTTATCGGGAACGACGGCTATTTGTAACCGACGGTTTTGTCCGCCACTTCAGTGGCCGGCAATGGACCAGTAAATGCGTCTAATTGAATTGGCTCTAGGGATGAGCTGCACTATGATGCTAATGTAGCGCTGAAATTGGACCTGTGACAATGGCTCAATAAGCTGATTGATTGTCTGCATTCCTAAAGTTTCAAATATAGCGCAATTCACGTCCACAGACCCGTGAATATAAGTGACTTTTAGCGGAGAACGATGGGGTGACGAAATCTAATGGTTTGTCGATGTCTACATCGATCTGTAACAAAATATAAGCATATTACAAGGGCCTGCTAAAACATACATATTTATATTTTGTTTTAATCCAACTGATTTTTATGATGGCAGAACAAATCTCATTTAGAACGACTTTAAAAGTTCATTTGATATAAGACGCTATAACACACGTATAATTATTTTATACCACTGAAATTTAACTTGTAAAAATAAATGTAAATATCCAATTATAACATTTATTCGAGATATTGTAAGTCTTAAGTTAAAGAAATGCCAAGTTTGTCCATTTAGTATGATTCAACCGAACTTTGAAAACTACGGTTGTAAGACTACCTTTGTTTTAATGTTGTTTGCTGAAATTTCACACACGGTCATTGAAACACACTATATTAAATTTCCCAGAGCTTGGCGTTGTCCGGGTTGTCTTAATTAAACTCAGCGACATTCATAACCCCGGATTCGACTCCAATCTCGGGTTTTTTCCCTGTATTTTTATGTAAACCCCTCCACCTCCACCCATAAGAGTGTCTAAAGGAGTTGAAATTACAGACAAAAATATCTGGGGAAACGCCATCTATCTCATTGACTCCGAAACATTTTCTTTCGACGAAAATACGGGCCACTTTATCATGTTTTAAAATATCCACACTCTTCCACCAATAAAAAAATTAAATTATTGTGCAATATATCTTCAGCTGAAAAGTTAATAATTCCACTTCACCTCAACATATATTATTCTACGTGAAATTCTGAAAGTAAATCAAGAATATTCAGCACGTAATCTTTTATGAGGTGAGGTGGCTTAAAAACTATAATATTGCTTAATTTATTGTGTTAAAATATTTCATTGGTCTGCGGCCAGATCGATCAAACCACTAATTGGATTTTATGCTATATTTACGTGTTAGTGGTTGCTGTGGTAATCTAAATAAAATCAAGGCTTAATTGCTTTTCTAGCATTTTAAAATCTGCACATAAAATTTTCGGTTTGAAGTATGAATAATATTATGAAATATATTATATAAATATAATGTTTGTGTTGTGTAGACTGAAACAATTGCGATACTTGAGGCTAAAAATGTAGGAACTATCAGAATGTAGTAGTGAAGCATTGAAACATGTGGAATATTTAATTATGAGGTTGACTTGGGGAGAGAGTCATAACCGCATCATCCACGAATATGATAACGAAAATGTTATGAATTAAACAACAGCCATTTTAATTCCAATCAATTTTTATATTCTCTATGGAACAGTTTGGTCTTTCTCGTTAATAAAGTAAACTACACATTCAGCATGTAGAAAAATCGTCTTGCAGCGTTGTCGTAAGGAATATTGGATAATATTTATAATTTTATTTTGCCGACCTCATTTGGTGCGTGGCTGTCCCGCATCACAGTGGTCCAGGGTTCTAATCCCGGCGAGGGCATGGATGTTTGAGTGGGTGAGAGGAAACTCGTCTAATCAGGCCCCCGGTAAAGGCAAAAATAAATTCCCTTAATGAGTCGATAATAACCGGAGCTGTTAATGCGATTGTAAATAAATCAATATAAATAAAAATTATTTAATAAATACATCCAACTTGTGATGTGGTAAGTAAAAGCAATTTCATCAAGCAGTTAACTGTAGGTAGACTTTGAAATCAGTTTCTGTGCTTGTATTGCTATAAAGTAAAATGTAGAATCTGGCAGTCATTAAAGTCCTGGTAGAAGAAGGTATCAGGACGTCTGTAAACCATTACAATTTGTATGGAATCACTTCATCGCCGTTTCTAAATGAATTCCAGAGTTTTAACGTGGCTATGAAAGGTTCAAACATGATCTACATGAAGGACGTCCGAAATGTGCAGAAATTAGAAATAATCTAAAAGTGTCCGGTATAGCGTAAAATTTCTAATACAATAGGGCTAATAAAAGTCCACTAAGACAGGAAGGAAAAAGGCCCTCATTCCCCCCCTCCCCCCTCCCCCCAAAAAAATCATCGGTTTATTGCACAGGATCTCTAAAGCGTCTTGGAAATGGGAATATTTAAGTATTCTCACTATGAATTCAAAAATCGGTAATCATACCTCCAATATTTTTGCTGCGTCGGACTTTCATGTGTTCGAAACCCAAACATTCCTCGCTGGTCTATGTGTATCATAATGAATTTTGCTTTTATCAAATATAGTATTGTCAGAAGTTGATTTGATGGATAAATTAAATAGTTTTATACACGTTTAGGTTAACCCCATAATTTTCCGTTTAGAACCCTGACAAAAAATAGTAAACTGTTATTATATTTCTATATTTAATTCAATTTATTTTATATATTAAGTTATAATTTAAAATTAATTAATTTTTCTTATTGCTAATAGATAAATATATAGGACATTTAGCAACAAAACAGTTCAAATTTATATTTATTTATAAACAAAGTGACATTTATTTACGTCTGTGTTGAATCGGGGCTATGAATGCGCTGCTTACGATATTCATCAGGCCTTATTCAAGCTGTTCAGTGGGATGCGACGTAAACCCAGAGCTCGATAGAAACCGGCATCTTTTGAGTCCCACCATAAAGCTGGAATCACAACTAGAGCTGCAATGAAAAGACGGAGCACAGAATTCAGAAGTGTTTGCGCAGGCGTATTGTGGCTGGAAGTATTCCCTGGAGGGTGAGGGGAGGTGGGTGGGCTGTGTGCGGGAAGTAATGAAGTGGATTCGTTAAACACGTTTAGCGGGTCCTAACGATTCTTCCCAAAGAGCAGCGCAAACACGAGGGCGGCGCGTGAGATAAGAAGCTAACCTACTCCACGCGTGCTAATGAGTTGCGAGGCAAATTGCCTGTAAACAACTGCGGCGTTGTGTTTGTCTTGCGCGGATTACGACCGACGGAGGCGTAAACAGCAAGCCGGCCTCTGACTTACCTCGACCTGCTCACACTAACTACCGCTGCAAATGCCGGGAGTAAACCCACGACCTTATACGCTCTACACGGAATCCATTCCACGTTAGTAGAAATTGAGGGAGAATAAGACGCTATATTGTTAAACATTATACGCTAAATGTCCGCAAACCGCCATGGTCATCAAATTCTGTTAGGTGGTTATAGATAGAATATGTAAGCTCGTATCAAATTTGGTTACAATAGGACGAACCAATACGAAGTTAAGCGCTTACAACTTATGTAAAATAATTGCAAACCCCAGTTTGTTCTTTATTTTAATACATCTTCCCGGCGTTTCCCGGGAGTTGTCATATATCGCTAACACCCGATTTTATTCCAACCTCTGTTACTTTTGCGTTTTATCCTTAAGTGCTCACCTCCAATGCCGAAAGGGGTTGAACTCATTGACCCTTCTTTCGACGAATATATCGGACGAAAATTTCTCTCCCGTACTGCCCCTCTACTGTTGGTTAAGCAAAAAGTTGAATGTCATAATTAAACTCAACGACATCCATAATCCTGGATTTGACTTGAATATCGCTTGTTTTTGCGTTATTTTTATGAAATGTCATTCCACCACCACCCTTAAGGGTGTTCTCGTCCCAAGCCCGAATGGAGTTGAAATTATGCACAGAGAACATCTAGAGAAATATTATAAATTTTAATGGTCCAGAAATAAATTTATTCGAAGCAAATATCGGTCGGTTACCATGTTAGAAAATTTCTACCCCCACCCGTGAGGGTTAAAATGACAGTTGAATGTCATAATTAATCTCAGCAACATTAAAAACCACGGATACCAGTGTAATATCGGTTGTTTTTGCGTTATTTTTATGTCATACAACTTCACCCCAAATCTAAAGGGTGCTCTCCTCCTAAGCCAATAGGGGTTGGAAATATATACAGAGAATATACAGAGGAATATTATGAATATCATTGATACAGAAAAATATTTATTCGACGCAAATATCGGTCGGTTAACATGTTTCAAATTTTTTACCCCAGTCCACCTCTACCCAAACCCTCTCACCCCAGTCACCCCCGCGCGGTGTTCAGATTCATATAAATAAATGGCATACATAAACACGACTTGACTCGAACCTCGGTTGTTTTCATGTTATTTTCTTGTAACTCCCCTCCACCTCCACCCCTAAATGTGCTTCCCCCTCATGAAAGTTGTAGAAATTTTACTCACAGAACATCAGTAGAAATATTATCAATCTAATTTACCCTGAAAAATATTTATTTAACGCTAATATCAGCCGCGATTGCATGTTTCAAAATTTCCATCCCCGTTCATCCCCGCCCCTGGGTGTTAAATGGCCAATTTAATGTCATAATTAAACTCAGATACATCCAAAACCCTGGATTTTACTCTAATCTCGGTTGTATTTGCGTTATTTTCTCAACCTCTCTAACCCCAAGGGAGTTTCTTTCTCATGTTGCAAGGGCTTGAAATTATACGCAGATAACATCGGTAGAAACACTATCAAACACTTTAACCCATAAAAATAGTTATCCGACTCAAATATCGGCTGTATTAGCATGTTTGATTATCTTTACCCCCGCTCCTTTGGGTGGTAGACGTGACTCACCCCGACAGTATTTCTTTCCCGTTCGCAATGAACACGTTATAGACATTTGGTGAAATTTTCTCCAACTTTGTAGATTTGTATCAGGATTATACAAACATACAAACAAACACTGTACTTTGTTTGAAGATGTAACTGAATTTAAAAGTAGAAAACAAAAATTTTATATTCATATGAGTGAGATGAATGTTGAATTAAAATTGTAAATTTTGGAGCTTTCAGATGGTTTGCTTGTCCACAAAAAAATGTGGGCTTTTCATCTCGGTTGTCACAAATGGCACCTACATGGAACAGGAATTGCTGCGTTCTGCTACACTCCTCAGCGGAACTTGAAGTTTGTACCCCCAACAACAGCGACGTATAGCTGATTTCGACAGACATCTCGGGCAGGCGGCCGCAATGGAGTCCTCGTGATAGCGTACAGGATGGGACAATTGGCTCTCATTTCAAATTAGCGTAGATGACTCCAGTCTGTTTGTCTAACGCAGTAGTTGCTCAACCTAAGACTTTGAGATTTCCTTTCAGAATTTTTTTATTGCATTTTCCTGATTTACACCAATAAATTAAACTAATTAAATGTATTCAGTATTTCTTCGGTCACCGACGAGAGTGACTTTGCTCGCAGAAAAGTCCATAGCGTAGTTATTCTCTCGAGCGGATTTCAATGTCATTACTATCATCAACGACCACGGGTTCGAATCCCGGCATAGGCATAGATGTTTATGCTTGTCATGGTCACGAAAATTGTGGTTCTGGCTCAAGGACCACTTTCTGACCAAAAAAAATCAGAAGTTGATGTCGTGGAATATGGCAGTCTGGCAGTGAGCCAATGCTCTCAACGGACTGTAAAGCCAAAGAGAAAGAAAAAACTTGTTTTTTCTTTTGAGGATATTAGAACTGATAAAGTTTTCTCGGGTTTCTAACCCAGTGAACAATTGTATTGGCGACGTTTCTATGACGTTCACTGCCATCGTCTTCTAGCAATAGTAGAACTATTACAAGAGTAGCGAAGCCCTGGAAGACGTTATTCATTCGCTACACCAAGAAAGAATACATTCAATATTAGAATTGTTTTACATGAATTCATATAAATCAGTCTGAAAGAATAATTTTAATGAATTTATTCAACTTTTTACGTGCTCTCCACCTTTTTATTAGTGTAGCATGGTATTAAATTTATAGAATAACCTCTAGAGACTAAACCGCTGTGTCTATAAAGATCAACAAGGTAATAAAATAAACGTTTTGTATTTCGGGAGTCATTTCTGTTTACAAACAATATTTGTTCAAGGCTTTATTCTTGTAATACGGTTATCGAAACAAGATGGATAATTTTTTTATACTGGCAAGATGAGATAAAATAAGATAATTAACGAATAGATAATGATGTATCCAGTAAACAGACAACTGATAAAATAATTATCATGCAACCTTTCTGCAATCCCCGTTGGTTAGAGTTTGTCACCTGGTTAGTGCGATTTTTACTTACATGATTATAGCAAAACGGATTGCATAAATTGTGTGTGATATTTATATGTCAGCTATTCCCATTGGAATAGTCGGCCAGCTGCCTCCTATACTGGTCGAGGCACGGAGAATGGAATGCTGCGTCCCCACAGCAAACTCCTCTCCCGCTATCGGAAGGTTGTGGGACAAGTACCCAATGCAGGTTTTTCTTGGGTTTGTCCAGCATTTCTTTAGGCGAAAGCCGGGTAGGATCCTTAAAATATAACCCGGGGTCTCTAGTTAACCCTTAGCTACCTTCCTCTACCCTTCCACATCCCCCCTTTCAAATCCCTTCCTATGCTATTAAAGGAGAATTACCCCCTTGTGGATAACCCTCATGTAGCCTGTTACCTAAAAAAATTATCACTTGTCTGTTTATTGGCCAATTTTTATCATATACTTTCAACAAAATAACATAGTTATGATCTAAAATATTTGTATAAACCACCTTCATTCGCTGTTCATCATGTGGTTAATTTTCGTCGTTATAAAATAGATTTAAGGGTTTCAGATTTTATTCCACAAACTTTTTTAATCAATGTTCCTTTTTGGTTTTACTAATAAGCTCATGTTTTTTTATCCATTAAAAAATTGTATAGCTTGAATAATTCCACTATTATATGACCCTAAAGACCCTCATGAGAAATGTCATGTTTTAATTTTGGAGGTTACATATTAATGGTCTTATTAAATAAATACTACATTTTAATATCAACGAATTTAGTAAATTAATTAATCATAAAATACTGCCTTCGTTGGAAAAATAGTTTAACTATTACAATTCATTGTTTTTCATTTTGCTTCATTTATCCCTTATAATATACTAATTAAATTTCAACTTCTCGCCCTCCAGCAATTATGTTTACTAGCAATTCGTCTAAATTCAAATCAAATCTTTAAGTTATTAAACATAATCTTATTTTAGTCTATTGAATGCATTTTGTGACTATGTACTGACATAATCGACATTTTGGAGGAGTCATTTCAATAGAATTACAATTTATATATCGTATTTAACATAAATCGTATACATATTTCATACAAATTATTATTGATTAAATGTTCCGGAATTCACCCAGTCATGTTAATATTTATACGAGGATATAATTTGTTATTAATTGAGGTCATATAGTGGAAAAAAATTATTAAAAGAATAAATATAAACTTAACTTGTGTATATATTATTCTGTCTGTTCCACTGATTTTTATGTCTAGATTAAAACTAAATCATTTTTAATCTGGATTTCATTTTATTAGTTTATTTCAGAAGGTATAAAATACGCAAATGAATATGAATATTTAATTTCGGATTATGTATGAAGGGAATAAATTACAGTGACCCACTGAGGTGTAACTTAATTCTGCGTTTTCATTCTATCTGAACATTTGCATCACTTGAGCAGTTTTAAATCCAATGTTAGCTGCACATTCCCAACGCAAATGCTTTTATAACGATCTGTCTTAATCCTAAATGAGATTTTGCCTAAATTTGCATCGCCGATTGAGCGGGATATCGTAGATTTACGTAGAATGGTTTTATTAATCCGCATAACAGTAAATCTGCGTTGTGGAATTCCGAAATTCTCCGCGCGACAGCGGCTTTGAGAAAAAAATTTCGTCTCTGCTGACAATTCATTTTTTCCTCTCCCACTGAATGCAAATTATCTTAAAGGACATATACAAAAGATTTGTGTGTATCACATTGTGTCTCACTTAAAGTTTAAAAAATCGTTTTCTTTAAAATCATAACATCTGTAGAACTAATTATGAGTGACAATCAGTAAAAGTTAGACACCTAATGTTTAAATTAGGCGATTCATAAAATTAGATTTATATAACATGATTTATTGTTTTATAATATATGACGATGATGTTAATTGTTCGTAAACGTTACTGGTTGAATGGCAATTCACACAGGTACTGTAGTATGACGTAATCTCACTTGTATATGTATTTGATACTGTTATAATCCTCCGCCATCCAGCTTTCCCATTGGAAAGCCTATCCTCAATGAGACTATGTGGCCACGCATGACCGCGGTCCTCAGATTACGCTCGAGTGTCCTACGGTAACCTCAAACGCAATTTGCTTCACGATGTTCGCGATATAACAGAATACTCCTCGTAAAATCTTATGGGTGAATAATATAACGCTAAATAATTTTGAGCACTGGTTATGTTGAAATAGTTTTTCTGGTTCATTTAACTACGTTGCATCAATCTTCTGATGCAGGCCACAGATTGTTGTATCACGCCAATTCCTATACGTTCACGTTCATGATTAATAGAGCAAACGCCAATCAGACTTCAGTAATCCTGTAGCTTAAGACTATTACAGCAGAACGTGAAAATGCTTTATAACCCATAATTTAATAAAATTATGAGACATCATTCTACGGGACATAAACTTTTAACGGTATTTGTTTACATTTTCAGAGAGTTTAAAAATATTTAACACAAAAAAGATAGAAATTTTCCAGGACCAGTGTATAAAAATGAATCATTTTACAAATCTTTCACTTTAAGTATATATGGTAGTAATTAAATGGCAATTAGTAATTAATAATTTTAAAATATTGGACTCGAATTGTTAGCGGAAGAAACACACAAGAATGGGTAATAATGCAACCTGTTTGGGTATTGTAGGCTGTTGGTTCGCCCAACGTAAGGTATGGCCAGTCGTGGTCGAAGTATAGCTGAGAGCAGTTGTTATAGAAAGAGACGGGTTTTCGTAGAAATATCGCAGAGACCTGTCGTCGTCAAAGCTCAGCAGAATAAAGCTGTTGTTGAATTATAGCAAGGAGTCTATCATCGAGATATTGCTGTGTAAAGTTGTTACTTAAAGCAGAGTAAAATTTGTCGTCGTGATATTGCAGTGTAAAAATTGCAGAAATATAGCAGAGGAAAGTCATCAGGATAGCAGAGTGAGTCTTCGTAAATATTGCAGAGTAAAGCAGTCATCGAGCTATAACCAACTTTTGTCAAACAAACAGTGATATAAAGTGTAATGTGTGTGTGTTTTGAACCAGCCAAAATTGCCCTGTTACCAGATATTGTAAGTTAAATATTCACTAAATTCTTATTTATAAACCATTAATTAAAGATAATAATAGACAGACTTCCATTTTCTAATATCGTTAACCTTTTTATATTTGCATTGTAAATAATACATTGAAGTCGATAATAGCATAATAGAAAATTAGATTGTTAAAAGTATTTTTCTTTATTTAAAGGCCCAGTAACGACCCTGAGAGAGAGAGTAAAATTTGATTGAAAACACTAATAAATAATATAAAGGGAAAGTTAATATGTGATATTGCAAAATTCAATGGATAACTATTTGTAAATTTAAATATTTGTGAAATTAATAAATGAATTTGTTTGTTCATTTAAAAATCTTAATTATTATTATTATAGAATTCTTTCATTTAATATTCAGAATAAATATATATTGTTGCTCTAGCGTAGGGATTATTTTGATTCATAACCGATTATTACAAATTGCCACCTGAACGTGAGGCATGTATTCATTTTAAATTTATTTCATTTGTATTTACTACAAATTGGCTTCACCAACGTGGGTCACTGTTTTATTTAATTGGCTATCCTTGTTATTACTACAATATATATATATATATATACATTAATTATATTGATATATATATATATATATATATATATATATAGAGAGAGAGAGAGAGAGAGAGAGAGAGAGAGAAGACAACTACCCTCTTATAGCATAGGAAAGGGACTGAAAGGGGGGGGCTGATTCTGAAACGTAGGGAAAGGTATCCAAGGCTTAACTAGGGCCACCGAGCTGTAGTTTAAGGAACCTCCCCGGCAATTAGCCTAAATGTAATACAGGGAACCCCCTAGAAAAATCTGCATCAGGTAGGTCGGGCATTTGATACTTGTGCCACGCCCTTCCGATGGCGGGAGAGGGGTTTGGTGTGGGTCGCAGCATTCCCTTCTCCGTGCCTCGACCAGTTTAGGAGGCAGATGGCCAACAAGTCCAATAGGAACAGCGGACAACTCTTACCGTAGGTCTTCGACCCCGGAACAGTTAACAGTTAACAGTTAACAGTTAACAATAGCATTTAATTATTATTTTTTGTATAAAGTCTTTAATTTTCACACCCAAAAAAAAGTAGAAAAATACTGCATACAAATAAACTAAACTACTTGCATCAATGTTACCGTCATATTTATTTGCATATCTATATTACGATAAGCGTTCCACCACGTTTGGACGCCAAAATATGTAATATTCAATAAGATATTTTAAAAAGTCAACATTAAATTATGTGGAATATACTAATAAATTGATGGAAACAACGAAATGAATTTATGTTGAAATTAAATCAAAATTTTTATTTAATTGACAATTTTGATTACGTTGACTTTACATTTTATGTTTTTAAGGAAAATTACCTCAGCTTTCATGTGAATTTGAATTTCAGGACCGTTTATAGAACCTCTAATAAAGACAGTGATTTGCAATTTTCAGCAAGTTATAATAGCAAAAAATGAATTTAATTTAAAACAACAAAAGTTCATACAAAGACTCTAGCAACAACAATAACTATAGAAATCTGACGCTAAATTTATTTCATGATGTAGGTTTCAAAGATTTAATAACATAGACTATTCCGGTGTAATGAATGAATAATTACACGTGAATGTTTCGTTGTTTGGATGTTACAATTACAAAAAAAAATTAATTAAAAAATAATTTCTGACTTGTGCATTGGCCACAGAATGCAGCCGAATATATATATATCTAATTTTTCATAAAATTGTTATTTAAAAGCGGCAGAGAAATTTCGGTCTTCTTGATTTTCCTTATTACTTTCTTAAGCATAATAAATAATTAATGTGTGGACAATGCACACGCTAGAAAATTTTGTCAATTTGATATTTTTTGGTGTCTAACTTCTGGGCAACCTGAAGATGTCCCAATCAGGGACGAAACTTTGTGTTGAAAATTAGAATATTAAAACATTTTTTTGACTAGAAGGCTCCAATTTTTGTATTTAATTTAAATATGATGTCATATAATTAAAATTTAAACAGAGAATCTATTATTTGACTTTGGATTTTCTACATGTAACAACTACTATTGACATCAATAGTACCATCTTTTCCAAAAAAAATGAGAATACTGTGTTTTCACGGAAAAATATTTATAACACTTTTCATAAATTAACATCTGATAATATGTTGATTTTGTTCAGAAATAGAATAGTTAAATTATTAATATCTGTCTCTTTAAATCATTGCACATTTATGCATCCATACTTGGAAGGGGTTAAATTGTGACGTGATCAAAGAATAATTATTTAAAAATATTTCTGTATTATGTAATTGCTGGTAGATAGCAACCATTTCATTTTGAGAACGTTGATCTTCCGCTGTGTCCACTCACTATGGCACAAAGTGAAAATCCCCACTTTTTGCATCCGCACACTAAATTTTCAATGCACAACAAACAAACGTTCAAAGGACAAGCCTCCCCAAAAAGAACCGAGCTACAATGCGATTAACTCGACAGTAATTCAGTATCGGTATAATACCGTATTTTTCCGATACTCTAATCAATTAACACGATTGGATTTAACAATATCAAACAAACACATTACGATTAATATTCGTTTCGCTTCAGCAATTAATTTCAGAATGTCAACAGCTTCCAAAAATACGAAATATATACCACTGTGATAAAAAAGTAAGGTCAAATTATCATTTAAAACTCCCGGGTATTAGGAAGGCATGTAATTTTTTTTTCCTAGGTTTGTAGGACTGTCTATAATATTTCCCGAGCGTCTGTTTGTTAAAAGGTTTAATTATCTCCGAGTTACACGTGTTTTTGTAAACAACCAAAAGTGAATATTTCGATTTTTGCAATGGGGGATTTTGTTGAGCAAAGAACTTGCATCAAATTTTGTTTGCGGAACGAATATTCTTGTGCGGACACGTTGAAAATGTTGCGGAAGACCTTTGGTGATCAAACTATGGCACAAAAAACGTTTATAAGTGGTACAACGAGTTCAAAGAGGGCCGAGAACGCGTTGAAGACGAACCGCGCTCTGGACGACCATCAACGAGGGCCACGTCCAAAAAATCAAAGATTTGGTGCTTGAGAATCGTCGATGAAGAATTAGAGATCTCGCTGATAGTGTCGGAATATCATTTGGCTCAACCCAAACCATTGTGAAGAATGTTTTGTGTTTCAAATGCGTCAAGTCTCGATTAGTGCCAAAATCGCTCAATTATTTGGAAAAAAAAGCGTCGCGTTGATGTTTGTGAAACTTTGCTGTCTGACTATCAGGACCACTTGAAATGCATCATTACTGGAGACTCGACCTGGATTTACGCATACGACCCGGAAACCACCGACCAATCCAGCGAATATCGTGCAAAAGGTGAAGCAAGACCGAAAAGACCACGGCAAAGTCGATCGAAAATCAAGGTCATGTTGACAGTTTTCTTTTATTATCGTGGTGTGGTGAACTACGAATTCCTTCCGCCGGGTCAAACTGTCAACAAATAATATTATTTGAGCGTTATGCGTCGTTTGCGTGAAGCTATTCGTCTGAAACGGCCGGAATTATGGGCGGACAACTCTTGCTTCCTTCATCACGATAATGCACCATGTCATACTGCATTGGTTCTTCGCGACTTTTTTGCCAAAAACTCGACTCATATCATTCCGCAACCACCGTATTGGCCTGATTTGGCTCCGTGCGACTTCTGGCCCTTCAGCAAACTCAAAAGTCCAATGCGTGGACGCCGTTTTGACACGATTGAGGAGATAGAAACCGAATCGAAGAAGGTCTTGAAGGCTATACCAGAAAAAAGACTATTACGACTGTTTCGAGGACTGGAAAAAGCGTTGGAAAAAGTGCGTCTTATCGGACGGGGATTACTTTGAAGGGGATTAAATTGATTTGGAAGAATAAATAAAGAATTTATATTTTATAAATAAATTCATCGTACTTTTTGTTCACAGTGGTATATAAGAATTTCCCATGTTTTTTCATATAAAAATTAATGAAAATTAAATCACTATATGGGTACATAAAATCCAATGTCAGTTGTCGGTGCTCATTTTAATGACCTGGATTCAAATTTCATGCAAAACCTGTTTTATTATTGCTTTGTAAGACGTAAAATGAACTTTCATTTCTATTTTTAGCGCGGACTCTTTCAAGAAAGAAATATTTTAAAACTTTAGAAACGTAGTCAATAAGTTAGTTAAATTGTTCTTTTATTTACTGAAATTATTGTTATTCTTTATCGCTGTAATACTTTGAAACTTACTGAATACGAATTATTTTGTCAATAATTTATTTTAGAGTTCAGATCTTATGAAAATTTATTTTAAAAGGCTCTTGGCATTTTTATCACAATGACTGAATTAAGTTCAAAGTTACATGACACATGGTTCCTTTAATCTGGTGAAATGAAAAATAATTACAAAATACTTACCCTGGATTTCTTACATTACAAGACTATTTTATTCTCTTATTAAAGTCGGAATGAAATCTGAGAAAGAGTCGGTCCGTCAGTAATTTTTAACCTAATCGATACAATACAAGAAGCAATGGATGTGAAAATGATTTGCAAATATGTTAAACGGCCTTGCCAATTGTTTTTATCAATAAATTTATAACATCTCCACAATGGATAGAAATGACCTTGATAAGGATGAATGAATAAAACTCCTTTACAAAAGAAAATTATATTTTCCTAGTATTTCAAAATTCACGCTTTTCATTATACAGGGACAAAATAATACGTAAACTCTATTTTCGTCGATCGACTCACTACCCGGAATTATAAAACCAGAGTAGTCTTTTATTTTCATTAAATTTCAGTTAAACATTCCTTCACAGTATTTCTGTTCATTTGTTTGTTAAGTATTAAATATTGATATTAATTATTTTGTTTGAGACTACAATTTGCGAAATATAACTTGGTCAATGTAAATTTTACGAGTTATATTCCTGGTATTGAAACAAACAACATCAGAGGAGTAATAAAAATTTTATAATTTCCAGAGTCCTGAGAAATAATTATGCGTATCGTTCTACTTATTTAGTATGAGAAATAAGGTTTGAGAAGCACACATATAATACAGTATAATCATAGAGCTAATTGGACTATTACTGGTGGGTAATGACTGAAAATTGCATTCATCCACGTTCCGCCCTTAATTAACAGAACTTCAGTAGACAATATGAGGCAAGCCCCATGTTACTGACGCGAATATGGCATTATTAATTTCCCTGAAACGATTCAACTTAATGAGGTCATTTACCATGATAAATAAAATATAATAAATGTAATCGAAAATCGTATTATTATTCAAAGTTAGTAATTAATTTAAGGAGAAAAGAGTAATTTCTGGTAAAATACATTTCTTGTGACTGATTGACTATGAATAAATACTTCCTCAATGTAAAACAATTAGACTGGTTAAGAATGTCAGAATACTACACAAAATTGTTTCCCTTTGGGTACAGCGAAAAAACGACATTATTCTTGGGTTTCTTAAAGGAAAACAGGACGATTGTCAGCATATAGTCCATCGGAAGCTTTAAAGGAAACAAATTTAATTAATAGAATTAATTTGTATTAATTTTTAATACACATTATGTTAATATGATGTGCATATTTTATTAGTTAGTAAATAAAATTTTATATATACATATATATATATATATTAGTCAAACTTCACTGCAGTCTTTCATGAAAGAATAATATTGTTTAATATTTAATATAATCCGAAACTTATTTATTCAATAAACAGGTACGTTTCTCACAAAAATATTTAATTATTTGATGTTTGAAATAATTGAATGTAGGGTTATAGATTTTTAAAAAACTGAATAACTTTTACTGAAATTTCTAACAGAATTTCATCATTAAATTGTTTCGAACATCTAAATTTGAATACACATTTAATCTGACAAATTGACTGTTTTTGGTTTATTTATTAAACAAAACTGCTCTTCTACAATTTATTAAATTCGGGTTTTTAGGGTAACAGGCTACTTGAGGGTAATCCACATGGTGGCAACTCCCCTTTAATAGCATAGGAAGGGATCTGAAAGGGGAGGATGCGGAAGGGTAGAGGAAGGTTGCCAAGGGTTAACTAGGGCCCCCGGGTTATAGTTTAAGGATCCTACCCGGCATTCGCCTAAAAGTAATGCAGGGAAAACCGTAGAAAAAACTGTATCAGGTAGGTCGGGCATTGGGTACTTGTCCCACGCCCTTCCGATAGCGGGAGAGGAGGTTACTGTGGGGACGCAGCATTCCCTTCTCCATGCCTCGGCCAGTTTAGGAGGCAGCTGGCCGACTATTCCAATGGGAATAGAGAACAACTCTTACCGTATGCCCAAGGTCTGTGACCCCGGAACATCCACCTCTCAGAACAGGCCGAGGTGCCTCGCCTTGTGGGAACCTTAGTTCAAAAACGGAGAGGAAAAGGTTTCCCCAAAGGTAGCCCCTTCGTATCTCTCATACAAGGTTCTGCCTGCACGAGAACGTCCCTCGCAGGTACTGCCTGCGAGAGAATTGTCCTCGCAGACCTCTTTATTATTAAATTTAAATTCATCTATCGCTGTGAATTCTTATACAATACGTTCGTTGTTTAATGTTAAAGCGATAATGGATTAAAATTAAAGGAGCAAATTATATAGTACCTAAAATTACTCATATAAAATTGCCATACGGGTCTGACAGTCATCATATGGTGTAATGACTTTTATCGTTTAGAGTTGTTGCCCAGATTACTTATTCTTAGTACTTTAACAGCAAATACCGGTGTCGAAAGGTACCAAATCTTTCCAAATGTTAAAATGTTCTTGGAATTGTTATAACATACGTCGTAACTGTTGAATATGGGCATATAATAAATTAAAATAAAAACCTATAGTATCAAAGGTTCAACAATGTTGAACTATTTAACACATGATTAATTTAGTCTCAAAAAATTGGTGGCATTAAATTTCTACATAAACACAATATGCATTAATCAGAAAACGTTATGATTATTTTAAAATTAAAATATTATCATTATTTTATTCACAAAACAGGTATTTTTATTTTTTTATAAGTTTTGGGGTTTATTTCTTAACTATTTCTGATCAATCATTTTTGCAGAAAATGCTTTGCTCGTTTCGTAACAAGATTATTATTCCAGATTATAAAATAATTAGTATACGGAAATGTTAATTTAATCATATCTACTAATTTTTTTGTGTTTGTTACATGAGGTTTATTATCAGATACATCTATCATATCAATATTAAGTGTTAGCTGGGGGCCCGCGATGCATAATTAAACTCAGCGACATCTGTAATCCCAGATTCGACTCTAATCTTGTAATTTTTTATGTAATGCCCCTCCCCACCCCATCCCTAAGGATGTCCCACTTTCATGCCGAAATGGGTTGAAATGATACCCAAAAATAATTAATAAGAAAGATAGCCAATTCAGACAAAAAGTGATAAATTAATGTTTTTCCTTTCTGATTATCAAAATCAGGATCCCAGAAACGTTGTGTGGTATTTATATTAATTCTTGTGGTTTGTGGGTAGTGCAGTCAATTAATGAGGGTTTATTTGAAGAACTGGACTAAACACCGCAACGGTCTGCTGTTTGTAGATGAAGGTGGAGGAATCGGGGATCACGCGATGTAGGAAACAATGCCATTTGATTGAGGCCTGTGTGAGTGAATGCTGAATAGCTTATCATCTCACAGGCTTCCCACGGAGCAGCTTCATGCTTACGGAAACAGAATCCCAAATGCAACACTGAGATCTCGTCCCGTGCGCGCTTCTGGAATACGGTAAACAAAGCATTACTGGAAGAGAGGAGCTTCCAAGAGGAACGCGCACTAACGTATTGACGAATATCTCCATTATTCAGTGGTATCTAGTCCAAACTCAGATTATACTGTCGACAATGTTCATGAGAAGAAAAAAATCTTGTATATTGGAAAATAATACTACATAATAACTTTCATATTTCAAATAAAACAATCTTCTAATCAATAAAACAGTGTGTTTGTTTGATTGTATGTTTCTTAGATGGAATGAACGGACATGCCGCATACAAATCTACACCCATGGAGAAAATTTCAAGAAATTTCGTACACGTGTTCCTAGTGACCAGGAAATAAACACTGTTGGGGTGAGACACGTCTACCACCCACAGGATCGGGGTTTGACGGGGGTGGAAAAATTCAAATTTGCTGAAACGGCCTATATTTGAGTCGGATAAATATTTTTAGGGGTCAAACTGATTGATAGTGTTTCTACGGATGCTATCTGTATATAATTTCAACCCATTACAGCATGGAAAAGGAGCACCCTTAGGGGTGAGCGGCGTTACAAGAAAATATCACGAATATAACCGAGTGGAGTCAAATCCACGGTTGTGGATGTCGCTGAGTTTAATTTTGACATTCAACTTGGCATTTAATCCCCATATACGGAGGTCGACAAAGGTGTAAATTTTGAAACTTGCAAACAAAGTCGATATATGCGTTGAATAAATATTTTTCAGGGTTAATTAGATTAATAGTATTTCTATCGATATTGTTTGTTTATAATTTCAAACCCTTTCGGCATTGGAGGGAATCATGGTTAGGGGTGGAGGTGCGTTACATAAAAATAAAGCAAAAACAACCAATATTCGAGTCAAATCCCGGGTTATGGATGTCACTGAGTTTAATTATAACATTTAACTATAGTTTTAAGCCAAAATATCGGGGATTTTCGAACAAGTTTTAACGGCAGATATATTCGTCGAAAGAAACTTTTTCAGGTCAAGGAGTTCAGCCGCTTTCGGCGTGGAAGGTGACCAGGCTAGTCTAATGAATAAAATATACTGTTTTTTTTGTGTGTATGTATGTTCGAATTCAAATCTACATCCGTGGAGAAAATTTAAACAAATAACGTACACGTGTTTCTTTCGAACCGGAAACAAACACTATTGGGTTAAGATACGTTTAACACCCCAGAGGCGGGGGTGAACGGGGGTGATAATTTTCAAATTCCTCAAACGGCCAATATTTGCGTCGGATAAATATTTTTTGGAGTTAATGGAATTTATAGTGAATATCACGATGTATTTTTGTATAATTTCAACCCCTATCGGTATGGGAGGGAAGAACCCGAGATTGGGGTAGAATCCGGGGTTATGGATTTCGAATAATTAAATTATGACAACCCGGGCAACGCATGACACCCAGCTAGTCTACTATGAAATAGGAAATTGAGATGACAGTGATTAATAGGAAATTTAGAGAAAAACGGAGAATATTGAATAACAAGTTAATAATAAATGTGGTTTAAGTTCAAGTACTGTGTATCTTCAGTTTTTTTCACTAAAACATACCTGATATTTCGATTTATTATTTTTCTTGCGGCTGATCAAGTTACAAATTTGAGTCCAGAAGCCCTGATATACCAAATTTTAAGTTGACCAAAAAATTAATTAAATCAAAGAAATTTCCGTTTCTATTATTCGTCTAAATTTAATTATTACATTTTAGTAGACTTAAGGGTCATCATGCGATTACAGGAAATCAGAACTAATATATTTTTTATTCTTAACATAATATCATAACATGAATGTGTGTGTGGGTGTTTTAACAACGGGATCTTTTGTGCGTGCTTTGAAATTGAACTTTGACATAAAATGTTTTGGTATAAAGGGAACATTATACCTTCCCTGCAGACTTTCTCAGAATTGAATTTAATTCACAATCAAGAATTTCTCGCTAGCTTCCGCGCTGGCTCGAGGCATTTTAACGTATAGTATCCCGTGAAATACACAACATTCATAACGCCATGAGCAATGTTTCCAAAGTGAAATGAAATTTAGTAAATAAACTCTCCTGGATATTTAATATTTCAATCTACTCCTGCGGTGGATATTGTATCGAATACAGGGAATCAAGCTAGTTAAAGGATTTAATCATCAATATATCTCAATAAATGTAAACATTTCTCTTACAGTGTTTTTTATATTTTATATTTTGAATAGCATTTTATACATTGTAACACAGCCGTTGTGTAAAACTATACAGTATATTAGTAAGTAATTAGTTACTCACTGGACACTCTAACGTAAGTTGATTTTTGTATACGGTTATTTTCCATAATGAAACAGACATCTAAGTAGAGATTTTTTTATTTTAAAATATCATACTCCTTTTCTCCTCTGATAGAATTGAGGACGTAATTATAACACTCAGTAATTGATACATACACATTTTAATATTCGAACATATCTTTTTTTAATAATGTGTATTCCAATATTTATAGGCTTTGAAAATTAAGCCGACTAACTCAATCTTAAACGAAAAATCCTCAATATTTTACTGTTCCTTTCGATTCAACAATTTTTAATAGCAATATTACAGAGCCGACAGATTATATGTATGGAGGTTACGGATATTTTTTGTCCCCAGGAAAGTAGAAAAGGAGCACCACACGTGAAAAGAATATGAATTTCCAGGAAAACTAATGTTGTTAAACAGAGATTGCCACTCATATGTTGTGAGTAAAAATAATAAAAGCCTCTACAGTACCCAGAGTTACGGACAAAGATAATGAAAACATATTTCAGTTTACCGGTGACAAACATTGCCGATATATCCTCGTTTATTCATAAATGGAATTTATCTGAACTCACAGCCTTAAAAAAGTATGTGAACCTCCGGTCCAAAAGATTTAATTTGGTTACAATAATTCATTTTGTTTGGATAAAGTAGAATTTAAATTTACTTGAATGAGAATGTATTCTCTTCCTGATAGATGAAAATAATAAAGACATGTCTAATTAGCGTCTCATTAAATTTTCTACGTCATTTTTACTGCATTTAATAAATAAAACAAGTGGTGTGCATTGTTCCTTCAAAAATGAAAGCTTTTAATACTTTCAAATGTTGGGCGTTCGTTAAACTATACTGAAATAAACACGTTTATAAAAATATTTTATTTATCAGCCATCAGATTACATTTTAATCTATAAGCTAATGTGGTAGCTTTAACATGTTATTTACATATTATATCATGATGAGATCCCCTCCAGCGAAGAGAACTCCTAAATCTTGTCGAGAAATGTGCTGGCCATTTTATTTTCAGTCTTCTAGTTACATCATTTTCTAATAGTGGTTGTAATAATGGATTGTAATGTGATTTAAGCTTTTCGTAATGACTAACACACTTTTCATTGGTAGTCTCCATAACAGTGGGTGTTTTTAGGTCATTCCGTACTTTTTTATTTGTTGTGTACCAGGGGGCACTAACGATGGCTCTTAATATTTTTGGCAGGCATCTTTGGATTATTGCAGTATCTGACCTACTGGTACATCCCCATCCTTCTATCCCGGACCTCCATATTGGTATAATTATGGTTTTGCGTAGTCGAAGTTTTTTTCCATGGAGAAGTGTGACTTGCGTCCTAGTAACCAGTACATTTCTTTTTGTTTAATATCCATTTGTTTTCTATGGTTATGTGGCTTTTCCAATTGAGCTTGCTATCGATATGTAGACCCAAATATTGGACGTAGAGTGGTTTAGGAATCTCTGTGTTTATATAGATCGGTGGACTCTTGGTTTTTACATAATATAAACGTCACATGAGACGACTTGAAGTAAGTTCAGATATTTTTGTATGAGTGATGAAGCGTGGTTTATATCCGTATGTGAGATTAGAATCGCCGTATCATCTGAAAACGTTCCTAGAACAATATTTTGACCGTTGGGAGATCAGAGGTGAACAAAAAATACAACAGTGGGCCTAAGACACTGCCCTGAGGAACTCCTGCGTTAAGTGGATCTATAGATGAGTCGCCTTGTTTCATTCTTGTATGGAATTTGCGGTTGGTTAAGATCGATTCCAACCGTTTATAGAACGTAGGCAAATATCTTTTCATTTTATATAATAATCCACGATGCCACACTTTATCGAATGACTGTCTTATGTCTAAGAATATTGCTGGACAATATTCTTTATTTTCGAAGGCTCTATTAATGTAGTTTTATTACTCGGTGGCACTTCTGAGTTGTAGAATGACTCCGTCGAAAATGAAACTGATAATGTGGAATCCAGTCGTTAGTTGTGAAGTCGGGATCAATTCTTGAAATCAATAATTTTCCAGAAGTTTTGAAACTGATGAGAGCAGACAAATGGTCGTTAGGAAGGAACATTTTTAGGATCTTTACCAGGTTTGTTAACTAAAATTATTTCTCCTACCTTTAGTTTCTCTGGCCAATAATTTATTCTAAATATTGCATTAAATAAGTATGTAATAATCAAAAGACCTTTTCCAGGTAATTCTTTCAGCAGTTTTAGAGTAATGAGATCCATTCCAGGTGCTTTTCCAACGTTCAAGTACTGCATCAGTTCCTTCGGTGTGACTCGTGCTAAGTTCTCAATTTTTGACAATGGAGTACTTAGAAAGTCATCAATTTCAACATCTGGATCATTATTTAGAGGACAAAATACCTCTCTACAAGATTGTTCGCAAACACTTCAGCCTTATCTTTATCACTCTTGGCCAACCTTCCTTCAGTAGTTGTCTGTTGATAGATTAGACTCGAATAAATAAGTGAAAACTATATTACTAAACATCACATTGTACAAATTTATTTACAGCTGCACTTTAAATGTTTCATCTGCACCTGAGATCGATGGAGTACCTGATCCAAAATACTGCCTCCATTTTCGAATATCTTATCTGACTCTCTGGTGGCTGATGTCTTAATCATCTTTAATCATTACTAAGTTGATCTCCGGAACAAATCTGTTGAATATCTTCTCTCCTGTTACAATCTCCGTCTCCAACTTCATAGTTCTTTTCATTTTTTTGTTGGACATTTCACCCCATTCTCTTCCCATGACGGACCATTACTCCATTTCTTGGATACCGCTCCTAATTACTTATATTCCTTCGTCCTAAACTCTTTTGATCTACCCTTAGACATAACCAAACAGTGTTAATATTATTCTTTATCTGTGAAATTATGAATTAAAAAAATTCTTTGCCATCAATGCTCACAGAGACATAAAATCATGAGTCCTTAGTGATTTCGCTAGTCCGTTACGAATTCCCTAACTTCAATGTCCCGGAAACACATGTGCACCAGCACCGTATACAAAAAGGAACTGCTGTTAATATTTTGAGAATATTCTTTGACTCGTAATCATTTTTAAGCATTATCAGTTTGACCTCTTTGATCTTTGAGTTAAAATTTCATAATTTTGAATTGGATTATTATCACGAAAGAAGAAGATATTTTTCCACCCAATTGTTCTAGCCGTATCTATTAAGTTTATACTTACCTTATCTAACATGATTTTCGTAAAACTATGTTATATTAACGTCCTCTTTCACTAATATTTTCGATATTATTCTGGTGTTTCCCCACAGTGTAAAGTAGCCATATGGAAACATCTTAATTTTGATAACGGAACTTATAATCCTCTACTCTGACATCTCAAACAACCATCAAATAATGAATCATTTTTAAAAAATTACCTATTTTCTCAAGTAGAGAAGCGGTTACTAAAACTCCCATCTGAGTGCGAACCGCCTGAAGTTACGTACCTGGAGAATCCTTGCGTTGTTTCTCTTGGCCCCCAAATGTTTATCCTTTTGCCATTGTCGTGTTATGCTAATAATTACAACGCCACTAGATATTATCTCAAGTTGATGGGATAAGCTCCCACATGAGGGACATGTTTGAGATATAATGGGGAGCTTCTCATCAGGGACCGTGGAATTTGAATGTTATCAGATAACCTTCATGTCACAATGAATTTATAATCATTAATCAAAAAATTATTTTTTATTGCGCACAGAATTCATTAATGGCTCCATATATGAACAGGTATATACACCTTTAATCGAGGAATATAATTCATTCGTATGGTTCTGATGAAAAACTATTAGAATTGAAAAAGAAAATATCAAAGAAATACTAACGAGTTTAGTATTAGTTTTAAGAAAACCAACGTTATGGCTGACTTATAATGTCTGTGTTTAAACTTTCCACAGTTTTGCTACCATTACTATACTTTTTTTGCAAATCAGGTCTTACCGATCGTAATCAGAACGTTTCCTTAGACAACAATGATGGTCAATGACTAAAAACCAGTACGTCGCACAGAGATCGGTTCAGAAACCGTTGTGTTTTTATACGTAAATGACTTTCAAGATTACATGAACCCTATACAGCCAGTTTTATACGCGGGAGACTAGAATAAAGCAGGTGATGTAATTAAAAAATATAAATGTCTCGTTCCTCGATAACAAATTGGTCCTCTACTTACAGACAACTAAACGTGTCCTTTTTCTGTCAGATGGTAGTAATTTTGAGTTCATGAACGAAATATATTCTAAACATTTTTAACTTACAGGTTGTCATAAATCTTTCCAGTAAATTTCTTATTTCTCTCTCTTCTGAAATTTATAATATTACAAAAACTAGTGATGCGAACAATAAGTATACAACATTGTAGAGAAAGTTGTAAGTCTTTGATTAAAACTTATGGAATTCTAAAACCACCTTGTACTTTTATAAATATTAAAATTCGTAAAACGTAATGGAATTTTACTCTTTATCAACTATGAACTTCAAAGCCTGCTATAGTCCGTTTTAAACTAGAAGGCTCCTGTCGTGTCTGTGTGGAGGGACGCACTGATGCCACGTACGACACGATTTACACAGCCCACTAAAAACCGTAGAATAACAGCACTGCTGTTCGGGAACGCTGCTTCATTTTCAAGCGTTGTGGTTGGTTGACTCAAGGTCAGACCAACCATCGGTCTTCTAATTTAAAACTGACTATAGTCACCGCATGGTTCTGATAAGTGACAAAAATTGGCTCCTCCAATGATAACGAATAATAGGACCAACAACCTGTTTGGTAAGTAATTTTAAAACTCTTCCAGTTCATGGCACTGAGTATTCGGTCTCGACTTGATGATTATTAGTTACTTTGAAAGTAGTGGCAAACTTGATATATATATATATATGTATATATATATATATATATATATATATATATATATATATATATTGTAATAGCAATTAAATAGGCTATTAATTGTTTTTAATATAATTTAATTGTTGGCGGAACGGGTGCTTAAAGACGACAATCGCAGCGGGTCTTTCTTTGTTAAAAAAGGAGACTGTAGACTGCGCGCCTAGAGGAACTCAGTCTGCGTAAAGTTTGCATCGAGCCTGGGTCAAGAAAGGATACATAAAGAGTCTGCAAGAGATACAACACAGTAAAGTTTGATAATCTAAAAGTAGGAATAGGGCTATCCAGGAAGTCTAACGGCGATATATAATAGTTTACATAAAACTCACGTAAACAGTTTGACGGAGAAACTCATAAAATCGCAATTTAGAAGCAGAAGTTTTGCTTCATAAACTGAACTAATTTTTTTGCATAGAGAGACTTTGAGGAGACCTACGTCCGGCAACTGGCTGAGAGTCGGCTAATCCAGGTTCCAGTATAGCAGAGATCCAGAGCAACTACCGTGTATTCAAAATCTAATGAGTAGACTCAGTGTATAATGGCCTGTTTAGTGCGTGTTGACTTCAAGCTACAAGAGTTCGAACTGTTACCAGAAGCACTGTCGTGAGTACAAAACAATTATTAATGACTATAAACGATAATTAAAGGGTATAGTCAGATTTCGTTCGCGTTTTTTTTTCATTCGTTTTCTTTTATTTTTGTATTTAATATTGTATTCCGTTAACTTCAATGAGTTTGGATTGTTAATATTTTAGTTCATTGTATTTGTTCTTCCTATCAAATCCAGTGGTGACCCTGAGATGAAGAGAAATTCGACGTTGTTGATAGTAAAATTATAAACCTGTATTTTCATAGCACACCACTCATTAATCAAATAAAATTGAAATATTTGTTTGTTAAATTGACGTAATTCGGCGTGAAAAGCAGGGCTAATGTGTAATTATCAACAATAAATTTTTAAATACATAATAATTTTGTTAATTATTCCTATTAATTAAGACCACCTATTTAATCATTACAATATATATATATATATATATATAATATCAGACTGTTTGTATGTCATCAGATATTGCCCGACTCTACCATTTTTTTATGTTAATCACTGTAACTGGACTTTAAATCCAGTCTTCCAGCAAAATTACTCTGTAATGACTAAAATTATAGTGTTATTTCTGAAGATTACCGTTGACAACAATTTCAATTCATCTTAACTTTTCCTTTAATTCATTTACTTGTCTACTTTATATAATTACTCTTTCACGTTTTTTATGTATATTATTTTCCCATTTATATATTTTATGTTTATGTATATAAATGTCATTTTTACTTGTCCAAATTTCTTAGTAGATGACTACTGTAATATAAATATGTTAATCTAAATATTGCACTAACTATTCTATAACGGTAAGTATATTAAATTATCATGCTAGTGTTCTAAATTTTGGACTCGAATTTGAAACTTTTAAATTTGGCTATAGTCCATTACAAAAAAATGACACTAATTGTTATTATCGTAATTTATGTTATAGCAAATCCAATCACATACCTTGTCCACGATATTATTATAACAGAAAATGTTTTAGGAAAATTTCTTTCTATAATATTAATCAGTTTTTTGTGAATTTATTTTTATATTACTTAATTTCCATCTGCTAACTTTTCCTTTACGATTCAATAATAAAATGGCAGTAATGTGTAAAATATTATTTCACATCATACAACACGTCCCTCTTCAAAATGTATGGACACTTGTTATTTGTATTTTATCCCCTCTTTTCTCTCGAACTGGCTCTTCTGTTTTGCAACCTTGTATCCCATTAAGATACAACTTGATAAGCAGTCTATAACAGCGAGCCGTAAACAGTGCTGCCACACTTTATTGCGAGGTGTAAAATTTGAGGTACGTCTCATCGTCACGTACCTCGCAATGGATTTCGGCTTGTCATAATTTCGAACGAAATTCATGGACGTGTCCGTACTTGAGTTTTGTGTGTAGCCATTTCTGAGGAGAGCACTACTTTATACCCCTAGGACGAAAATAAAACTTGGTATTAAAAGAGGTGTAAAATGAACTTTAGCAATATCTGTGAGATATACATCTCCATAGCCATTGTAGAGTTGAAATTTGTAAACCAGGACGTTAAAGTAGAGCTTCAAGAAAAGTCTACGGCTATTACAATATAAATTAAGATATATAAGTATAGAAATTCCGGTGAAACTAATTTTATTAACCAGTTGGGCAAAAATAAATACATAGACTATTAAAACCTTAATCATATCTGACTTTTTTAACCTACTTTTTTGATAGAAACTCTAATAAAACGTAAAGGTGTTTTTATATTCACTTTTTGATTAATAGACTTAATTACGATTCTCCATTTTATTATAACGCATTATGGGTGCACGGCATTGCCCGTATTTTCATAATTGCACTCAACGACATCCATAACCCAGGATTTTTCTCCAATCTCTGTTGTGTCCGCGTTATTTTAGAGTATCATACCCTAATGGCGGTCACGTCCAATACATAAAGGGGTAATTATACACAAACAACATTGGGAAAACACTATCAAACTAATTGTCCCTCGTAAAATATTTATTCGACGCAAATATCAACCGTTTTAACTAGTTTGAATATTTCCAATTCGTTCCACCCTACCCCTCGGGGTGGTAGTGATTTTTTATCCCCAGAGTGTTTGTATCCGTTTATAAAGGAACATGTGTAAAAAATTTGGTCAAATTTGTATGCGTAACGTACAAATACACTCACATATACACACAAACAATCTATTTTATTTATTTGATAATAAGAACTAACTTTATCATTATCCATTACATGAAATACTTAATTAATTGTAAGTCTATAATTTCGATACCCAATTTACAACAAGATCTCTGGTCTCCATTGTAAGAGGAGGAATGTAAAACACTATTCCAATATTTGCTCTGTCAGAATTGAGCTGAAGACAGTTGGCAAAATTGAAAGTACTTCTTTTATATATCAATTATGCGTTGAAATATATTAAGTTATTTCATGAGGTTTACTGACGTTATGCTGCTATTATTTCAACTATTTACAAATACTAAATGCGAATTTTCATAATTTATACAATATTATTATCATTAACTTCTCTTACTTTAACAAATAATTTGATGAAGTTTTTGGTTTTTACCATAATGTTTCTATAGGATTTGTTATGACATAAAGCATCGGTGACAGAAAAATAATATAATGTAAGAAATTATTAAGTATTTGTTTGTGCTCGAATATAATTCTACTTATTTTTCATACTCTTAGAATAGATGGTTAAAAGTAAATAATTTAGTGTCCAGGAATTCGTTCTGAGGAGAAGTCTACCTTGTTACTAAATAGGGGACCGGTAAATTGATCCAAGCTTTTACGGCCCCGAAAACGTTCATAGCCCCTGAGATGCCTCGATCAAAGATTTTTACATTAGAGAGAATGTCTTGAGTCACTTGATGGAGCTGTAAAATGTCAACAGCGCAAAAACACTCAGCATTACAATTTCTTTTTAGAGTTTTGTTTTAGTCTAGTCTGTCTGAAAATCATGCGTTGGATAGAAATGTCGTTGAAATGATCGCCGTTAATTGAGAGAGAAAATATTGAAGCGTAATTTGTATTACGAAATCAAATCTTGTTATTACAGAAAAGTAACGGAGCAGACATAAAATTTGTACATTTTGAAAATAACTTCAGTGAAATTAAGATTTGTAACACATTTTGAGGCAGTGAATTAGAATCTATTTATCAAGTACGCTCTTTTCTGTTTGACATGATAAAGCGAAGTAAGAGTAGGCTAGGTTTTTATAAACGTCAAATTTTTAAGATAAGTTACAATGAGCTCTAAAAAAAGAAGAAGCTCGGTAATTTTGTAGTTATTAAAGATAAAAATTTAATATTCATTTTACTTTAAAAAAATAATTAAAATAAATGTTTCAGCTCGACCTCCATAAAACAAATTTGCAGGAAAAATTTTATTTTACTGTAATAAATAATGAAATGTTAAAAAAACTCACTGCTTCAATTAAAATGATTAATATTAACAGCTCTCATTATCTCCTGAATCACTGGTACTTTGCTTTAAAATAATGATCAATTAAGAATGTTCTGTTACAATCTTAATTCATGTCTTTAAGCTAAAATATTCATTAACGACAGAGAAAATTAAAAAATAATAGGTTATTGGCCTCCCTAAAACTCAGACGCTTGGCACTACTCATTACGAGAAATGTCACTAATCATAAGTATTTCTGTCTCTGACAACTGTTTTGTTTTTTCATTTATATATGCTTTATTTTAGTATTACGCAGTGCGTTTACACTTTGCATACAATTTCAACACCCTTCTGATGTGATTTTGTAAATTAATGTTAGCGTAAGTTGTTGATTTTTATACTTCATTAATAACTATTTAATAATTGTGGAAAAGAGAATGAGCTAATTCCTTTTATTTTCTGAAATATTTGTTTATTATTATACACTAGCTGGGTGCCCGGCGTTGCCCGTGTACTTATTTATATAAAACCGAAAAAGTAAATCTAACTGTTCCGTACATTGTTAAGACCGATAGTGCATTAATTGAAAATCTATAAAATACATTGAATTTTATTGCATCAGTCGCAACAAACATACCTCCTAATTTCTTCTTAAATATACTCCTTGAGCTCTGCAAGATAAAGGTTGAAATTTTACACACACAACATCAGTAGAAATACAATCAATCTAATTAACCCTTGAGAATATTTATTCTACGCTAATAACCGCCGTGATTGCATGTTTCAAAATATCCACCCCTAACCACCCAAATCCTGTGGGTTAAATGAGCAAATTGGTTGTCATAATTTAACTCGGCGACATCCATAACCTTGGTTTTGACTCCAATCTCGGTTGTCTTCCCGTTATTTCCTTGTAACGCCCTTCCATACCTACCCTATGGGTGCTCCTTTACCATGATCTAAGGGGTTGAAAAAATATAAATTGCTAGAAACATTATCAACTCTTTGACCCCCAAAAATATTTATCCGAATCAAATATCGGTTGTCGTAGGATGTTAGAATATTTCCCCCACCCTTAAGCGTTCTCCCCTCTCACGCTGAAAGGGGTTGAAATTTTACAAACAACATCGGTAGAAATACTATCAACGCTAATGGCCCTGACATTTATTTATTCCACGTTAATATCGACGATTTAATACTTTTTAAAAATTCCACCCCGTCCGTGCCCGTGCCTGGGGATTAAAGAGAATGTCATAATCAAATTCAGTGACATACATAACCCTGAATTCGACTCCAATCTTGATTGCTTTTGCATTATTTTTATGTAATGCCACTCCACCCCAAACCCATAAGGGGAGCTCCCCTCCCAATCCCAAAAGGGGTTGAAATTAAACACGGAGAACATGTAGAGAAATTTTATTAATTTCATTGTTCCAGAAATATATTTAAACTGCCGGTAAACATGTATTTTTCGGATATTTTTATGTAACTGAATCACATCAACATTCATCACGTAATCTGATCTCTGTACTTTTTTACTATCCAAATGGGATAGTATATTGAATTTCATAAATTTTATCTAAATCAGATGATTTTTGGGCATAGTAAACATTAATTTAGATTCCAAATTTGGGAAGAGCCTTTTAAATTCACATATGTAATTTTTTACAATTCTAAGCAACAATGCAAAGTAAACAATTGAAAGCATAACTTTGAGCTGGAAAAATTATTTATATATAAGTTTTGGAAGTCTTTTAAGTAAAATACATTAATAAATTATATATACCGTATACAGATTTATGGTAGGCCATCTACACCCTGGCTCGTTACCTATCCAAATAAGTTAGTATATATATATATATATGTATGATGAACATTATTATTAACTGTCTAATATTTAAAAAATATTTATTTCTAAAATGAAAATTTCACATCTGTTACATCTGTTTGTAAATTAATAATAAGAAAAATATCCTAATACAGACAAATGTATCTCATCACTTATTTTGTATGTTTCTTATAGTTAAAATATAAAAATTCAAAATAGAGCTATATGAATAATAAAACAACCTACTTCATAAAAATGAGGATATGTGCCTATACCTAATATATATATTTATTGAAAAATATTATTAACATAACTTTCAGCTGGAAAAATTATATATATACAAATTTGGGAAGTCTTTTAAGTAATGTATATACATATACCTTATACAGATTTATGGTATGTCATCTACTCTCTGGCTGATTATCAATCCAAATAAGTTAGTGTATATATATGAATTTGTAAATAGCCATAAGTGATTAAATAATCCTGAATTATTACAAACCAGTCACAAATTCTGTTGCCTGAATGTTAGTCAGCTGATCATTTGTAACCAAATGAGTTAATAATTTTGACTATGTCACATTTGAAACAACTTAATTTCAAAAATTTCTAAAATGATAAATTTACATCTGTTTTAAAATTATTAATAATAAAAGTATTATCCAATTACAGACAAATGTATATCATCAATTCTTTTTGTCAGTATTTGGCTACAAAACCTACTTCATAAAAATGATGATATGAGCCTATATCTAATATATATATATATATATATGTATTTATTTATTTATTGAATTATATATATATATATATATGTGTGTGTGTATAAATATTAAATATTGAATATCACTGTCTCCTATTTAAAAAAATCATATTTCTAAAATGAAAATTTTTACATCTGTTTTATAAATTAATAATAAGAAAATAGAGTAATGTATATCATGACTTCTTTTGTGTAAAACATACACCGCTACATTTGTGGTATACAACCAAAACCGTTATGAATATAACCATATATAACTGAAAGGAGTCAAAGTATCCTTTGGTGGATTCTACTCTCTGACGTTGGTAGCATTGTATAAGGAATGCAATACATTACGATATGCGTCAACTCTCAAATAGAAAATATTAACGATATTGCACAAAATTTATATTTAACAGTTCTCACTTGGAATTACTCCCTTAGACTTTAAACATTTAGAATGAAATATGTGAAATTATAATGATACATACATAACCACATTTTTTTCATGAATTTCACTTCAAGAATACGTCAGTTTATGCAGATTTAAAATCTATCAAATTATAATGATTAAGAAGTATTAGGGATTGTGTTTTCCATCATTCTTAGTCTCCTCCAGTGAATGTAGAAAGATATAATTGGGCACAAGATATAATTGGTCCGTGATCCCGTTAAATATGCCCCGTTAAAAGTCAAGTTTTTTAACAACATTAGTTGGACGGATTGTAAAACTTTTCATATTGTTGCTGGTTATAATTAAACTTATTATTTTGAGAAATACGTTGCATAAAGTACAGTAATTACACTTATAATTCAATGTAAATGTTCCTAGTCCCGTACATACTTTCGACCGATGTTAATTTAAAGGTTAAGAAATTCATTGAATTTTATAGTATCATTACCATACCTTGAATCTCTTTACGAATAGAATACTTAAGTATACTCTTGTGTATACTTGTGTATAGCAAGATATAACTGTCCATCTGTATTCAGTCATTACGAAAGATTATGCTGATGAAATTGATAACTACATCCACAATGTAATCAGCTGGTAGTCTCACTTATTATGCGCACGAAAATTAACTTACATTTTCCGCAAGGAGAACAAAGTAGTATTATTACAGTTTGATGCAGTATTTGATGCAGTATTACTGAATAAAATTATACTTTTTATTTATTCAATATATTTCAGCTTTATTTCATTACGAAAAAGGGAACTATATTTTATGTCTCGCCAACGTACGTGACGTCACGGTCTCTTGGCGCGCAGTAATTTAACACTAAATAATAACATTAACTCTTATGGGAAAATTCGCAAAAATAATTCAACTACAATTCTTTCCACCTTTATGCTATGGGTTTGTCACCCCCACAGTACCGGTTCTCGATTTTGGCAGAATATATATACCAATTTTTGTTGAATTCTGTCCACGCGATAAAATTTGTATAAAGAACAACGTAAATACATACATACATACATACATACATACATACAAATATACATCCTTTTTTATTATATAGATTTCCGTACATTTCGACAATGACATTGTCAGATCCTAAATAAAGTTTTGAATTTTTTGTGAATAATTTATCATTTTATGTCTTAGGTTCTGTTTCGAAACATGCCGAAATATTGAAACAAATTTGTAATTGTAAAATAATCATCAAAATTGTTGTTAGTGTAAGTTACTGTCGGGATTTCCATTACCTAGATCGGTTTAAGTTAATGAGGTCTATGTTTGTATTATTTACTATTCTAAACGTCTGTTTTCCAATCCTACTTACTATATTTTTTGTCTTTTGCCTATTTCTTATCCTTTATTCTGCCTCGCTAAAAGTTCCTTTTTCAACTTCTGTTATTCATAGACCTCATTAACTTAAACCAATCTAGGCAATGGAAATCCCGATATATATCTTTACACTACATTAATATTTCAGGAAAATTATTCAGTCATAGTGAATTATTTTTTTTATAGGAGAAGATGAAAGTAACATTATACAAATGACCGGATGGTCATCGCGACCACTGTTTGCGTTAGCATCTCCCTGGATTTTCCCTTTGGCGTAATAATGAAAGTCTACAATAAAATTTGTCGATGATTTAACTGCAAAAAAGCCTGAAGAATTGCTAGTTATCGCAGGCAGAACCTTTTAGGAAAGACGGAGAGGGCTACTTTTGGGGATGCCTTGTATCTCTCCGTTTTTGAACTAAGGTTCCCACAAATCGAGGAACCCTGGCCTCTTTTTAGAGGTGAATGTTCCGGGGTCATAGACCTTGGGCATATGGTTAGAGTTGTTCGGTGTATCCATTGATCCAGTCGGCCAGCTGCCTCCTAAACTGGTCGAGGCACGGAGAAGAGAATGCTGTGATCCCACAATAAACCCCTCTTCCACCATTGAAAGGGCGTGGGTCAAGTACCTACTGCCCGACCTACCTGATACGAGGATTTGTCCTGCATCACTTTTAGACGAATGCCGGGTATGATCCTTAATCCATAGCCCGGGGGCCCTAGTTAACCCTTGGCTACCTTCCTCTACCATTCTGTATCCCCCCTTTCAAATCCCTTCCTGTGCTACTTAAGGGGAGTTGCCACCATGTGGATTACCCTCATGTATCGTGTTACACTAAAAAAAATCTATTGGCTGTCTTTTTTAATTATAATTGGATACCCACTTCGAAACTGGATTGGATTAAAAACGGAGGCTCTTTGTCTTCCCATCTTTACAGATCATTAAATCTTAATTTACCTATACTTCGTATATTGGCTGTCAAGCCATTCGTTTGCCCGATTACTTAACTATTTTCTATCTATAATTCTCTACTTCATCCAGCCTAAACTTGCCAGACGTCTTCCACCGCGGTTTGCGATCGTTGTAGTCAGTTTTTCTGTTTTTCCGAGTGATCTGTCTAAGAGATTATAAAAATTAGATTAAATAGCCAAAATACAGACAAAATCAAGTGATGATATAAATACCAGACTTTGGTCTTTTCTTCTCTTTATTTTGTTTATTTCATATACTGGCTGGAGTTTCTACAGAAGGGAAGATTCATTGTCGCTCTGTTTCGTGTATAAAACTTGTACGTCTTAAGTGTTTCTTCATAATGTTCGTGTGTCAGGTTTTCTATTTATATTCTTGTGATGTGTAATTCTATATTTTATGATATTTAACACTTTAATTTTTTTACTTAGTGCGTATTGAATTTGTTTAAACACTGTAAATATTATATTATATCCTTAGGAACGTTAAATAATTTTACGTCTGATTGAAAATTAATAATAAGAAAGATAGCCAACTACAGACAACATAAGTGAAAATATCAATAACACACAACGTGTCTGAGATCATTGTGCCTTTATTCGGGTGCTAAGAAGATCCTAGAGCGACACAACTGAACTGGTCAGTTGACCAAACTCATATTGTTAAAGAATTTTAATTATTATTATTACTACTATATTGCACTTTTAGCTACATTGGACAAGGGAGTTTGTGTTCCCAATTTTTATTTATGTTTATGTTAACTTATAATTTTTATTAACTGCATCCAATAATTATATTGTAATTTTATATAACGACATACCCTATTTCCTCATACGAGAACTAATGGAATATATGAATCATATCAAAAAATCTCAAAACGTTTCCAGGATCCTTGTTCCTTTCGTCAGGTGATTGGGGGGAAAAACACCAGAGCCTGGAGGGACACAGCCGCACAATTACAGTTGAAATCTCAAACGTTTTGCGTTATATTCTCATTTCGGTATTGTATACGATTTGAAACGTTGGTTTCCCAGACCTTCTTGCTGTATTTTTTTCTTTTGCCTATTTCTTTCATCTTATGTTTCTTCTAGCTGACTACAGATTCTCCCTCGCTAAGAATTCCTGTAATTCTTAACCCTCTTTAACTTAACCAATGGATCCCGTCAATAAATGAAATAATTTCAATTCATGAAAGGAATGGTGTTCAATAGCCATCGTATATAACACATAGTCGAAATTTGTAATGTTAATATTCTTTGTAAATAATGTATCTCATCGAGAAAAGGTTTTAATATGTAATTAGCCACGTCTGATTGGAAATAATGAATAAGAAAGAATACCAATTCGGACAAAAAATTGATAATATATTGTAATACCTAATAATAATTAACAAAAATTGACATGACATGAAATTAATATGACGAAAAACTAGCATGTATAAAAATTCATTACAACTAACCCAACAATTAATTTATTTATACACAAATACTTTACATTTACAAAAAAATTACTCGCCGATCTTTACAACAATTTATTATAAATAACTGAAATTTTCTTCTTATCTGAGGGTTTTACTGGGCCTTTTAAATAAAGAACATTTAATCCCCCTTTAAACAATTATTTTACAATTTACTATTGACAAAATGTAGCCTGTTGCCCTAAAAACAAAACTTTCACCTCGAGCCATAAATCTGCGAGGGCTATTCTCTCGCAGGCAGTACCTGCGAGGGATGTTCTCTCGCAGGCAGAACCTTGTAGGAGAGATACGAAGGGGCTACCTTTGGGGATGCCTTTTCCTCTCCGTTTTTGAACTAAGGTTCCCACAAGTCGAGGCACCTCTGCCTATTCTGAGAGGTGTATGTTCCTGGGGTCACAGACCTTGGGTATACGGTAAGAGTTGTTCGCTATTCCCATTGGAATGGTCGGCCAGCTGCCTCCTAAACTGTAGAAGGGAATGCTCTGTCCCCACAGCAAACTCTTCTCCCGCTATCGGAAGGGCGTGGGACAAGCACTCAATGCATGTTTTTTTTAGGGTTTTCCCTGCATTACTTTTTGCGAATGCCGGGTAGTTAACCCTTGGCTACCTTCCTCTACCCTTCCGCATCCCCCCTTTCAGATCACTTCCTATCCTATTAAAGGGGAGTTGTGGATTACCCTCATGTAGCCTGTTACCCTAAAAAAAAATTTCACTTCGAACAATATTACGAACAGGCCAAGTTACACTGAATTTACACTGTTTTGACTATTTGACTTTTCACTATTGACGGCAACCCTCAGAATTTCTCCTCGTTGACTCTCCGGATAATTTGAAGTAATACTCAGAGACTTTTCTGAGTGACTAATAATTCCGTCCAACTTTGCTTTTCATAATACGTCCCGTTGATTTAGCTTACAAAAACTTTCTGTCGTTTTTACTGCTGCCTGCTTCTACTTTACTTATTAAAGTTTTTCTTCCTCTCAACTATTCCTAATACAGCTAATTTCTCTCTGATAAATTTTTAATTTCTTCCGTACTCTGCAATGTCTCGTGGCTGACTGCTCACTCCATCAATTTACGCGCGCCAAGTCCAAACAATACCTTGCCTGTTCAATATTCTCGTTCATTATTGTATCTTTGTGTGTTATCCGGTAACAATTCAGTTCAATAGTTTTTAATTATTAACTCTTAAATGTCCTTTAATCATTACAATATATACCACACTAGTGTCATCACTTTTTTGTCTGAATTGGCTATGTTTCTTATTATATAATTAAGCACACCATCTGAGCGTAGCGTTGATGTATAAATGATGTTGTTATCGCATAGTCATGAATGATAACGATATCACTCCCATAAGCCGGCTGATTGCCTAACTCAAAGCGGTAAAACGATCTTTCATATGATCCCCCGTTGGCAGATAACAGCAGCAGACGTTTTGTATCAGCCTAAGCGTCAGGTGTCCGCTAACATCGTTACCCGTCGCCCGTTAGATCAAAGTGAGGCTTCCGTTACGCAGCAGTGCCCCAAACAACACGTTACCGCGATTCAATCAGGTAATTTGCATCTAGTCGTCGTGCTCAGAGAACATCTCATATCCGACCGTGTGTGCCAATCTCAATTAGCCCTCTCACTGCGTCGGTCGAGGTCACGCCTTACGTACGCTCAATACCCCATGAATGTCCGTCTCAAAATATTATGTTCTATTCTCAAGTACAGGAAATAACTCATTTATATTTTTAATTAGCCTTAACGAAGGACTAGCACGGTTCCCGGTCTTCGTATGAGAATAACAACACTGTTAACTTTACTAGTTGACTTTAGAATGACCATTTTAGTTTAGATGATTCACCATGTCTGTTTTATTCAGACAACAAGCATTTTTTTTGTAAATACTTAACTTAATGCATAACTAATTAATTATGTATAATAGATAACACAAGTCATGAATAGAAATGTTCCTGCGAACATTCTTTAGAGACATACACGAGTGGTTCAATACGTAATGCCTTGTATTTTTTTTCTCCTTAAATAAGTTAGTTATGTGAATATTTTGATTTTGGCGCGATTTCTCAAACATTCTCCTCCAATCCACTACAGTAACAACTTCCTAAGTCAACTGGAGGCAGCAGCGTACACTCTTGCAAAGTGTCTGACATTGACGTATGTGATTCATTTCTGAAATGTGAAACGCCCAAATATAATGGACGTAAAGGTAGTACTGTAATTATAAAAAGCATACAAAGAATATTAATCGAAGATCAATTCATAAAATGACATAAATATAAGAATAATATTTTTATGGCCTGAAAAACAAAACAGTGGAAATTATACCTGAAATTAGAGATGACCTATATTAACACTCCAACTTAGTTCATTGCTTATGAATTGTGAATCATTGAAAAAAATAAAATGGACAGACATGAAAAATTTGAAGAGGTTCTGTGAAGTGTAAATGAGGGGGGAGGGGGGGAAGAGTTGTACGCTACATCCTCAGGAGAAATTTTTTATTTCACATTTTCGAAGGGCACGTGAAAGGAATTACAGGTCGTGGAAGAAGAAATAGACTACAGCTGCTAGAAGACTTGAAGGTTGAAATAAGAAGATATTGATAATGAGTGATGAAAAAATAATGATTTCCGAGAAGGAAATTTACAGACCAAGTACAAGAAGCTGCCAGTTGGGACAACGTTTGCTACCATTAGTATTAATAATCCTAAATATTTCACAGTACCAATATTCATTATCGTGACACTGACCCTCAAAATTATAATTGACTTTCCCATTTCCATTTTCAGGATTGACGATCATTTTTATTGACAGCTGCAGCAAAGATAATTCAATATTTGAATAACTGCATACATGCAACATATAACCGTTTCAGAACGTAAATGCTAACTTTTTATAATGTAGTAGAACCACAACTGTATGGTTTGAGTTCGATATACATGGGTCCATGATTGTGGATGTTGCATTATTGTATCCTAGGTACATGAAAAGCTGAAAAAGGTGTACATAGATACATCAGTAGATGTCAGCACTAATGTATTCATCGCTGTAACGAAGCTGAAAGGCATACAGCGTTGCCGTCGACGGCTTAGGAAGTAAAACCACGCTTTTTACCGCTGTGGAATACATGCCCTCGTTAAAAGATAGACAAAAACTGTGGAAAAGGACGGAGACTATATGTAAAAGTGAAAAATTAATCATTAATGTTGTGGGTGTATGCTGTATAAATTAAATTAAATTTTCTTGACAAATAAAGGAGAATAAAATTGGAGGCATTACTTATTGACTAACCCTCGTATGATATATTTTGTACCAATTTTTTGGGTTTTTAGGCAGCCTTTTATTCTGGCATTCTTTTCAACTTTTCCCTCGATATCAAAAGGCCTAGCCTTGAATATACTCGGAGCTATTGAGCGAAACGTCGGCCAGAACGCCAGAACCCAAAATTGGTATAAAATACTGACGTTAATAGGACACGAAAACAATTAGTATACTATATACTTGCAATACATAAAATTACTTGTAATAATCCAATATAATTGAATGTCTGTTTTCAGTTAAGGACGGCTGGTTTGAATCTTTTGAGACTTTTTTCGTTCATAGTAACGCTCGATACTATAAAACCCTCTTTGTTTGTGTTTGGTGCTGTTCTTTCTATTTTTCTTACAAAATTGTCGTTTATACATCAGTTCCTTACAATTACCCTGAGCACTCAGTTCTGAAATATCTGTATATATATATATATATATATATATATTGCAACATGATTATGTTGCATTGTCGATTTATTTTGTCGGTGTCAGTTTGCCGCGCACGCAGACGTTGCAGTTCGTCAGGAGACGGAGGTCCAAGTGTTGTAATGAAAAAAGTGTCATAAATAACCACGCCCTACAGATGTTGACTGTTTCATGGCTCGAGAAATAAAATTGATTACAAATAAAACTGTTTTCGTAATTTCATTCCAAAAATTACCTGGCATCCTTATTAGAAATTGAGTCGAGAAACTGAAGGAAGAGGACGGATGCTACAATTTATATATATATATATATATATATACATATATATTTATGCATATATATACATACATACATATATATATATATATATGTATATTGTAATAAATAGACTTTATTACTATATATAAAAAAATTATTACATAAAAATATAAAAATACATTAAAAAATTTTATTGGGCGCCAGCAGATATACATATATTCTGCAAAAAAAATTATCATTAGCTCCGGCTTGGTTATAAAATCATCCTTCTCTACAAGGTAATGTGGGCTGCTCGGTAGCTATAAAAGATCAGAGCCTATTTCCGTACTGAGTAAAAAATCTTTAACTTTTGAAGCACTTTACAGAAATGGTGATCCTTACTTTAACTTGTGGCGTCAGCCGACTTGCAGTAGATCACTGGTCTTGTAGTAAGCCGCACGATCTCCTTCTTCGGCCTTCCCGCGATGAACGTCTCTCCAAAAACTTTTGTTGCTTACCGCTCGCCAAATTTTCCACCCTCTCGCCTCTCTCACTCCACTTTCAGTCATCTGTCTGTCTGCCTGCGTCTGTCCACTTTCACCCGGGTTCGGAGTATATATTATTACTCCGCCCCCCCCAAACGATGCAAAAAAAGGGACGCGCCCTCGGCTTCTTGGGGCCTCTTGTACGCACGTGGCCGTTTAATTTATTCCTTCTCATGCCCGCGGACAAATATATATATATATATAGTCATATATCCAGATTTTTAGTCGGTCGATAATTCAGGGTTTCCAGTTTATTCGTTTAAATTCTTGCCTTATGTTATTTCCTTTCGCTGAATATATGACTGCGTCACAATAATCTTATGTCTAGGTAACGACCAAAGTATTAAAACACATCTTTTTGTGGTATGAAATTTTCATATAACTCTAATCGAAGGACCGTCTCCAATCTTCAGTGCAACTGTAATTTGGGTTGGTTTAGTAATCAGATAAACTAGTCAAATAACAGACAAAATGGAGTTATAATGTAAAGTTCACTCAACGTTTCTAGAATCGTTGTTCCTTTAGTTGGATGATTAGAAACACAAGCGCCGTGAATGCGACACAACAGCACAATCCATGTGGCGGGTAAAAATCTTTTCTCTTCCGTTTTTAATCACCTGACGATAATGAACAAAGGATTCCGGATACGTTGAGTTGTATTTATATCGACACTTCCTTCTGCAGCTTATTTGGCTATTTTATTTAATTGGTATATTTTTAACACAGATGCTTCATTTTCTTTAATTCTCCAATATTGAAACCGTCCCTCGAGCTGATTTAATTACATTTATAGACTTTCGGAAGCTACGGGGGCATCTTCGTGTGAGGATAGAATTCAGCAAACGTAACGATATTTCTATGAGCGGTTTCTGATAAATCTGTGGTGTATTAATAGAAGAGCCAGCTTTCACTGTGATATTTAACTCTATAAGTCCTTTTGTTTAGATATGATTTCGGTGACGGGACGGTTTATTTTACTTTGTATTATGAGTATTAAAATGCCATAGATTGTTAGTGCAAACAGGTGAGCGGTTTCAAATGTGGGCCCTCTATTTGTTGTTGATAAGATAAGGAATGTATAATCATGAGTTTTAGAGGAATACATCGAACGAGTAAGAAAACCCAACCAAAACCATTCGCGCTGCACCGTTTCATACAAACCTGGAATAAATTATTATTGTAGTAATAAGACTTTTTTTTTGAGTGAAGGTCATCAACGTCGTAGAAACTACCCTTTAGTGGCTTAGGAAGGGATTCTAAAGGTGGAATGCTTGGGTTAACTGGGTGTTCCGAGCTGTAGTTTAAGGACATTCGCCTAAAAGTGCAGGACCAGTCCTAGAAAATCACAAACAGAAAGATTGGGCTCTTGATACTATGGACACCGTATAAACATATATATAAAATATATATTGTAATAATTAACAAGTTATGCGATTATTTAATTTACCCCACGTTGTGGTAGCCATTTAATGTAAATATCAAAATTAAAATCGTTTAATTAAATTAAATGATTATGTTAAATTAACAAACAAAATAATTTATTATTTATTCACTTGTGGCTTCCAAATTTAAAACAATTACAATAAAATTAAGATCTCTTCTCTAGGGTCGTAACTGGGCTTGATAAATAACAGAAAAGTGATTTAATAAACTGATTAACAAATCAAGCATAAAATTCCCTAAAAACAATATGTCGATAAATGAAAGAAAATAAACTTGAACGAAATGAAAAGTGAACGAAATCTGACTCTACCCTTTTAGTTATCGTTTACAAATATTATTATCAAAGTTTTGGTTACTCACATAATGTCCGACTGGTACCAGCATTCTTTTGTAGCTTCAACACTTTAAATGCAAAATTTTACACTGATTCTAATTTCCTCACAGATTTTACACATACGCTGTCGAAATTCACGTACTCAGTTCTCAGGAACCTCGGACAATCCTCTCCTAATTGGTCAGCTATCGGATGTTGGTTTCCCTCAATGCAAAATTGTTCAATTTTTATAATGAAGCAACCTTTGCTTCACCGTTGGCTAGTTGTTAGAAAATCTCTCTGTCCAACTATCTGCTTGCTTACAGGAACTCACGATTTGCAGATTTTAGACTTTTACTGTTTTATTTATTGATTTGGATCGAACTGCTATGTATCTCGATGAAGATTTGTTTTAATATCTCTCCTCTCGTGGCAGACCGTAGACGTAGACTAACTTTACTTTTGCGCGCGCAATCGCCATTTCGGCTCTTCAACAAAGCAACAGAGCTCAGCACTATTGTCGCTTGGGTCGCTCAATACCGCTAAAATTCATTTATCAAAACAATTCAAATTATCCCTAATCAATTAATGGCCTAATTAACTATTGCTACAATATATATATATATATATATATATATATATATATGTGTGTGTGTGTGTGTGTGTGTGTGTGTGTGTGTGTGTGTGTGTGTGTATGTTTGTGTGTGTGCGTGATAAAGAGTACAAAATTTCTTCTTCATTTAAATTTATACGTCGTTGAAATTGTTCCGGAAAAGTCATATGACTTTTTATCAGAGTCACGGCGTGAAGCTTGCTGTTTCTTGTTGTCTGGCTTTTTTGTCTGCAGCCTACAGCTGGTAATTAACTGAACCAGGTTGCGCCAAGTTACTGCCGGTCTGCCGGAGAGTAAATTTGAGTTTCACATAAAAAGAAGAGAGAAAGGCTTGGCTTTTTGTGCTGCGGAGTCTTGTAAATAACAGTTTTGAAGCAGTGCATTGTCCAGACGCACCAAATCTACGTTTAGTTGATTCTTTTCTACACGATGTTTATTTCCAAGAATAATACGTAAATTCATTACTCTCACTTGTGTTTTTTTGCTGCTATTAACTCCGGGGTACCGCAAGGTATTGTAATAGGACCCGTGCACTACTTACTGCTCAGTGTCCTACCACAGACCATTCGATCACGGCCACATTTGTAGATGATACTGTTATTCCTTCATCTAACTAAAACCTTGCCATTCCCACAGAAGGAATAACTAGAGTTTACAAAAAATACACCAGCTGTAAATTTACCAATAAATTCACTTTCTCAACAATAATTTGCTAATTCAAAAACACAAAATTTAAATTTTTACCGTTAATGAAAGTGAGGAACTATCGTGCTTGCCAATAAATTAAAATTGCGAATTTTGGAGCTTACAGTTCGTAGTATTGTTCGCAAAACCGTAAAAGTTTCACCTCTGTCACCACACTGCGAAATGGCGCGTACATGGATCAGGAATGGCCCCCGTTCTGTTACACTCCTCAGCGGAATGTGACGTTTGCAGCCCCCCATAACAGCGACGTAGAGCTGATGTCGACACACAGCTCTCGAGCAGTCCGCCGCATTGGAGTCCTCGTCACATCGAACAGGATGGAACAATTCGCCACCGTTCAAATTGGTTTAGATGACTCCAGTCCGCTCGTCTCGCGAAATAGTAGCTCCCTAAGTTTTCAACCTAAGAGTTTGATATTTATTTATTAATTTTTTATAGCAACTTCCTGATCTATACCAATAAATGAAACTAGTAAAAATGTTTTCAGCGTTCCTTTGGTCATCGAAAGATCCATCGCGTCGTCGTTTATGAAAGATTATGAAAAATTTCTATGATATTGCGGCATAAAAAATTGTCAAATAAAAATGTGTTTCACGCAACATAATAATTTAACCGTGCTGCCAAGCCAACCATGTTAAACTGTCATTGTTAACCGTTTTTAACTGTTTCTCAAAAATTACAAAAGTTAAAAAATTGAAATAATATAATTTGACAAATAATTAACTGATAACAAATAAGTAATTACTTATATTGGTGATTCCAGGTCATTACAGTAGTCTAAATCAACTGTTTACAGAACAATAAACAAGATCATTAATTTAATCACACTATATTTCTAAGAAATATTCTGAGATTGATTGCGGTTCTTATATCAGTGTGTAGGCTGGGAACTATCATTTTCCAGGAACAATGAACACTGGATTGATAAAGTTGAAGCCCAGAAAATTGTCTGGTTTAAGTGTTTGGCGATATCTGGAATTATATTTGTGCCATTCCCACAAATTTTCATTACGTTTATCAAATTTGTACAATGTATGTACTGTGTAAATTTAATATTGTTAAGTTTATTTAAGAAACAGCATAAAATTTGCTCGACAATCGTCTCCAACAATTATTATAATCGTTCGTTTCGGTATTCTAAAAGTTCTAAGCTACAAAGAAAAAGACTAAAATTTCATTACGTCATTACACGATTGGGGAACGGTGGGGGGGGGGGGCGAATAATCATCATCTGAATTTTTGAGAAACAGTTAAAAACGGTTAACAATGACAGTTTAACATGGTTGGCTTGGCAACACGGTTAAATTATTATGTTGCGTGAAATACATTTTTATTTGACAATTATTTATGCCGCAATATCATAGAAATTTTTCATAATCTTTCATAAACGACGACGCGATGGATCTTTCGATGACCAAAGGAACGCTGAAAACATTTCAATGCTTGTGCCTACTTTTTTAATAAGCCTACTTTACCAAAAAAGTTAATTTCCATTTTTGCCCGTGTTCAAACGGTGTGAAGTCTGAAACATTATCAGCGACTTGTATGAAATTTCCCTTCCTGATAATTTTTTTTAAACAACTTTGTCCTTTTCAGACATGCTGAAGTGGTCCTCTATCTCTATAACAACGAAATCATCATCGTCACGGTTAAAATATTTTATTTGAACCACGTATTCCATCGTTTCAGGTTGAGTATAGCTTAATCAAAGTCTGAGATTATCAGATTAGTGCATAAAAGTAATGAGACGAATGTCAGACGGTTCACATATTTATGAAGGTCGTTCATATATAATTTAAAAAGTGGGCCTAAAAATTAAACCAAACCTGCGGCACTAAATCACTTTTATTCAGCATATGGAACAATGCAGCCCATTTTTTTCCCCTATGAAACTTAAATCCTCTGTTTATATAAATAGAATTTTTAATAATGGTAACCAATATTGTGCTAAACTGAATCAAATACGTTGGCGAGTACGATACTGAGATGGGTCTTGTACAAAAGCACGGCACACATTTGCCCGATGCATGTTTTCCCGACTGGACAATATCCTGATTGCCATTTGCCCAACAGTACATTATCCTGATTGACGTTTTCCCGACAGGTCATTTTCCCGAAAGGTGAGTTTTTACAAAATAAAGCATAATATTAGTATTGTATAACACTTTGTAAATTAGGTTTTTCATTAAAATGTGGATTAAATTCAACCAAACTTGGTACACGTATCATTTAAGATCCAGGATCAAACCCTGCTGAATTAAGATAACTCTAGCACCGCAATGGATGGGGGTAGAAAGGGGTGGCATTTTCAAAATACAAAAGATTTGTTAACTGCCTATATTGGCGCCAAATAAATACTATACGGGGTCGCTCATATTCATAATGCCACTCTCGATGCTGTTAGTATCGAATTTCATCCTCTAAAGTCAAGAGGACAGGTATGAAAGGGGGTGACCAAAAATTTGCTATTATTACCAAGATTGGTGGCGAATCCAGGGTTTGGAAGTCGCTGAGTTTAGTTACGGGAACCGGAATTAAACATTTTGGACTTTTCACTATATTAAAATAGTGCACAGAAATTCCATACATATAAAACGAGCTACGCATCGTAACAGTATTAATCTCAGCCAAGTACAAATCTATTTATTCGAAGTTTAATAAAGTGGTATCCCATTTTTAAGTACATCCCTATTTCATCCCCCCTCCCCGCATTCAAGGGATGTCTCAGCCCAATTATGTTTGATTCCGGAACATAAGTTATTTGTGAATTGTTAATAATTAGAACTGCATTAAATTTTCATGTAACGTTGGTACTATGTGTAAGTTTACTGAAGTTGGAAAACAATGCAGCCTGCGTTCATTTGACGTATTTAAACTGAACGTAAAACAATAAGAAACCTTTATTTTGTTCCGATATTAACTGTTTCTTTTTCATAAACAAAATCATTCAAGTAAAAAGTTTTGTTAAAATTGATTCACGTGTTTAAGATTTGAAGTCAAATTCTTAGACAAATATATGAGTAATTTCCGTATTATTTGGTTTATATTTTTTCCTAATTATTTTCATCGGCCGCCAGTGTTTATTAAACTCAACCCTGCCTGAATGCAATAACTAAACTAAACGAGTACCATGACACTGCTTTCAGGAAAATGACCTGTCAGGCAAACGTCAGTCGGGATATTGTTGTCGGGAAAACGTGCATCGGGCAAAGGTCAGGATGCATACTGAGACCCAGTATTTGGGGGTTTCTGTTTATCAAACAGTTGTTACCACTGTACCATGTGATGGCATGTCTAAATCACGGGCTTTTAGATTCAGGTTAAGTGAGAGAGCAAGGATCTAACTGTTGGCTGACGCAGAGAATTGAGCGCGTGCCTCTGGGGATGACCGAACCATGAATTCCCCGCGTAGATAGACCCTCTAACTCGTGGTTCCACGGTGTCGACACAGTCCACATGCATCCAAGCCACAACTTCATTAAACTCGCCACCCGTTGTTTTCAGCAGGCGCAACAATTTGTCTTAATTATTCTGACAACGCAATTTCGAGCACGCCTCCCATACACTGCATATTTCATGCTGGAGCTCCAGACACATTAAGAATGCTGACGAGAGCTTGCCAGGGATGCATTTCAGAGCCTTTCCCCGGTTACAAATTAATTTTCACAGTGGGCTGCGTACCAACTTTCAGGTACGTGAAATTAACTGTTTTAAACGTAAATAACTTAGTGCTTAATCGTCTTTTAATGCTCTGACAGCGACAATGCCTTTACAAGACAGGAACACCTGTTTAACTCCACTTCCCTAGCTAGGACGTACAAATTGCAGTTTTGTAAAACAAATGCTGAAACACGCCGCGAGCCAACGCTAATAAATTAACACTGCTCCACACACAGCACAAAGAATTAATTGTGAAAAGTAAAAACATAATCTCTTGTACACGGAATTATATCACAAGTACAATAAATTGTAAGTTTAAAATTTATACACGTATAAGAGAATATGAATCCAAATAGTATTTTTATATTTGTTTTACGACCTGTAGCCGTATTTACTTCAGCTCTCATTTTTGTCTCTTATTTGGCTATTTATTTATCCTAGGCTGATCTCTGGCGGAGGCTACCTTTGGGGATGCCTTCACATCTCTCTGGTTTTTTGAACTAAGGTTCTCACATGCCGAGGCACCTCGGCCTGTTTTGAGAGGTGTATGTTCTGGGGTCGCAGACCTTGGGCATACGGTAAGATTGGCAGCTATTCCTATTGAAATAGTCGGCCAGCTGCCTCCTAAACCGGTCAAGGCACGGCGAGGGGAAATCTGCGACCCCACAGAAAACCCCTTTCCCGCCATCGGAAGGGCGTGGGACAAGTACCAAATGCCCTACCTACCTGATGCAGGTTTTTCTAGGATTTTCCCTGCATCACTTTTAGGCGAATTGCTGGGTAGGATCCTTAAATCATAGCCCGGGGGCCCTATTTAACCCTTGGCTACCTTCCTCTACCCTTCCGCATCCCCGCTTTCAAACCCTTCCTATGATATTAAAGGGGAGTTGGCACCATGTGGATTATCCTCATGTAGCCTGTTACCCTAAAAAAATATATTTATTTATTCTTGAACATAGACGTTCTATATTTTATTATTTCATTATTTATTTTAAATACTACGGGCAAAACAAACCGCAGTTCCAAGCAACCAGCAGCAGTATACAGAACTGGAACTGAACATAAATGTATCAATAAAATAATCTTAGATTAATAAATGATGAGGATGGAAAAATCTCGAACGGACCGGGAATCTAACCCAGGAAGTTCTGGTCCTACTTTGCTGCGCGCTTTCTCCATTCCTAGTAGGCATTTGTGTGTATCACAATAGTTTTAGTGTAAGGCATTTTTCTAATTTATATGCATATATAATTAAGATAATTTGTGATTTGTAAGTAACGGAAGGGCCAAAATGTCCGTCTGAAGCAAATACGCGCGAAATACTATGACACTTCCCGATTGACGATATTCGGTAAAGGTATAATCAATATTGTTCTCTAACCCAACTTACATTTTACATTTCATTGTTTGATACCACCTTACGTAATATACGTTTTAATCATAAGTCACAGTTCTCAGCGGATGGTAGTAACAACCTTCTAGACAAGTTCTCGGCTTTTCTGGGTCTTCAGATTGATAGTAATTTAAAGTGGACCCACCACATAGATCTGTTTGCTGGGAAACTCAGTTCGGCTTGTTACTGTCTCAGAACCTTAATCTAACATGTTGACATCAACACTAAGAAGATGTTATAAGGGAATGAAAATATGAAAAATGCGTGTTGTGGCATTGTAAATTGTAGCAATTGCTCCAGGGACATTGAAACATTCAACTTGCAAAAGCGTGCCTTTAGAATACTTTCGAATATGGATAATAAGTCCAGTCGTAAACCCTTATTCAAAAGTCTGCGAATACTGAATACTAACTCTATCCAGCGTGTTTATTCACGAAATTTTGAAGTTTGTTAAGCGGATAATGAATCTTTGTCAAACGAATGGCAAAGATTATGAGACTAGAAATCGCTCAGGTCTAAGATCTCTCCTCCTTTACCAGAAAAGTATTCACCATTCAGGGATAATTTTATACAATATTCTTCCTCCAGCTGTGAAAGGCGCCGGTGTTTTACTCAGTACAGGAGTTTCTTGACCGTTCCCCTAATAATTAATTTTTTAAAAAAAAAACCTGAAAAAGCGTTCAGTGTGATGCTAATAATAAAACTTATTTCATAACTTGCTTAGTCTCTGTTGGACTTTTCGTTTGTTGCATGTACGGCCTGGAGTTTACAGATTCCTCGTCGCTGTGTTTCGTGAAGTGACTTGTCCGTCATTTATGTTTATTCATTTGTGATGTACAATTCTATATTTTATGATAGTTAATTCTCGAATCATTAATTATTTACTATTACGTATTGAATTTTGTTATTAGAACTGTAAATATATACTATTCCCTCAGTATAGTTAAAGAACTATTATTATTGTTATTATTAATATATTTTAGTTATGTTGGACAGGGAAATTTGTGTGCCCCCCGAATTTTAGTAATTTTATGTTAACTCCGAATTATTTGTAATTGTAGTATCACCAGGGTTCGGAGTATATATTCTTACTCCGCGCAACCCCCCCCCCAAACGATGCAAAAAAAGGGACGCGTACCCTCGGCTTCTTGGGGACTCTTGGGCAGGCACACGTGCACGTTTAATTTATTCCTTCTCAGGCCCGCGGACAAAGGGCGGCCACTTACCGATGTTATTCACTACTATATATATATCATTCTAGTGGTTCTACTAGGAACTCTAAAATTAAAACTTAAATTCTCAAGTAACTCGATGCAATCAGTGTCATTATTAACTGTTTTCAAAAATACGTTCGGAATACTGATAATTTTATTAAAATTTTCTCTAATGTCATCTAGGTCGTAATGTTCTCTACATTCGTAATCAAGAGAAGTAGATTCCTCAATATCAAAAAATCTTATATTTTCCTCTCTATTCATTCTATTATTTATTTCTATTTATAAGGTTTTAGTAATTTTATGTTTACTCCGAATTATTTGTAATTGTAGCATCCAATTATTATATTGTAATTATATGGATTACGTATCCTATTTCCTTATACAAGGACTAATTCAATCAAATAAATCAAATCAAATGTAAATCACAGTGACAAACAATTCCACTAATCAAAAACTAGTTAATTCGTGGAGCAGCTGTGCTTAATTGAATTTATATTTCAGTTACGCAATGGTAGATGCGTAGAATATTTTACTATTGTAGTAGGAACAATTGTTTCGTATATATATTATGAACTGTGTAATGTGCACAGGCTGGACAAATTAATTGGGGGTTATTCCATTTTTCATTTATATATTGGCTCGCCGTCAAATTGGCACCGTCAAGAACGTGTGTTCCCAGGCCCTTGATATTATTTGTGTGACTCCCGTAGGGGGAGTGACTAAAAAGAATATCTGTATTTGTTGCGGCATAGATCGGATGATAATCGACGAATTTCAGCAGGTTTCAAAATATTGCGGCCGGAAATTCGGCTAACAGAGGTTTTGAGGTAACCTGCAAAGCAAGCAGGAATTCAGTTTGCAGAGATAAATTTTAAAATATGAGATCATTTCAGTATTAGAGAATATATTGAGAAGTTCCGTTTTTGGAGACGTGATGGCGCTGCCTTGAAGTAATGTGAGTCGTGATTCCGACAGACGATATGAACCTGTAAGCCAGCTGTGTGAATCTTTTCCTGCAAAGCAAAACATCATTCGAGAAATCGCGACTTACGTCTGGAGATATCTGAGAAGTCTTCTTACCTGCCAGATCCTCAATTAGTGGTAAAGTATTACGATGGCATGCCAGTCAAAGTCGGTTTGTTTAAATCAGTGCAGCCAACAATCGGTAAAGATTTAGGACCACAACATTTTGAGCCAACAACTGCCCGAGAAAAAGTGTTATAGTTTATTTATGAATAGGTATAGGTTACAAATTCGTAATTGTGTGTGTGTCATTAATAATATAACTTATTAATGGTTGTTCTATTTAATTTTCCCTGTTCTATTAATAAAGATTTAATCATAATTAAATAAGTAATTTATTATTCAATAAATACCTCAATAGCAGCTATAAAAACATTACAACTGATACAATATATTTCCCACAATATCAGTGTATTCATTAATACTTGACATTTGAAAAATATTCTTTGTTTTAAAAATGTCTTGATAATTTGATAGTGACAAATCCAAAATTATGCCATTCTGCTATTAGACAAGGTCAAGATTATAGAAATAAAATGCTTCTTAATGGATTCTGAATATTATTGTGCAATCTATGAGAATCATGTACTCGTAGAATGTAGACATTTGCATGTAAACTTTACCGCTCAAATGGAACGGAAAAGGTTTACTTTTACCGCGAAGTTATTCGGAAATCCTATTTGCGCTATAGGCAAGGAGCGGGACCAGCTGTGTTTCCGACAATCCGGACCATAAAGACAAGGACTCAATGGCAAAAGATCCTCGAGGCACGCAAAATAACGACAAGGCAGTAAAAACAACTTGTCCTTGCACGGCTGAATGCCAGTTTAACTCAGCTTTCAGTCGAGTTTCTTCCGTATTCATGAAAAACAAAGATGCGATAATCTGTCGTTTATTTTATTTTACCCAAATGCACGTTACGGAGAAATTAACAACTTTTTAAATTACGTATTAGAACGAACGCACATTACATTATAGTTGAATTATTATACGTTTTATTGAAGCAGTAAATTACATAAGTATCGTTGGGCGCCGTTTAAAACTGACGATTGATAGCGAGGCTCGTCCATCATTTTGTAGATTCTTGAATTATTATTGGGCTTAATTATCTATACTTTGGTACAAATAGACCATTGAAATTGTCGTTAATGGGAGCAGACTCGAGCTGAATGAAATCGACTCACTAATTTATACAGCGGCTAGAGATTGCGAAGGACAGAACCGTGCATCTGAACAGCGGATATTGGTCCTGAATTATATTGACGTCAAGTCTGTCAAACAATCGACACCACAAAATATTGAACTACGGCGATAGCCATGGTAAGTAAATGAGAGAAGGTGGTGTCGCTTTAATCTCATAATATGTAGTACGACTTTTATCCATTAATAAAATAGTTATACAAAATTTTACATCCGAAAACAAAATTACATTTATAACATACAATCACGAATGTTTTATATAATTAATAATAAATGAAAATATCACCATTAAGCAACATTAACAATTAAAATTTTTAAATCAATATCCAACGCATAAAGGTTGACTTTATCATTATAGCATCGTTTAAATTATGTTTTTCCATATATATATATATATATATATATATATATATATATATATATATATATATATATGGAAAAACATAATTTAAATATATATATATATATATTGTAATAATTAAATATTATTATGAATGTGGCGTTTCTAAATGAAAGAACTTAAGTGAAAACTATTAAACAAGATTTATTAACAATTTTAAAACAAGTATAAAATACACAAAATATTTGGGATCTCAGGGTCTTGAACTGGGTTTGATAAATGGCAGAATTTATATAATCAAAATTACATTTACTTTTTATGGAAATCAATGCGTCTGAACATAGACGAAATTTGTTGCGGAAGAAATAATACTAAAGATTGAATTTAAACAATTTTAATTTTATCAAGAATTTAAGATCTCATTTTATCGATAATTAAATAATTAAAAAAACGATCTGACTTTTATCTTTTAAACACGGTTTACAAATGATTTTAAAGTTTTTCTCTACTTACGGCCGCCCAGGTCTCTTTTTAGCTTTTGTGCACAATTTTGGGGACATCACTGATTCTAAGTACTCACAGACTCTAAATGTTCTCAGGCTCTAATTGCCGTTGTTTGTTAGTTGGTTTAACACAAATTGGTTGGTTCTCGATGCTTTACTGCAACCTGGATTTGTAGATCTCGTGACTTTAGTTGAAAATGGACTTCATTGGTTTGTCTTTGGCCAGCATGATGAATCTACGCTCGACCACCGAATACACACTAGTTGCTCTGTCTCCTTCCTGACTGAATATTGCTTTATTTTTTAATATTTGAAAGCAAGTTTGTGACTGGACCACATTCTTTCGTTCTGACTGCCAACTGTAAAACTTTTCGTCTGATCTATTCGCTGTCTGCTGCCCGACTGTAAACCTTTCAAACTGCTTGCTTTCCGCTGCCCGACTGGATTCTTCGTCTCGTAAATTTTGAGCGCGTAAAACCTTCCCAACCGATCAACAATGTCTTCTTTGCCTTGCCGGTTTGTTGCGGCGTCCGCTCTATATCCACTAATAATGAGTCCTCTACAATTCAACTTTTCAATTAGAACAATGCCTTAATTACCAATTACTACAATATATATATATATATATATATATATATATATATATCATTCTAGTGGTTCTGCTAGGAATTCTAAAATTAAAATTCAATTTATCAAGTAACTCGATGAAATCAGTGTCATTAACTATTTTCAAAAATACGTTCAGAATACTGATAATTTTATTCAAATTTTCTCTAATGTCATCTAGGTCGTAATGTTCTCTACATTCGTAATCAAGAGAAGTAGATTCCTCAATATCTAAAAATCTTATATTTTCCTCTCTATTCATTCTATTATTTAATTCTATTTATAAGGTTACTTTCATTTTAAAAAATTTCATACCAATTTTCTTAATAACTTAAAAAAAACAAATGAACAATCATTTAATTTAATATTTCGGTGAAATATTTTTTTCCCTTATTTATGCAGCGTATTATCAAAAAAACAAACTAGAATCCACCAGACCTTTCGCGAAAGGGATTGCTTTTTATTTAGACAAATGTTGAAGAAATTATTTTTAACCTGAGTTTTGTATGTAAAGTAAATCATGCATTTATTTTTAATAAATAAATTTCTGAACACTTGCTGTTCTGAAAGAATTGTAAAGATATAAATAATCCTATTCTCAACTACAAAATAAATCTTCAGCTACGTAATTTTAGGATAAGCTGATGAGAACTACGTCACACACCTATTGGTTAGAAAAAATCTGAGAAAAAATTCGGAGAGTACATATATATATATATATAAAACACTGAAATAATGAACATTTCGATGATGCTGAAAACCAAGTACAATGACTAGTTACTGGTTTCAATAATCAGTTAATGGTTTCAAAATGTGCATCATAGGAATACACCAATGCGTCTGACGAACTCATTCTGATTGTAACATCCCAAACTGCCATCATGTAACACTCCACCACTGTGAACATGTAACATTCCAGCAGTTGGAAATGGGAAGTCCAGATAGATCGTTCACCAACCGAGCTATACCTCCGTTAGCTCACCTGGCTATCGATCTGGAGGATAAAGGAAGAATTAAGAACAGGAAATAGGAAAGTCGGTAACGTGAGGGTTCGGGTTCAACTAATTGAACCTAGGCGTAGTGGTTGGTGTTTCGCTGCACTTCAGTCAAATAAGAGTCGATGAAGAATAAAGAGATTTAATAGTTAGAAATAAAATAAAGTAAGACAAACTGGCGGATAGCACCAGGAGCCACCGACCCGTCTGGAGGTTGGATCACGACTGTCGTTCCCAAGAAGCTCTGAACAATTCGAAGACTCCTTTCCCCCTCCCTGATGATTTCAAGTCTCCAATGAGAACTCTTACAGGGTGGAATGATTTCTGCTGCCGTGAGCATGTCTGCATAAGGCACTTAAAATGCTGACTTCTAGACGTAGCGTTTTCACAGCTGCCTAGGCGGAAGGGGTGAAGATTTATGTTGTTGTTGTGTTTAGTTACTCACTATAGTTACTCACTATATCTAAAGTGATCTTACAGGGTGGAATGATTTCTGCTGCCGTGTGCATGTCTGCATAAGGCACTTAAAATGCTGACTTCTAGACGTAGCGTTTTCACAGCTGCCTAGGCGGAAGGGGTGAAGATTTATGTTGTTGTTGTGTTTAGTTACTCACTATATCTAAAGTGATGTCTTTAACTGCATCAGCGTTCTTGCAGCTGCGCCCTCTTAGGTCCGGTATGCTGAAGAGACGTTATGATAAGAGGGGACGTGTAGACTATTATATTACATGATATTTGAATCCGTATTTTAAAATCTATCAGTAATAAAAACAATAAATTGCTAAATTCAAAACTAATGGTCGACGAAAACATATAAAATTGTGACATTAAAGTTTGTCTAGTGCGACATTAATTTTATATTCGTATAAAAATACTAAACTTTAATGTACAATCACAAAATAAATAGTATCAAAAATATCCCATTCTCAAACCTATCCACCGAACATTGGTTTCTAAAAACAAACTTTACGATTTCACACAAGTTTTATTTCAGGGTCCGTGTCTCTCTCATTAACGTTTTAAGCCAATGGTTTTGCCACCTACACCATTTAGTGCACCATTCCGTTTCTGATGGCGGCAAGCTCAGCGGGATCCAGTGACTCGTTTTTGTTTGTTGTCACCAAGCGACGCACTGGTTTATCACAAGCATGTCATTCTCCCAAAACCAAAATTAATTACATGGATAAAAAATACTAACCAAACAAGAATTCCTTTAAATCAAAAATAAACACAAGTAGTCTTATTACTGACTACGAAAAGAAATAAAACGTAATACAGACATATCTCCTCTCACAGCCGTAATTCATTGTTATCTCACAGATTAAAATAAAGCCTCTTCCTTGCCCCCTGGAGGAGGCTACATTTGGGGATGCCTTCATATCTCTCCGGATTTTGATGAAAAGGTTCCCACATGGCGAGGCACCACGGCCTGTTTTGAGAGATGTATGTTTCGGGGTCGCAGACCTTGGGCATACGGTAAGAGTTGTCCACTATTCCTATTGGAATAGTCGGCCTGCTGCCTCCTAAACCGATCAAGGCACGGCGAGTGGAAAGCTGCGACCCCACAGCTAACCCCTCTCCCGCCATCGGAAGGGCGTGGGACAAGTACCAAATGCCCGACATACCTGATGCAGATTTTTCTGGGGTTTTCCCTGTATCACTTTTAGGCGAATTGCCGGGTAGAATCCTTAAACCATAGCCCGGGGGCTCTAGTTAACCCTTGGCTACCTTCCTCTACCCTTTCAAATCCCTTTCCTATGCTATAAGAGGGGAGTTGCCCCAATGTGGATTACCCTATACATAGCCTGTGTACACCTCAAAAAAACAAAACCTTGCCAATGTCTAGCCTCGATGTTTATAATCCTAGCCTGATTAATTGTTAAAAATTAATTCAGCCTAAATAAAACTATCACCAGAAATTAAACATGTAATCTTCATATTTTAAAAATTCATTAATTCAAATTTATTGACAAATTATTCCGTCGTAAAATTAAAAGAAAAATACTAATCACAGCGCTATAGAAGGTCCGCTCGCGGCCTGCGATATCAGTACACCAAGTACGTTAGTATCACATACATATCTGTTTACCGCACGTAAGAAATAAACACAATAAAAAAATTATTAAAACCACATAACAAAATAAATTTGGAAAACGGTAACTGGCGTAAAATAACATGTCACAGTAGGGAAGGATATCAGTTTACAAAACATTTAGTTATATATGGTACCATTAATAATTCTATATGTAATTTACGTTGATTTCACGATATCTGTTAAATTTTTATTTTCAAGTTATGATTTAACGGACGTAATTTTACTGCTGACGAAAATTAGCAACGAACGACGTGACTTAAGCTTTATAACAATTCTCAAACTTTAATATATTTGTGGAAGGGTCGCAAATTAACAACTGACGATAAATGCTTCTAAATTTTAAATTTTAGTATTTTATGCTTTCATTAAAACATTTTGCATTTAAATTGTTTATTATGAAATAGTCAGCAGTTTTGTAAGATATAGTCTCGGACCGAGTTAAAAACGTATATTTAATAATAAAGAAACTATTCTAAATTTTGGATTAATCACACACAAAATGTTTCAAAATACTATTTGGACATAATTGATGCAGGGTGTGGTTCACTTTCTTCGATTTGATTTAAAATTTTAGACCACTTAAATGTTTGGATTTTTATAACTTCCGCATAAAATAAGCTGAATGGGCAAAGTTCTTTCAGGAAAGTCTTATCAGAAACTGATAAAAACTATGTGATTTGATATTCATAGGGAAAGCCATCTGGCCCTTCACCTTCCTTCAGTCCGGCATCTGGCATCGTCAGTGAAATATTGACTCCGAAGTTCTTGGCGCAACTTTTATAGAATTATTCATAAACTTTTGAAAGTGAACATTCTGCCGAGGTTGGACGTTTCTCTTTATGTATGGGAACTGTCGCAGGGCGTTGTGGAACTCAGTTTGGAGTAACATTTGCGCCCAGATTTCTGCAAACAAACTTTTAATGCAAAACCGTCTCAGTCGCATTTTAAAACGAATTGTATTATTCATGTATTGAATCGATTACTTGCGAGATGATCGGCTGACGGCCATATAAAATCAGTCTCTCTCTATTTTCTTGATCATAGATAATAGATTAACTGTTCTTCGCAACAAATCTTCTATATAATAAAAAAGGGTGTATATTTGTATGTATTTACGTTAATCTTTATGCAAGTTTAAATGCGTGTACAGATTGCAACGAACCTTGGTACACATATTCTTAAAAACACGGAAAACAGTACTGTGTGGGTGAGAAACCTGTAGCATAGGGGTGGGAAGAATTATAATTAAAAAATGTTATCATTTTCTGTTAAATTACTGCGCGTCAAGAGACCATGACGCCACTCGATAGAGAGAAAGAGACGTTACTACGAGACGAACAAAGGAAATAGTTCCTTTTTTCCGTAATAAAATGAAGAATAAATATTTTAATTGAATCAAAAGTATAGTTACATCCATTAATACACCATCCAATGATGATAATAAAAACAATACGAAATTCTTACGATCCTTGCGGGAAATTTAAGTTTATTTACATGCCATATTAGTGACTCCAATATGGCGACCATTTATTTACATTGTGAATGTAGTTAACAATTTCATCAATTTAATATATCGTAATGTCTGAAGACTGAGGGACAATTATATCCTGCAATACTCGACGATTATATTTAAGTATTGTATTCGTAAAGAAATTCGGAGGGATGTTTCTTGGGATTGATGTAATAAAATTCAATGTATTTTGTAGCTGTTCAATTAATTCAGTCAAAAGAATGTACGGAATTAGGAACAGTCAGATTTTGGTTAAATCGCTTCTTTACTAAAGATTAATATAGAATTAAATACTTTTTCCGGGTTTATATAAATAAGTATAGGACCAACGCCTGGCACCAAACTAGTAATTAATAATTTCGTTAGGAATCCCGTATAGTCGTAATATTTCATAAAAACAACGATACGTAATGTTACATTTGTATTTATTTTCTGGCTGATTGAACACCGTTGCTCAGATATTTATTTTTCTCAGAGTTTCAATGTATTCAATGTGAACAGGATAAGGATCGAATTATAGCCATATAGAGTATATTAACTTCTGAAAACAAAAACAATAACAATTATGTTTATATGATAATTTTAATCCCTGAAATAACATCAGACAATTACTCAGAGATTTATGAAAAGCAATTTAAAACATTATAATATCATTGCGGTTCGGCCCTACATTTTGGGCCTCTTCAGGAGTAAAGTTTGTAATTAAAACATAATTTCACTAAAAATATAACAAAATAAAATTTTTACAAATATGGGCATTTATAATTTTTTTAGTTTAAAGTTCAGGATTAAATCAATTCTATAATGAATCCACCCTTCAGCAAACAACACAAAATACTCCAGAGGAGCAAAAACATAACTTTTAATTATTATTATAAACACAATTAAAGTCTTATTCTTTGTGTATTATGAACATTGATCTGAATTAGGTTATCCCCAAAGGGAATTAGCCAACTATTTTTAAATTATTTTGTTTACTCAATCTATAAACATTTTTTAAGTTTCTTCTAAATGAATATTTTCAGTACGGTCAAATTTAATTCCATAGATTTTCCATTTATATATATATTGCATGCTTTTTACTAATTTATAAATGGTAAATCTTTTTTTATTTGAAGAACTACTGAAGTATTTTATATTATCAGCTTTGACAATACAGTTCCCGTAAGTGTATTTCTATGAATCCATTACATTTCGTGTACCTGAAATACAAATCACAATTTCTGCATAGTGATCGTGTTTTCTCGCCCTTTTGTTCTTCTGTTCGTTTTATATTACAGCCATAAATTACATAAATTTATATTTTCAGTAAGGAATGTATATTCGTAGAATTAAATTGAATTTTTCAGCAATAATCATATGATGAGAAAATGTTCATATGTCTTCTGAGAATAAATATTAATAACTTGACTGCAAAATATTTTGAAAGAACAACTCAAAGATGGCTAGGCAACCGATATTGTTCAAAATGGCAAATCACAGAAGCAAATTGTTTCCTTCATATAAAAAAATGCAACCCATTCGGCGTCGGTGTAATACACGATGAAGACGGATCTAGTTGTGGGAATAGACATAGTTTCATATGCTAGAAGCATAGTTCTGTATGAAATTCTGATGGCATGAACACATAGATAATCCCCTAAAGCAAAAATCAATCCAATAGTTTTGAGCTGACGTAATATTGGTATGCGTTTAATAAACTGTAGGCATCTTAGCCTCAATTTTCTCATAGATTATTGCATACTTTTTTTTAGGGAAACAGGCTATATAAGGGTAATCCACATAGTGGCAACTCCCCTTTAATAGCATAGGAAGAGATTTGACAGGGGGGTCGCGGGAGGGCAGAGGAAGATGCCAAGGGTTAACTAGGGCCCCCGGGCTATAGTTTAAGGATCCTACCCGGCATTCGCCTAAAAGTAATGCAGGACAAACCCTATAATAACCTGCATCAGGTAGGTCGGGCATTTGGTACTTGTCCCACGCCCTTCCGATGGCGGGAGAGGGGTTTGCTGTGGTGTCGCAGCTTACCCCTCGCCATGCCTTGGCCAGTAAGGAGGCAGTTATCCGACTATTCCAATAGAAATAGCCGACAACTGTTACCGTATGCCCAAGGTCTTCGACCCAGGAACAAACACCTCTCAAAACAGGCCAATGACCCTCGGCCTTTGGGAACCTTAGTTCAAAAAACAGGGATATGTGAATCCATCCCAAAGGTAGCCTCCGCCAGAGCTCTCTGGGGCTTCCTTAAATTTTAAAATTCACATATGTATCACTATAATATTGAGAGCCTTTAATAAAAACAAGTAATACATACTGAGACTTTTATATTCTTTAATTCTGTATATTTTCGCATAATGAAGTTTTCTTTACCTTTTCTCGTGATTTTAATACGCAAATTTAGACATGTAAAACGTTTACATTTCTAAATTCAATATCTAAATAAATAATATATGTTAATATTTTTTCCAATAAAAATAATGACGTGTAAAGGAAACGAACAACAGCGCCTAATTCGTCTTCCCGCACTACAGAGACTGGAGTAGACTAAATTATTACGAGCCATCCGCTCATATTTGCATGACAATTTTGTCTAGTCAATTCGATTAGCTGACTGCGTCAGTCACTCATCAGTGGGTATTCATTCATGTTTCGATTATTTCCATATATAGACGTGATCCGGTCCAATATGCATTTAATTACATTTTAGAGATTAAAAACGCAATTATATTCGAGTTTAAAAAAAATTTCACAAATATTCAAACATAATCTGTTTTGCATATATATTAGTGATTATGGCGTGGCTTCTGTGATATTTAAAACAAATAAATAGGACGTCCTCGTTTAAGGGCGTTAAGAATCACAACATCCTAAACATTTGTTTCAGAAAAAATTAGAAAAATCAAGAGTTATTAATGCGATTTATTCATTTGTGGACCTCAGTGCGTGGGATTAGACAATCTCTGGTGATGATCAAATGTACAACTTTATAGACTATTTTTAAATGACACGCTATAAAAGGTAGTTCCTTGAGTATCGTAAATAATTTAACGTACAGGGAAACAGTTAAGATGATTCTGTAAGAATTTGTAAGAACTAATCTTATTGACAGATAATACAATTGTTTTCTAAATCTATTAATAAGATTAAGTAGCCAAATACAGACAAAAGATATGATATAACTGTCCAGTTGTGTCGCTATAGGTTCTTGTGTTTTTAAATTATAAAATTAATTCAAAAATAATAAAATTTGATAGCCATTAAGGCATATATATAAAATTATTCTACAATTAATAATAATAATTTGTAAAAAAAATATTTAAGACGTTTCGCCCTTGGATTATGACCTCTTTAGTTTTGTAAATTTCAATCATGAGCATCTAAAAATTTATTAATAAAATAGATAAATGCAAATTATTTAAAAAAATTGATGAAATTGAAAAGAACAGGCAATTAACTTACGTTTAATCAAACCAAAACATCCTTAGTTGTCCTAACACCTGAAGAAAGGAACAAGGTTTCCATAAACGTTTTGTGATATTTATATCACTTATTTTGTCTTAATTTGGATAATTTATTTTATTATCAATTTTAAAAACCGACGTATATTTTTCATGTTTTTTGGGGGGCTCAAATTCCTAAACGAAGCATCTAGTTGGTCAGCATAGTGCAATAACATGTACGTATACTAAAACTATTTAACTGCGGATAACAAACTACTTTTCGTTAATTAGAGAGCTTTAGTGTGTAATAAATATTTAAATTCGTCCACTGCTGCATTTAAATTCTTACTTTCATCTAACTAAAACATTCCTCGATGGATCAGTCAGCTTTATTCTCGAACTTCTCCTATATTTTATTCTATGTAATCAAGTTTTATTTATTTAATTAAATACACCAAAATCAAAATATTTTCTCGTTAACATAATAAGTTGTCTGTTTTAAATGACGAAGATATTTTTGATGGACAAAGTCAGACAATATTTTACTTATACACTTACATTAATAACGTACACAACGTTTCGTGGAACTTCACTCAAACAACTCCGAAACAAAAAGACAAGCCGAATTACTTCATTGTCTTCCCCGTTTTATCAATTTTTCATCATGACTTAAAAAGCTTTTTTTTCCAATTCTACAATACTATATTATTTATGTAGCCACTAACTCTCTCTGTCTGCTCTTATTAAGAACTACCAAGATCCCATCAACAATAACGTGGTATGGGATATTCCAAGTAATGAATGTCCGTCGGTCTATATGGGACAGACTAAGAGAGCATTAAAATACAAGGGATTAAAGAACAACGTGTAATAACCAAACATTGTACGGTTTTTAATCACACGTTTAATTTTAAAAATATTAAGATATTAGTTCATGCCAGAATCATTTAGGAAATAAATTATATTAGATAAAATAAGTTCAACTCTTATGTCCGAAATGATTTCAAGGATCTTAGTAACATCTATGGCACATTAATATACAGTGAACATCTTTGTTAAGTTTATTTTGACATGTGGAAGTTAGTTGCTTACTGTAGCTCTCTTGACGAGGTCCACGAAATTGCGGAGGAATCGTTATGTATGTGGTTAATCTAAGTGTTTAAGTAAAATATTGTCCGACTTTGTCCATCAGTATATCTAAAATATACTATATACATGTACAGACTTCTTAATGAATTTATACTTTCCTAAATAATAGAAATAGAAATTAAGCGACAAGTTCATATTAAATATTGTCAAAAAGGTTATTTTAATTCCTGAAAGAGAGATAAGAGACCCAAACAGCGGATTTCGTATGGTATAAAAATGAAATAGGATATACAGTAAAAATATAATATATATTTTTGAGGATTAAACAGTCCGACGAAATCTTTTTAAATATATAAGTAAATTACATGTGATTATTAACTACTTTAATAGCATTACATAATTGGACAACTCACATTTACAGTAGAGTTTTTTAACGTGCAGAGGGCACCTTTCAACACTTTCCAACTTGACCATTTATTGCCTTTCGACCCGTGTTTTTCTATCAGACGTTCACTTGTTTATTGCCGTGGCTCGGCACTCCATTCGGCTGTCGGAGGGAATTCCCCTCGCCCCTAAGCTATTTACAAGCTGCTATCCCTTCGCCACAGATCCCAAGACATCCTTTTGCACCGTCCCTCTTGCAAATGCTTCGCTGGTGTGGCTATACGCCAATATTTATTTTAAAGTATTCTCAAAGGGTTTGGTAAAATATTGATAGACAGTAAAGGTTGAGGTAGCCTTGTGGTAGTATGACAACAATATGTTCAAGACAGAGTTGCTACCGACCTGTAAACAACTTTCATATAAAATTAATTTAATTATGCTATATATTCATTATAATAGAAAGAACATTTTTGACAAAACAGCAGTACTTACATATTCCCGGCCAGAAAATGAAACCGGTAATAAGTATTTCCGGCAAGCTATCAGCAAATAATTTAACGCTAGACATAATCAATAAGTAAGAAGACAAAATTGCGTATTCATCCAAAAGAATTTTGTTACCTTATATATTTAAGACCGACTATAGTAAGTTCAGAACCTTCACTTTTTACTTGAAAATATTTCTTGATGTAATGCCTTGATTGTATACGACAAATTTTCAAAATTGCCTAATATACGTATAAAAATATTCAGTATCTCTAATTTTCCTGGCTTTTGAGATTTACTGATTTGTGTAGTCGTTTTAAAGGAAAGACTGATTTAGGTGAGTCAACTCAGTCGGGAAGTATTGCGGGTTTGCTGACCACGAGTTCCCCGGAAACCGACCAATAGCAGCCCAGTACAGCTCCCAGGGGAATAGAACGAAAATTATTAATGAATTAAACAGCCAAATTTACCAGAAATATATTTTAATAAAATAAAAAATTACAACATATTAATAAAATAAAATGTTTGCAAGGTTGAATATAATTAATTTATTGCTATATCAATACAGAATTAAGATTTAGTATAATTATAATTTTTAATTAAGTGAAGTGTTTAGGGAATGTTGTAATTACATCATAATTTACAGTCTATCTCAGACATATATTTTGCTATAATTTAGAAATTTATTTATATATGATCATGAAATACCGCTGCATCTATTGTATTAGCATTAAAAATGACGTACAAATATGAATTAAAATGTAATATCATTAAATAATTTTTTATAATTGATTCGTATTTAAGTTTTCGCGTTCAATTGGTAAAAGACCTTAATTTTTTTTCCATTACGTTACGTTTTTTTAACTTTTAATCAAAAATTTTAATAAGCCAAAAAATTACAAAAATATTAGATTTCACAAAAACGATTCAAAACGTTTTTTACTTATAATTTATTCATTTTGGCTTATCGTATTCATTCCTTTAACTATGCAGTTAAATGAAAATAGTTTCAGCGTTAGGCTAAACTCATACTTTATTGCATTTCTAAATATATTTATTTAATTAATTTTTTGATGTACGTCATGTCTTCGGAAACCACTTCCTCTCTTCATCCGCCCTTATTAACTAAGCTTATTTAGACCGTTCAAGCTCTGCTTCGTCCTTTTCCGTTTTATGTTATTTATGAGTTTCATCTCGGTGTGCCATCAAGCAATAATCAGCCATCTTCGTATTGCTCCATTTTCCTTATTACCTCCTTTCCATTTCTTTGATGTCCTGATGAAATCTCTCACCCACCTCTTTGCTAACAGCGCTCAAATGTGAATTTGGGAAGTGAACCTTCAAGCTCACGGAGCAGCCTAAACTTTTATACTTCTGCAGCATGTTTTCAATGACTTATTTGTAGTTCGGCTACATTGTCCATAAATTTGGTTTTAACTTATCGCGGGTTTCTTTTCCTGCACCATTTATTTATTTCTCAAAATTACCATCAAGAGTCCCCCGCCTTCCTCTGCAGACCTCTCAACTGTATATCTATAAGAATGAATGCGATAAGCCAAAATAAATGAATAAATTATAATAAAAACACGTTTTAAGTGCTATTTGAAGTCTCTAATATTCCCGTATCGACTATTCACCAAGTTCAAAAATTGCGATTTATGAAAAATTCTGACGAATGAAAGGAAATGAAGGACAATTTTTGAGTCGTCGTTAAAAAAATGCATAGAAATCATGTGAAAAAACATAACACAACCAAACTTTTGCACGTTTCCAAAAGCAGACAATCAAAATTTAATTAATTTCATTCAACTTGTTTCAGTCGTTATGTCTCAACAGGTTTACAATGAAAATATTAAATTTATTACAAAAATTTGTATAGTAAACTTACTTATTCCGGCGAACAATTTTTAACTCCAACTTTAATCACCCTACGTTAAAAAAAATTCAATTTATATTTAACTTATAATAAAGTAATAATTTTAATATTTTAACCGATGATGTGTAATATTTCAACATTTTCATATTTCATAATAATAATAATAAATAAATAATCACTAAATTAATTACTAAGAAAACGTAGAAAGGCGTATTTATTATTGTAAAATAAGTTCATTTCCGTGTTAAGTGTTATTTCATCTCTTTTTATAATCTTTGACCATCAACAAATGTCTATATAAATTATACCTATAAATTAATATCCTTATTTAAAACCTGATGATGATGCACAATAGGATAGAATATATTTAATAAAAGTAACTAAATTATAATCTTCAATTTTCTGCTTTGGTCTAATTTATAATTCAAAATATTATGAATTTCATCTTTTTATGTTCAGAATGAACTGAATTATTTTGCGTAATGATAGCGGAGAACGAATGTGTAAATCACCAAGTACTCACACGACACGAAAACAGCGGCATAAATCAACCAACATTTGTAAAAGAATTTCCTTGCTTCCCTCTCAGAGCTCGAAAACTTTATAAAATATAGGAGATTTAAGATCCTAAATTTGTGCCACGAAACTAATTAACTTTTTCCGATATCAGAAGAGCTAATAGTACGCGTGACGTTCATTAAACGTTACAACGAAGATTATAAATTTAATAAGCTTTTTACAGGATCAAATGTTCTGACATTAACTACAGCACGTCATTTTACATTCTAAACTTTTCTCACGAATTGCTGCGGTGGCAAGTACAGTTAAAGTTATTGCTGCGCAGTCTTAAAACGCCGAGTTCTTAAGAAACATTAAATATTTAGTAACACAAATATTTTAGTTGTACTCCGCTATTATCTTTTACCTATATTTATTTTAAACTCATGGCAGTAGGATGTAATCTTTATTCACGAAGTCCAGAAATTATTAAATTAAAATATTTTCCTATTATAGAAAATAATTACTTGTAAACAGAGTTATCGTAAATTGTTTTCCTTAAATTTAGATTACATAATCATATATAATGGGTGTTTTTCCTGTCATTAATTATTATACGACGTTAAAATATTGTTTAAAGGAGTAAAGTTACAGATGATTATGGCCAAATATTAGGCCGAAAGCTACTGAAAAAATTAATTACGAATTTAATTTAAGTTTTTAAATTGTCAACAAATTTAGATTCTTTAAATCTCATTATTTTAATTAGATGCACTTATATGTAACATTTTACTTATATTTATACGATTAATTAAAACATTCTAGCACTTTTTCGTAATAATGTTAGAGCAATTTTCCAGGACAAAGTTTATCCAAATTTCGAGGCATTGACTTAATAAGGAATGAATGAATGATACATCTTGATTGCTGTGGTCCTTCATCCCCCAACAAATCCTCCGACACCTAGATCGCCATGCTATACATAAACTCGACTTTGCATTTGCTCATGCAAATAAGCACTGTATTAATAACTCAACGGACATTATTAAAAATTTATAATCTATCTATCCCCAAAAGCATGTAAAACGAGTTATTTGGGTCCAGAAGGGGGGGGCACATTTTAGCCCAATTGAACATCATCATGGGGTTATAGAGTTTACTACATTTCCAAAAAAAATTCTCAAGCGTTTAATATGCCTTTATAAATTAAAAATATTTAAATGTCCGAGAAAAATCAGTACCTCTTTCTATAGTACTGTAACTGGTTGCCCGATGTTTCCCGTGTACTTATATATATATATATATAAACCGAAAAAGTATTTAATTCTTAAATAAAACTGACAGTTTGTATGTTCAGCATACAAATCTACACCCCTGAAGCAAATTTAACCAAATTTCGTACACGTGTTCTTTGCGAAAGGAATGCAAACACTGTGGGGATGTTACAGGATCCACCGTCCCCAGGAGCGCGGTTCGACAAGGGTGAAAATTTTTAAACATTCGAAAATGGCCGATATTTACGTAGAATAAATATTTTCAAGTTTACTAAGTTTAATAGTATTCCTACTAATTGTTTCTGTATAATTTCAACCCCTCTCGACATAGAAGAGGAGCACGCTTACGGGTGGCGGAGGGTCTTTTCATAAAATTAAAGCAAACAACCGAGATTCGAGTGAAATCGTCGTTATGGATGTCGATGACATTATTTACGACAACATCGTCAACTCGCGCGGGTGGGTGTGAGTTGGCGGGGATGAAAGGGGCTGGGCGGATGTGTATGGGGGAGAAATTTTCAAACATGTTAACTGGCCGGTTTTTGCAATAAATATATTTCGGGATTTATGAGATTAATAAAATTTTTCTACATATGCTCTATGTATAATTTGAACCCCTTTCGGGACTACTTATACACACGCATTAAAGTTCTCTCTATGGTTAAAAAAACGGAAATTAAATATGTAAGTCTGATAGTATGATTGAGGCCATTATTGAAATTGAAATGGGGCTCTCTATTCAATAATTATATTACATTTTAAGTGTATAAATTTTGATTAATGCATAATTTCGTGGGAAAATATTCTATTTATATATTTTTTATACTGGATAAATCAGGGATGTATTATTATTAAACCTAGTTATTTTATTATTTATTGCAATGTATTACCAATTAATGCCTCTTAGATTTATTTCTGAGAGTATGTAATATTCTACGTGTGTGTAGTATTTTACAACCTTTTCTTACCATTTAAATAATTGGCGGGTTCATTTATACTGGTTAACTTCGGCGAGTGACGTCATGCACTTCTCAGACAGAACGAAGTTCTATCGACTATTATCAGGTTGACACATTTAAAAAGATGACCTGAATTAACATCGAAATTGGAGGCACGCTTCCTTGATGGTCTCTCTGCAATGAACTTCATACGACACGACGTCTAAATTCCTCGTTAGTATTCATAGCAACGAAAGGTTTTCGCACAAACCTGTTTTTTATATATATATTTTATTATCTCATGTCTATCCAATTATAATATAAATTCAACTTCTCTTACAATCATTTCAAAATGTCACGAATTGGATAGAACTCAATAGAATGTCTTCTCTGGAAAACGATTTAAAAGTTTTAACAACACTGAAGTCTTGAACTGACGACGATGTTATTTGCGTGGAACTTTACAACAAGCAGTTAGCGACAAAGGCCTTTGTTTCTTCTTCTTTAAAACTCTCCCAGAAATTCAAATAGCTGTAGTGAATCTTTCTGTCTCTCTTTCTCTCTGCCTTTTCCAGTTGGAAACACGTGCCTGCTTCGCAAACACCGTGCAAATAAAATTTATTACTATCTGGTTTTTATATGCGAATTATTTCTACTGTAATACGTACATTACATTTTTTAAACTATACTTTATTTTGAATTTATTATAATTCATGTAATTTCAATTTAGATTACATGCCGATGAAATTGATACTCCTTTCTTGGCAACTGGCCAATAAAAACTTCTTTCCTGTCTTTTTAATATATCCAGAAACAGGTTTTTTAATCAGTCTACATAGTGATACTCAAAACTCAAACTTGTAAAATCTTGTTATTCATTTAAATAATTTCATGTTTGCTATTGATTTTTTAAATATTATTATAATCAAGTCATATTTTATTGTCAATATAACGCACAATTCAATTTCTATTTAGAAACATTGATACTAACTTAACGAATGTCTGAACTACGTTCTTTGTTAACTTAAATTTATCATAGAAATACATCATTTTAATTAAAAGAGATTTTCATTTCTAAATTTACTAAAAATATTCGTTTTTCCTGATCCCTTATAAAATTAAAGTTATTTGAGTTTAAAAATCATGTATCAATGTAACTTTTATTTGAACAACATTATTTAAATATTTCAACGGTAGGCACGTTTTATAAAATGAAATATATTTTTTTTTTGGGTGTAGATAGGCTATGTATAGGGTAATCCACATAGTGCCAACTCCCCTCTTATAGCATAGGAAAGGGACTTGAAAGGGGGGATGCGGTAGGGTGTAGGAAGGTAGCCAAGGGTTACTAGGGCCCCCGGGCTATATTTTAAGGATCCTACCCGGCATTCGCCTGAAAGTAATGCAGGACAAACCCTATAAAAAACCTGCATCGGGTAGGTCGGGCATTTGGTACTTGTCCCTCGCCCTTCCGATGACGGGAGAGGGGTTTGCTATGGGGACGCAGCTTACCCCTCGCCAAGCCTTGGCCAGTTTAGGAGGCAGCTGGCCGACTATTCCAATAGGAATAGCGGACAACTCTTACCGTATGTTCAAGGTCTTTTTTTTGGGTGTAGATAGGCTATGTATAGGGTAATCCACATAGTGGCAACTCCCCTCTTATAGCATTGGAAAGGAATTTGAAAGGGGGGATGCGGTAGGGTGTACGAAGGTAGCCAATGAAAAAGCCTGCGAGAGAATTCTCTCGCAGGTAACCTGCGAGGGATTTTCTCACGCAGGCATAACCTTATAGGAGAGATACGAAGGGGCTACCTTTGGGTATGCCTTTTCCTCTCCGTTTTTGAACTAAGGTTCCCACAAGCCGAGGCACCTCAGCCTGTTTTGAGGGGTGTATGTTCCGGGATCGCAGACCTTGGCCATACGGTAAGAGTTGTTCTCTATTCCCATTGGAATAGTCGGCCAGCTGCTTCCTAAACTGGTCGAGGCACGGAGAAGGGAATGCTGCGTCCCCACAGCAAACTCCTCTCCTGCTATCGGAAGGGCGTGGGACAAGTACCCAATGCCCGACCTACCTGATGCAGGTTTTTCTAGGGTTTTCCCTGCATTTATTTAGGCGAATGCCAGGTAGGATCCTTAAAATACAGCCCGGTGGCCCTAGTTAACCCTTGGCTACCTTCCTCTACCCTTCCGCATCCCCCCTTTCAAATCCCTTCCTATGCTATTAAAGGGGAGTTGCCCAAAGTGGATTACCCTCATGTAGCCTGTTGCCCTAAAAAAAAATACATTAGTGTGATAATTTTTTAAGACTAAGTTGGAAGAAAACTGATAACGAGATTAAGACCGGAACTCCGAATAGAAGTTAACTGAAAACAAAGTCGAGAAGTTACCTTACTAACCGCTCCGTCTCTGTCAAATTTAACAATACCCTTTCAAATTCCTTCCCTATTTCCTCTGGCGTCCTCCAAGGCATAATCCAAGGTCCTTTCCTCTTCAACCTCTATTTTCACGACATACCTCAAAACCTCTCTACTAAAACAGTACTTTTTGCAGATGACCTTGCCATACTCCTCCAAACATCCTCTCTAGACTCTGGCTCCAGAAAACTACAAATCGCCCTCAATGATATTGAAAGCTGGGCTAAAAAATGGAGAATCAGCATAAACCCTACCAAATCTACAATCATTCCCTTCACCCTTAAAACTAAACATTCCCTCAACCACTCCTTCTTTCTCAAAATACCTATCCAACAAACTACACCATACCTAGGTCTTATCCTTGATTCCAAATTATCATGGAAACCTCACATAGCCCACATTACCTCCAGAATCAACAACAAAATAAAACAGCTCTTCCCTCTTATCAACAGAAATTCTCCCATATCCCTTAGCACCAAAAGACTCCTCTATCTATCCTGAATCCGCCCCATATGGTCGTACTCATGTGCCATATGGGGATCCACTGCCTATTCCCACTCCAACAAAATACAAACCAAACAAAACAAAATTCTCCGTTTAATATCAAGTTCCCTCTGGTACCTTCGCAACTCAGTTATGCACACAGACCTTGAAATTTCCCTAATTCCTGCCATAATTCATAAATCTACCAAGTCCCTAATAAATAGCTCCATCAACCATACAAATCCCATCATTGAGGTATTCTACAGTAACCCACCCCGTCCTTCACAAAATCGCAGACTAAAACGTAAACTCCAATTGATATCATCCTCCCTCTAAATCACTCCGGAATTACCTAACTCTAGCCCGTCCTACCAACTGGCACTACATACTCCCTAAATATCCGTTCTTCCCATCTTCCCCCATAACCTCCTTAACGCTTTTCCAACATGACCAGATCTATCGCTCACATCATGCCGGCTAATAGGTTAATATGTGGTAAACAAGTTAATCTGTTTCTCTCGTCTCTAACTTGGAACATACAACACCACAAGTTTACATGTAAAATATTTACAAATTGTAAATACCTTGTTATTTGTTTAATTTTTAAAATTGTAAAAACTGTTATTATTATTCTCACAACTGTAAAGTATCCGGACTAAAAGTTAACTTTAATAATAATAAAAAAATAAAGAATCTTAAAAAAAATATTTACTTCAACATCACGTCACAAAGTTTCAAACGGAGACGCAGTAAACTTTATAAACACACTTAATAATTTTTTAATTTTGCATGGATATTCAATTTTAGCCATCGGTCACAGATAAAGAATTAAGTATTCCTTGCAACATCCAACAGTTCCGATACAGACTACAATGGATATTTAGAAAATTTTCTATTAATTTCGTCGGCAACGCTTGTCGTTTTCCTTTCACGTGTCTAGAGCAGCGTTTCTCGTCATATTAATCTTGTGGTGGCCGATTAATCACAATAAATCCGGGGAAGGGAAGATTTGTAAGTCTCGCTTGAGCCGCAGCTCTGCTCCTGAGGTGCAAAATGGCTGTTATCTGAGGCCATGCATCTTCAGCTAGCGGCGAATCCCGAGACCCGCTTCTTTTCGTACTTTTATCTTAAGTCAGGCCTCGTTTGTATCCTTGCTCTAATCCCACGGAAACAAGACTTATTTACACCCCCCCAAAAGTTTAAGGCTAGACAAATGATCGATAAATACGTCAATTTGTTTCCGTTGAAAGGAGCCTATTTGGATCTGCCGAGGATCTTAAGAGAACTATTTTCATTGGAAATATGTTGGCAAAGTCTTATTTCAGGTGTTGTAAAAGAGAACCCCAGAATAAAGCTGAGAGAAATCGTAGCTGCTATTCCATGGTACCTAATTATTCAGTGGTCTTTGAAGAGGAATTCGACGAGGGAGCACGCTCTAGGTCTGCAGTTCATCCGCATAAAACCTTTGGCATGTAATGACTATCGGTTTTGCAAATTATCGTTAGTGTATTTTAAAACTACTGGTCTCATTGATATTGTCAGTACAGTAAGATATATATACAGTAAAAACGGATGAAATAACAAAGAATTATGTGTGGAAAAAACACTATAATAAATTAAATGGTGATTAGTAAAATTCATACGCCCCTCAAAATAAATTTTGAAAATATAAGATTCGGTTATATATATTGTAATATCAATTAAAGAAGCCATTAATTGTTTTAATATAATTGGATTGTTAGCGACACGAGTTTTGAAAGTAACAATCACGGCTCTTTGTCGGCTAATGTTGCCGGGGAAATGCACGGGAGCAGGAAGTCAGTCTGCGGCGAGAAGCGGAACGGATCAGTCACAACGGGAACTGAAAGCGTAAAATGTGGTTTCTGATCTAAAAGTATGAATAGCGCGGTCCAAGAAGTCCAACTGCGAGATCTATCAGTTTAAATAAAACGCGAGTAAACAGTTTTGACGGATAGACTCAAATAATAACCGCAAATTTGGAAGCAAAAGGTTTGGCTTCACACAGACTGAACTAAATTTCGCATAGAGGCATCAAGGAGACCTATGTCCGAGGGCTGACTCATGGGCGGCTGATCCAAAGTTCCAGGTGACACAGAACGAGAACATTGAACGTGTGTATTAAAAATTTAATGTGTAGAATCAGTGAATAATGGCCTTTTTAGTGAGTGTTGTCGTCAAGCTCCAAGAATCAGATCTGGTGCCAGAAAAACATTCGTGAGTACAAAACAATTATTTAAAATCTGTAAACGAGGATTAAAGATAGAAGTCAGATTTTGTTCGTTTTTCTTTTCATTTAGTTTCTTTCATTTCGTTTATTTTCATATTGTATTAAGTTAGCTTCAATGAGTTTGAATTGTTAATGTTAGTTTCTTAAATTGGATTGTTCTTACTATCAAACCCAGTAATGACCCTGAGATAAAGAGGATTTCGACGTATTTGATTGTAAAATATAAAGTTGTAATTTTCCTAGAACGCCGCGAAAAATGAAATAAAATATTTGTTTGTTAACTTGATGAAATTCGGCGTATAAAGTAGGGATTACAATTTGTACTTTTAAAGAATAAAATTTTAAATCTTAAGAATTTTGTTAATTAATTCTTTTAATTAAGACCACCTTTTTAATTATTACAATATATATATGGCAAACGCGACAATTTCATAGTCCGTATAACGAAAATAACTGTCGTTTTGACCAAGATAACCTATGATGAATTTATCACGTACAAAATTCCGCGGTTCAGTCTCCCAAGCATTGTAATTGTCTACGCCTTTCATTCCCACGATATTATATTTACTCAGAACACTTAAGAGCATGAGTATTATTTGAAAATAGTGGAGCTAGCTAGCTTAAGAGGCTTTCCCCCGTCTGTTGTAAGACCTGGAATAAAGCCCTGGTCTCGAAGGCGCCGAGAAAATCCTCTTACTCTGTTTACATAGTGTGGTGAATTCCTCCCCAAGACTGTTGAGCAGGTGATTTGTATGCACTAACAGGCGCTCTTACATACGTCGACAGTTTACTTAAGAAAGCACATTAATCTGTGGCAACGCAGATAAACGCCAAGGTGCTTTTACACGCAAAGTGCTACACAACGTTCAGTTTAACATCTGCATTATATGTTTCGAGACAAAGGAACGGAAAAATTTCTTAGAAATACCTCCGCGATAAAACGAATTAGCATAATTCCATTATTTAACACTTTTTTAACACGAAACCCAGTTAAATTTCATTCGTTCGCTTGACAAGTTATTTATTTAATCAGTAATTCCAATAATTAAAATTCTTCGGTATAAAAAAATTAGATAAAAATTCAATTACGATGTCACTCTGACAGACGATTTCTTTTAGACAGGTATACATAAAAAGTATAAATTGAAAATTTATTACTTAATTCTGTCCCACTACTAACAATTTATTGAAACGATCTGATGTACCACTGTGATCAAAAAGTAAGGTGAAATTAGTCAATATTATACATAGCATTAAAGGACCCTTACATAAAGTCTGCACGTGCAGTCAGAAAGACAAGACCATCACATCTAACGTGTGAGGGAGTAACAGACGGTCTGCGCAGACCTGGTCTTGAGACCTTAGTCTGTGCGCATGAGACAAAAGATTAACACAGACCGTTAATTTGAACGTATAAACCCGGTACCCGCATAGTGTGTTGATAAATTATTTTCTGACGTGTCTGCCAAAAGCATATTGAAACAAAAGTCTGAAGATCAGGTCTGCGCTGAGCGATCTGATGTACCACTGTGATCAAAAAGTAAGGTTGAAATTGTCATTTAAAACTCCCGGGTATTAGGAAGGCAGGTAAATTTTTTTCCTAGGTTGGTAGGACTGTCTATAATATTTTCCAAGCGTCTGTTTGTTAAAAGGTTTAATTATCTTCGAGTTACACGTGTTTTTGTAAACAACCAAAAGTGAGTTTTTCGATTTTTGCAATGAGTGATTTTGTTGAGCAAAGAACTTGCATTGTTTGCGGAACGAATATTCTTGTGCGAAAACGTTGAAAATGTTACGGAAGACCCTTGCTGAACAAACTATGGCACAAAAAAAAACGTTTATAAGTGGTACAACGAGTTCGAAGAGGGTCGAGAACGCGTTGAAGGCGAACCGCGCTCAAGACGACCAACAACGTCTACCGACGAGGGCCACGTCCAAAACATCAAAGATTTGGTGCTTGAAAATCGTCGATGGACAATTAGAGATCCCGCTGAAAGTGTTGGAATATCATTTGGCTCAGCCCAAACCATTTTGAAGAATGTTTTATGTCTCAAACGCGTCAAGTCTCGATTGGTGCCCAAAATCGCTCAATTCTTTGGGAAAAAAGCGTCGCGTTGATGTGTGTGAAACTTTGCTGTCTGACTACCAGGACCACTTGAAATGCATCATTACTGGAGACGAGACGTCCATTTACGCATACGACCCTGAAACCACCGGCCAATCCAGCGAATATCGTGCAACAGGTGAAGCAAGACCGAAAAGACCACGGCAAAGTCGTTGTAAATCAAGATCATGTTGACAGTTTTTTTTGATTATCCTTCCGCTGGGCCAAACTGTCAACAAAGAATATTATTTGAGCGTTATGCATCGTTTGCGTGAAGCTATTTGTCTGAAACGGCCGGAATTATGGGCGAACAACTCTTGGTTCCTTCATCACGATAATTCACCATGTCATACTGCATTGGTTCTTCGCGACTTTTTTGCCACAAACTCGACTCATATCGCTCCGCAACCACCGTATTCGCCTGATTTGGCTCCGTTCGACTTCTGGATATTCAGCAAACTTAAAAGGCCAATGCGGGGATGCCGTTTGGACACGATTGAGGAGATAAAAACCGAATCGAAGAAGGTCTTGAAGGCTATACCGGAAAAAGACTATTCCGACTGTTTCCAGGACTGGAAAAAGCGTTGGAAAAAGTGCGTTTTATCGGACGGGGATTACTTTGAAGGGGATGAAATTGATTTGGAAGAATAAATAAAGGATTTATGTTCACAGTTGTATGTGGAGCCCTTAGTTATGAAATTTTAATAAATATTGAGCTTCGAGATCTTTCACGGGGAATGGCTCTCGGGTTTCAAACCGGGAAGAAATGTTTCAATGACTCGCACTGTTATATTCTTCAGGCTGAAGTGTTCATATCAGGTTGTGTGGGCTGGCAACTCTGATTGGTGCCTTGTCTCTACGCCCACCCTCGTCTACGCTGTTTGTGGCAAGTCCGTCCGAGATTCCTTCGTTCCGTTCCGGACCAATTTTATGCAGTACCGGATTCCAGACTTCGCTTAGCTGGAATCCCGAGTACCCGTTGTGAAAATTCTTACTTGGCCTGATGTTTAAAGTATGACACTGTCTCACTATCATCCAGGCCTGTCTATAATTCGTGTGTTATTTGAACCTTATTTTATGTCCAGTATACAAAGAGTGTCGGGCTACGGCTAACTAGTTGAGTTGAGACGTAGATGTCATTCGTGCTCTTCAATTCTTTCCTCACTGGTGCGAATAGTCTGCCCTATATATTTGAGACCACACTCACAGATTATTTCGTATACTCCTGGGTTCTTTAATCCAACTTCTACTTTATTTTCGGCTGCGTCTGAAATACGGGTTTTATATCATGTTTTTCTAGAATTCGACTAATTCTAGCTGTAGGTTTTTCATCGTAAGGTAAATAATATAAATAAGTAAGGGTTTGGGCCGCATTAAATTATTAATTCCACATTTATTTCAATCGCCAATTAAAACATTTGATAAATTAATATAATTACAACTATGAATTATTTTTCAGGGTTATTGTGGGTTCTTAGTAAAAGTGAAGATTAAATATAAAAGAAAAGAAAATTGAAGAATGTGCAAAAACAAATATATACAACGTTTCCCTGACGTATCGTTGAAATGCTGCCGTTCAGAAGTTAATATTGGGGGAAGTGAGCGCCACAGATTAACAAACCGCAACCTCTCAGCTACACTCCCACATATCTCCAGATTCACAGACTAAATCTCACTTGAGTGCCGCCTACAAACTCCCTGCATATTTCTCCAAATTCACTGAGTAAAATCTCTCTTGATTAAAACTAAGAACCCAGGCTTGGAGTGCGAAATATATTAATCTCTTTCTTCCCCATCCCCACTCCACCGCACGCAAACTTCTAATTCTACCGTCACACGTTCCTCAGTATCCCTGGATTCTATTACAGGACATACTTCAAAAGTAATACTAACTATGCTTCGTTGACTAATTGTTTTGTGAGTGACATCCTCACTCTAGTCTATGATCATGTTTAATTTATGTGAAGGGTGATGATTGTGAAGTTGACATCGCTTTGACCGGGAAACACGTAGTGGTTGTCAACCCACAGATTCCATATATCGTCCGGTGTGACGTCATACACGGTCTACTATTGGTCGACAATAGAGAATTTTAAGTGCTTGGGCAGCAACAATTTTCTTCCCGTTCTTTCTGTTTCTTCTGTAATCGATAATTTTGGTAATTAAAGAGACGCCTTTTTCGCGTCATCTAAGAGTCGTATTATTGTTTTTGTAAATTCACAACTGCGTAGAGCCTCCATATCAGTGATTTGTAAGTTAAGTTTATTGTTTAGGTTCTTTATTTTCGCATAAATTGGGAACTCTTGGTTGGGATTCATTTTTGCAGTATTCTGTACCGTTGTGATATGTCATTTTCATAATAGGGTTATACTACATTAATTGTATAACAGCATATTAATGAGATTTATCTTTCGGTGTTTACAGGGCCGGAAAAAAGTTATTTATTCTCTTTGTTTGGTTCCGTTCCTCAATAAATTCGATTAGCAGATTTCTAATTACGATCACACCCAATAAATATGATTTCTTTAATTTTCATTATTATTTATGCATAATATAATTATCTGCAATCTGTTCTCATAACGTTTTGGTTTTCAAATTCATTAAAGCAAGTTGTATTATGATTTACCACTTCCGACCATCTGACGGCGGATGGAAGATTAATGACTATTGTAATAGAGACTAGCAAGGGACCAAAAATTGATTTACGAGGAAGCCTTCGCGCAGCCAACGATACGGCTTAATTTATTAACGAAGAGAAAGATGAAACGCATTACGGCACACAACCATATAACCATAATGAATTATACGGATTCGCAAGAAATTTGCAACATGACGATAATAATAGTGAAATAATTGTTTGGATGTAATAATTCTAGATTTTTGCACATCACACACAATAGTATGTGTTCAATCGTTTAATTTGTATATTTTTATGTATATAAATTATACTGTAATTTCCAAACAAGAATAAACATTCGATTTGGCATTTCAGTATGTTGATTCATAGTTTTAACTATTTACTGAAGCAATGTCGCTGAATGCGTTATTACTAAAGGAACTCAATTTACTAATCTTTCATAAGGGCCTCGACAAATAATTTTATTAATATTATTTGTTTGCTAATAAATTATTTCGTATTGAGCCAACACGTAAATTAAAGTTTCAGGATTCTGTAACCGATATTGCAATTATATTTAACACGGGACCGTAGCCCCAAAGTATTTGTATACGCAATATTGTAAATTCAGAGTTTATTCAATTGTTTGTCCGGCCAGACGTCTTTGTTGGTGAGTAGTCTTGTCTGCGACGTGATGAAAGAAAGTTGAGAGCAGGACTCCGTGTAGATTTATCTTAAGCGTTTCACGTAAAAATTAATTATATATTAATAGAGGTTTCAAAATTAACGTTAGAGCAATTAAAGTTAAGTACGAGTGTGTTAATATAATCGAGAATATTAAATGTGGAATGAATGTGTTCTACCTTCAAGCGTTTTTATTGACTCACGCCTAAATTAGTGTAGAATCGACGCAATAAGTGATAATAGTGAGAAAATGAAGTGATTAGAGCCAAAATGCAGAGCAATATTATTTGATTACACACAAAATAAGTGCTTCTTGCCACGAAAAGGAGAAAGCCGCGTGTTCCGGGTCATCAAAGGACGACGACATTGATAAAGAAGTACAAACATTCAAAAGCAATATTTGATTTATGCTACAGTAACTGAAAATTGTTCTCCCGAGACGAAAACTTGGATTAGGTTCTCATACTTAACAAAAGAAAAACTTGCATTAATTGCATTCATTTTAAACTAATCTCTTATAACTTATGTTTTAGATGATAATCAAAGTTATCATTATTAGTGCCCATTCTCTATGAAATAATATAAATAATGGATGACCTTCATTGATACGTTTCTTCTACGTAACATTTTCAATTTAACTATTTAATTTTCCCCAATTTACGCAACTTCCACAAGGTTTTCGTTCCAGTTTAATTAAGAAACGTTTACGAGTTTCGGCACGCAACTGGAGAATACAGCTGAAGCTTATCCGGGGAAAATGTTGGCCCTTTAATGTCGCAGCGTGCGCGCCATTGGCTTGTTGCATTTCCAGCTCTACGAGTATTGTTCCTCCTTGTTATACAGCCATACAGCCATTTCTAGGGGAGGACGAGTTTGTACCAAAAAGGGGAAGGTTACGACAAAGCTGTATCTTTTCGGAACACGCAACGGAGCCGACTTCTACATTAAGTACAATAATCTTGGTTTTTTCAGACGTAAATGTTAATGGCAATTTTTATAAAACATTGCAATTCCTGGATTTTTGCAACATAAACTGGATTTGTATTTAATTTTTACATTCATGTTTTAGTTATTCGTAGCAACGGCAATTCATGCCCTTGTAGATGATTTCCTTGCCGACTACAATAATATATTTATAATGGAACAATATACATTGTACAAGCTTTACTTGTACCGCGACAGATAGTAAAATTACTTCATTTTTAAATAATTTAATGTTAATATACATAATACTAAAGTAAGCATAAAACGAAAATTTTAAGAAATATTCGCACGAATATTAACAACACTGGATACCCAATCTTGGTAGTTTCCATCACGTATTAACGGTTTAGAAAGAGATTTCTAAAGTTGACGCTATGAAACGGGAGAATTTAAAACAGAAAGTTGAGTTAGAAAATCTGTATATGATTTTTAAAAAGAAGAGAATCAAAATTACACGATCTGAAATTCTTAGATTTTACGTTTCATACTTGATAATAGAACAATTTTGAGACTTATATTAGTAGTAGAATTTTGGATATAATATAAGATTCAAAGTAATTATATTATATTATATATATATGTATGTATATATTGTAATAACCAACAGATTAATGATTAATTTGCCCCACTTTGGTGAAGCCATAAATGTAATAAACAACAAGATGACGATTAATTTGATGATTCAATTAACAAAAACAATAATTAAAATTTGAATAATTATCCACACGTTGAAGACGTCGAATCTATAATGATTAAAAAGGTGGTCTTAAATCATAGGAGTAATTAACAACATTTACTAAGCTTTAAAAGAAATTTAGTATTGTTGATAAATTTACAATGTACAAGACCTATTTTTCACGCCAAATTCCATCCAGTTAAAAACAGATACTTTAATTTTCATTTATTAATTCGTGGCAATTATGAACATACAGTTCTTACACCATTACAATCAAATACGTCGATTTGAGGGTCATAACTGGGTTTGATAATTAGAACAAAATCAATGTATAAACTGACAATTAACAATTCAAATATAAAAAAATTAACCTAAACAATATGAAGGTAAGTGAAACAGAAGAAAACTAAATGAAACGAAAACTGAACGAAATCTGACTATACCTTTTTAATTATCGTTTACAAATTTATGTCAAAGTTTTGGTTACTCACGGAACGTCTGTCTGGTACCAAATCTCTCTTGTACCTTGAAAACTACCACACTAAAAGGCCATTTTTACACAGACTATACACTTCATTGAAAATTTTAATACACACACGATTAAAATACTCGTCCTCTGCTATCTGGAACCTCGGATGAGCCGCCCCCTTTGATCTGCTAGTGGATTCCGATCTTCTCTATGCGATAATTGTTCAATCAGCGTGAAGCAACCATTTGCTTCACCGTGTGCAAATTATTATATAAATCTCTCCGTAAAAATATTTGCCTGCTTTCATGTAGAAATATAGGGTCTCGCCATTCGTACTTTATAACTGCAAACTTTACTGTTTGTTGCTCTAGGTGAACTGAACTGCATTATATCTCACCGTCTACTTTTAACAGTTTCATCTCTCATACGCAGAATTTTAACTCCTTCACCTTTCAATCACCGATTCCAGACTGGCGTTCTCCGAGTGCATACCTAGTTTTCTCCGCGCGCGGTCTCCATTGTTGAACAAAGAAAAAACTCGCCTTCATTCTCACCTTTACGCATTCGTACCGCTAATAATTTAATTATATTAAAAACAATTAATGGCCTGTTTAATTGGCATTACAATATATATTGTAGTTGTAGAATGTTGGTAATAATATATCTCAAACTTGATCAATTATAAAGTTTGTTGCGTTAGATAATGGCCATGTAGTCAAAACAATATGTGAACAGTCATGCTGAGTAGTAGAGAACGTGGGGTATAGGGCATTCCCAGTCAGTTTTTTTTGCGGTTATAGATATTTTGACTGTCAGTTAAGACACAACAGTCAAGTGAATGCGCCTGTCTGGACTGTGAGAGAATTTCTCACCACTAGACAGCGTTAATGTGAAGAGGAGGGTTTTTTGGTGAATGAAACTATTCGTCTGCGGTTGCCGTAGAGGGAGAATGTCACCAATGGGCAAGGTAGGTCGAAATAGACCAAGTACAGCTGAATTTTTATTTTTAATATTAATAAATAATAATTCGATGAAGAGTTGTTTTGAGAATTCAGCGGCCACACAAGAATTGAACTGTCTCGATGTTGGTTGCGGTGTACGGAACGTTGTAATTGGCTGGTGACTAAAGACGAACTATTTTTGTGATCTGTATATAATTGGCATCTCAGTAAACCTGCCCGGTACCAAGTATAATATGTTGGGCGTAGGCGATATTTTTTTATGTCTGCGAACGAAACATCTTGGGTACGTACAGCGAGATCATCTATTGCCTTGTGCCACCCCCCCCCCCCCAACCACCACCACCACCACTCCGCAAAAAAATTTATTGTGGGATTGGGCACACCATATGTTCTATTTTAAAAGTAAAAAAGTTTCGTTTTTAAAAATTGTGGTTTGTTTAAATTGAAATATAGCAGAAAAATCGTCATTTCTTACTTTTTAGGTAAGTCAGAACGTAGTAAATGTTACGGTGTGATTTAATATTTGAAAAAATACTATCTGAATCACATATTTTTCTTTCTGAGACCACAGAAAGTTTATTTTTTGATCCTGCGTGTTATTGAAACCAATCATAGAACATGACAAAATTGAATTTAATTAATAGAATAAAGTGAGCACTGAAAACAAAATGCAACGGAGATTCGTAAAAATTAATTGATATATGGTCATCATATTGTATTAAATCAGTCGTTTCCGGCTGACTGTGATAAAATTTTAATTACAAAAAGTTTTAATGAAAGTGTCCTTTTATGACATTTTCAGTCGCAGAGAATAAGTTACCTTTGGATAAGTGTGACCCGTTTTGGTTGGCTGCTAGCGGTAAATTGTGTATTGATTACTGCAATTGAGTGAGAGGATGGTATGGCTCATGACTTAGCCAGTAGTTGAACTTCCCGGAGACAAGTTAAGCGTCTGCAAGGTGCCCTGTGGCACGCCTGGAGTTACGAGCCCCACAACCCTACAGGAAAGCCTGTCTCAGCAAATCTCCCCCAGACTCCGCACCTGCCCCCAGCCACTGCAGCCCGGATCTTCCCTCTCACTACATAAGAGTACGAGTATATACAAACCTGTCAACATGCATCCTGTGCGCTCGTTGAACAAAACTCTCCACTAAAAAGAAATTCGGATTTTCCGCTCTACGTCTGGTGAAAGAGAATCTTGAAAAAAAACAACAGATTATATATGAGCACCGTTGATTTTGTAGGAAATTTCAAGCTAAAAAGTAGTCTTATTGCGACGTACTAAACTTTCTACTATAATTTTCTTACATTATGGTTGTATACTACGTTATCAAAACATTTAAACGATTTAAAGAAAATATTAATTAATAATATCACTTTAAATTATTTACTGTACATCCAGAGCGTGCTATAATAAAACTGATTGTTTCATAATGAAACAGCTGTAACGCCAGTATTTTTTTTTTCGGCGCTAGTACGTTGAATAAGTTTGTTTTCAAACTAAAATTAAAATTAGAAATCATTTTATTTTAATTTTTCAATATTTATCATATGGAACACAATTCAGAAACGAAAATCCTCAAAATGGTATTGGATGAACTGTGACAGAATGTTCTGTATCTAGTGAACACCGTAGGAATTTCTTAGCGTGGTTAAAATCTCATATTGACTGAAAAATTGGACATGAGAAAGATGTGGTCAAGATGAGTGCCGCCATTTGCTTACAATAAAAAAAGGCATGGTGAGAATTTTTTTCATTCAAGTGTTTGGCGATGTTTAACAGCAATAAACCCGAGTTTTTGCGTCAATTCAAAACCACGGATAAAACATGGATCCATCATTTCACAACTGAGGCGAAGGAACAGTCAAAACAATGTAGGTGAACAGGTAGAATCAGCTCCGAAGAAAGCGCAGACTGTTCCATCTTATGGCACGGTCAAGGCGTCAATTTTTAGAATGCGCGTGATTTTTTTTAGAGAAATAGGCTACATGGTGAGAATCCACGTGGTAGAAACGCCCCTTTAATAGCATAGGAAGGGGTTTGAAAGGGGGGATGCGGAAGGGTAGAGCAAGGTAATTAGGGCCCCCGGGATATAGTTTAAGGATCCCATCCAGCATTCGCCTAAAAGTTATGCAGGAATAACCCTAGAAAACCTGAATCTGGTCGGTCGGCAGCTGGCCGACTGTTTCAATAGAGGACAACTATTACCGTATTCCCAAGGTCTGCGTCACCGGACCATACACCTCTCAAAACAGGGCCGAGGTGCCTCGGCTTGTGGGAACCTCAGTTCAGAAACAGAGAGAGGAAAAGGTATTGCCAAAGGCAGAAACCGTCTCATCTCCGGAAAGGTTCTGCCTGAGAGAGAACAGCTCTCACAGGCTGTGTTTAAGGCATAGAATGCGCGTGATTTTACTTTTATTTATTATCTTCAAAAAGGAAAAATAATCGACGGCGAGTATTATGCAAACGTACTGAAGCTTTTGAGTGATGAAATCAATAAATTTTACCAGCAATATAGTAAAGCAAGAGACTTTTGGTGTTTTGTATAGAGCGGTTCACCTTGAAGCGTTTATTTCTTAGTTCTGAGTTGTGTAAAACCAGTTAAAAACTCATAACTACAAGCGTTGCGTTCCAGCACGGCCCACTCTATCTACCAACCTTCAAGGACTGAAAATAATAAAATAACTTGTATCAGTTAAATGAATAATATTTAACATTACCCCCTTTTTTTAAAAAAAAGTCCTACTTAACTGTAAGTTATCATTAAAAAATGCAATCGCAGCGTAGTTAATTCTGGTGTTTTAAAAAAATCTTATTTATTTACCTGTAAACAATGTAATTCATTGCAGATTAAAGATATCCTATGATCTGGAAGATAGAATCGATGTCGGAGAGGTGACAGGCTCAGGGAAACGGTTCGCTTCGAGAGAGATAATTTTCCCGGATAAAAGCGGGGGTTCTCCCGCGGGTTCAGCAGTGGCAGGGGTATGTCTGTCTCACGGTTGAAAAATAGCCTCGGTATAACGACTTCATTATGCAGAGGCCGCTTTGGCCTTAATTTATAGCCCGCAATAAAGGATTTAACGCCAGCTCCGCGACTCCCTATTTATCTCATAATTGTCTTTGTAGTTTTCTCCGGCACCCTCTGACTCCACGGTCGTTTCTGAAAGGAGGCCCAATAAACACGAAATTAATAAATGAAAGAATCTACAACGTAAAAATCGTTGCTTCCTATTTACGAACATAGAAGTTGTTCGTATAGAATAACTACACTAGGATTGATTGCGCCAAATACACCACGTACTTGAATATTTCTGAATGAAAATGTGCTTTCATACAATAGCGAAATGCCGTCACGTTTATCAGATATATATTTCATTCCCAGTGCTAAAAATCTAACTTGGCATTTCTCACAATAAGCAAATGCACTCTGAAAATTTTTAAAAACTCCAGTGCAAAGTTCAGAAAATGCTTCACTGATCCTGTTAATTCATAAGTAACCTTTCTCAACAACTATCAATAGATTAATAGTAATGAAATTTTCAATAAGAAAGATACTCAATTCAGACAAAAAAGTGACAATATAAATTCCACACAACGTTTCTGGGATCCTTGTTCCTTTCCTCAGGTGCGAAGAAGAGCCTAGAGCGACACAACTGCACTTGTCAGTTGACAACACTTAAAAGCGACGAAAACGCAACAACAATGGGAGAGCCGAAGGGTAAGCATAACAATAAGGGAGCAAAGACAGTGAGGAAACAGAAGTTTCAGCGCAATTATAATGGATCATAGCAATTATTGAGTTTCATGTGTCTGTTTGTACATTACATGTCGTCATCTTCTAGGCGAAGTATGCCTAGAAGATGACGACAGAGCTTTTAGTCGTCAAAACGTCGAGGTTTAATCTATTAAACCCGTGTGAAAACCGAGAACTTTTTATCCAACAATTACACCGGGAAAGTCTTCAATCTTTGAATAGGTGTGATGATTGATTTAATGTGAAGCATCTCTGAAATGAGTCTGCAATTGTACCTGCTGTCAATGTCTAAAATCTTAGCATTTTGCCAATCAAATATACGTTTAGAATTGATTATATGTTTGGATACTAGAGATTGTTTATCAATGGTAAGTTTGATATTAGATATTTGTTCCTTGATACGTGTATTAAGGTAACGTTTTGTTTGCCCTATGTAGCAGGAATTACAATTAGAGCAAGAGATTTTGTAAACAACACAATGATTGCTGTAGGTGTCAAGTTGGTCCTTGTGGTTTTTAATCAAGTAGGTATTTAGTGGATCTGTAAATGATGAATATTTGGATGAATTTGTGATGTAGAAATTTGTAATAAAGGAGTACGAGAAAATTTTGGCTTGAGGTGTTTGGGTACGATTGACAGTAGGATATTGGATTTTTTCCAATCTGCTGTTTATGTGTCAATCAGACGTAAATGTTTTCATTCAAAAGTAATTTTGTTCTTCTTCAGATGATCAGTTTAATACATATTGTTTTCAGCTCGATGTATATCGTCCTTATTTCCAGACCACATTTATCTTTCGTCAAGAAAAAATCAATTAAACTGCCGAAACACTGCTCATTTGGTCTCATAAAAAATGACTATGATTTATTTAAAAGAAAATCGTAACCGTGACCAGCGCGGTGATGGATCACGACAGAATATCATAAGAAATTAATGTAATGTTTGTTTTATTTACTTGAGTTTTTTTTAATTTAATGATACAATTCTTGAAAAAAACAATTAATTTAATTTCTTGGATTCAATTATAATACTCTGCTATTTAATTTCCATATAAATATTTACACGGGCTGTATGTTCTGAACTGGACGCTATTTTCGGTGCAGATACAACCATTGAAGTATAATATGCTTCCGCATTTCTTATATTGTCAATTCTTGGTCTTACCAGCGTGTCATCTGGTAGAAAACGTAATTTGCAGAATGCATGGTGTCGGCGTTGTGACCGTCGGCCTACTGGAAGTAGATCTCCAGATAGAACCTTTCCCTTCGGCTTCATATTAATTACTTTTCAAAAATCGACTACTTAAAACCTTGAATAAGTATCAAAGCCTATATCTTCCATCTCCCACCCAGAACTGTTAATTCGTTCTCTCATCCAGAAATGTGTAAAAAAAAATTCTCTAGAAGCCCGCGACCTCAACTTTCGCATGTTCCCATTTAATAATATCACGTGGAAAATTTCATCGGATCTAATTTTAGGAAATTTGTCCCCAAATGATCACCAACGTCTCCGGAGGACGGTTCTTAAACGACTGCTTCAGAGAATTCGATTGTTGAAAGTTGTTGGTTTTGTTTAATTGGTTTTCTTCGTCTCTGTTCAGACAACTCAAAGTCTGCAATCTGGTGGAACACAGCGTCGCTATTCGAATATTCACGTCCTGCCTGTCTTTTGATCGCTGCATCGTGACCTGGGAAAATTTTGTCTGACATGCTAAATTTTATACTATATATATATATATATATATATATATATATATTGTAATGTTAATTACAGGCCATTAATGATTTTTATAATTGGACAGTTATGGTGGATTGTTAGCGGCTCCAATTTCAAAGGCGACAATGGACAGGCGGGCTTTTGTTGTTTTGAACCGCGGGGGTTTTGGACAGTCGGAAATTGGAAGTCGAAAACAGCCTGGCAGGCATATAGATCTAGCCGGAAAGGTTACAAGTATTGAGATTGAGTAATAAAGTTTTGGACAGTAAATCTCAGCGATAAAGTTACAAGGAGTAACCTAATAAATCACGCCACAATAAACATCTATAAGCACCGTGACGGTCATCAATTCCACAGAGAGACAATTTTTAACAATCTGTCCAACCAATAATCCGGAAGGAGCAGCAGTTTCCAGAGGAGAGACCCGAAAGTTACGGCCGTGTTTTTGTTTAATAAAATATAAATTCAGTGATTTCATGGCCTTTTTAATGTGAATTGTGTGGAGAGCCCGAGCCCAAGAGTTTAAGCCTGGTACCAGCAGATGTTTTGTAAGTAAAAACAAATTTGATCAAGTTTTGTAAACAATAACTAGAGATAAAGTCGTCAGATTTCGATTTCACGTTTATTTGATTGTTTAACTTCTTAGCTTGTAAAGGAATTTGATTATTTAACGTAAATATAAAGGTTGTTTCTTTACTTAGAAAGCCCAGATAAATGACCCTGAGAAAAGAGTTGTAAAATCTATAAAATTGAAAACTTTAAATGTAAATAATCTCATTTAAAAAATGTTTTAAATTTCACCTTAATAAAAGTAATTGTCTTGTAAAGTTTTAAAGAATGTCGTAATTATTTTGAAATCCTTCCCTTTAAATTAATTGAATATAATTTATTTATAAATTAACTATTGAATTAAATTCATTGAAAAATCTTTGTTTAAATAAATTGTTTAATTAAATATCATTTTAATCATTACATTTTGGCGTCACCAACGTGAGGCAATTCATCTCATTCATTTAATACATTTATTTATTACAATATATATATATATATATTGTAGTAATTAGTAATTAATCCATTGTTATAATTGCACAGTAAAGAACTCATTATTATACTATATAAAGCATACACCGCGACAAAGCGGGCGGCGAGACAAAAGAACCATTGTTAAGACGTACGCATTCGAAAATCTAAGAGACGAACGGCAGTCTACGGCGAGGAGCGAAAGAGTACAGTTTGAGTCAACGAGGAGAGACGAGTTTAATTGGTTGGACGGCATACACAGAGACGCGGGCAGATGTTCATCAAGTAAAGAGTGGCAGCCAAAACCTTATTAAGAGTGGTGTGGCACACAAAATTTCATCGAGTAAAGTTTGGACATATAATTCGATCAAGTAAAGGTCGCAGGAAAGTTTCTCAATAAGTAAAGCCACAAGCAGTAACCTAATAATTTCCTGCCGCAGTAAAAAAAACTCAATAAGTAAAGAGACCGTCACCGATGTCATCGAGAGGAAGTTGTTAATGATCTGATTGACCATTAATTCGGAAGGAGTAGCCGTTTCCAGCTGCGAGAACATCAAGTTTCGACAAGTGTTTTGTAACCAATTTAAATTCAGTGATATCCCCAAAAACGTGTGCACAGAAAACCCCAAAATTGAGACCTGGTCGGCCGTAAGTAAAAGAACTCTAAATTTATTTGTAAACCATTTCATTAAGATACGTCAGATCGTTCTTCAATTATTTTCTTTGCTTCAATTATTTCTTTTCTTCAATTGTTTTGTTAGATAATTTAAATTCAAGTCACCCATTTATCAAACCAAGTAAAGACCCTGAGATTTTAAATATTATTGTGTAAATTTTATAATGTATTTAACTTCATTAATAAAATTTGTTTAATTGTTCACCTTTAATAATCTTTTTATTTAGACGCCTTTTTAATCTGTTTATTACACTATATATTCATGATCCATTGTTACAGACACAACTTAAAAAGTAATTGATACTTTAAGCACAAAATGCTTTTCAACGGTCAACAACATTCTGTAGGTGTAAAAATTGAAATAATGAATTTAACTGTGATTAATAATTTAGCCCATATACGATTTCTATAAAAACTGAAGTTTTAAAAATACCAAAATGTTAACATGTCTAGAAGACGAATAGTTCTCCTGAAGTATGCATCACTATTCAGCTTTCTCGACATTGCACCTCGATTCTATCAGAGTTGTACGATAGGCTTGAATCCCAATTTCCTGAAAGAGAATGTAGGTATCAGCCGGCAGATTATTGATTCTGTGTAGCGAAGGCCAAATAACGTTTCGATTATGGCTCGAAGGAAATACAAGGTTGTTAATAAACATTGAAATACTATCTAACATCCTTCAACTGATGAAATTTCCAAGCGAGTGTCACAGTATGAATATTATTTACATAATAAATGAATAACTACTCGCCTCGCCAAGCTATTGTAAATAATTTTCGATTGATTGAATTGAGTATTATACTAAAAATAAACTACCTTCTGTTGTTATAGTTCGCATTTTTATACTGACCTTAAAAACAAAATATTTGAATATTATATATTAGTTAAATTGGGTTCCTTAAATTACTATTAATGGTATGATTACAATACAATGAATTTTTAATATAGCAGAATGACTGGGTTAATGATTTTGACAAGTTGAATATTATTCAAATAAATTTAATTCAAATTTATTTTTTGCAAGTAAACTCAAGAGAGAGAGAGGGGGGGGGAGAGGGAGAGAGAGAGATGTTGACTTTGAAACGGAATAATAATATATGCAATTTATGTTTCGAGACGAAAGAAAATATTTTTAAAAATCAACCCTAACCATTTTACTATTTGAGAAAGTTTGAAAGAATGAAGCTAAACGTTAACTTACACAAATTATACAGTTGACTACGACGTGTCCATAAAGTAAGTTATAATTAGAGTAGTTTCTTATATATAAAATTAAGAGGTTTAATTCACGAGTACTCAATTTAAAGTTTCAAAAATTACGTGTTGAATGAAAGGCGATAGTGTTTCCTTAAATTAATCAAGTTTATTAAGCAATTTAGAAAGTATTATGAATAAATTGTAATCTAAACGTTTATAATCACAGCAATAAAATTTTTATAGTACGGCACGAATCCTGCATAGAGCTTATTTTAATTAAAAGCTCACATTTCATCAAAATCGCTGGAAATTTTTTACGACTAAGTGGTCAAAAATTAGGATTCAGCGACATTATTAATGGCTCCAGAGAAGTTACAGACGCCGTCAAATTAAATTCTGTGGATTTGCGACGCCACGTTTATCAAATAATCGTTGAGCTCCACTAAAGGAGATATGTGAAGCAAAGTAATTGCTAAATCGTCCGGGAAAATGCACTCAGTCGCCAGTCCAACTCACCATCTGGCTGCGTTTTGGGTAATGGTACGCAAATGGAATCCAGCCTGTCCCTACAAAACGCACTTTGAAGTGGCTACCCGAAAGCGGATGTGAATTTTAATGAGCATTCTGTATCGTGAGAGGAGACAGTCAATGTTCGCTCGGTGAATATTCTCTTTAAACCATTGACGATAAACTTACATTTGTTTATCTAAGCAGCTTTATTTACGTATCGCAAATAACTGTACTTAAAATAGGAAAAAGTGTACTATGAAGCTGAGTAAGCGAAGTGAAGGGATGAATACTCTGCATAAAATAAATATTACAATTGCACGTAGCAGTCAAGTAAATCTATTTACAGGGGTGAAAGTGGAGTCACTATTAAATAAATTTTGTATTAGCTAAAAACGTCATAAAATTCTTAATAACATTCAGGTATTTTATAACCACAAATTTCAGAAACGTCATTGGCTTATCCAGTTTACGTTTCATATATATTTGATTATATTCATTTATGTGGTATCATAATTGAAAAATTTATTGTTTATGTCGTTAGAAATTCTCATAAATACATTATCAGAGGCAGTATTTATAATTCAGTCACCAGTAAAACTATTCAAATTAAAATAAATTAAAATAATTTAATAAAGAAGATTTTTACGATTTATTGAAATACAACATACACGTAAACTGAGTTGCTGTTACGTAATAATTGTTTTTTGTTTGTCTACCGGTGTCGTATTCTGAGCGGCCGTGTCCTGAGCGGACAACAGTCCCTTTCTCAATCCTGACCGCTGAGCAAGCAGGTATAAAGTTTTCCAAAGAGCAGCTTTATCGGTATTGGTTTTAGCATTAAGTAAATGTAATACAAGTTTAATGTTTAACATTTCTGAAACTAATCTGGATTTATAATTTCTATCTCTATCTATAGTATGGAAACAGTTCCAATTGGTAGTTATTTGTTTAATTAATATACTTAGAAATGGTCAATTCAGATACAAATCTTTTAACAGTTATATTTATCTGACGTCCTTAAATAAATGAAAACATCAACCTGTTTATTTATGATTTTATTATGAATTTAATTTTTTAAACATTCTCAAAGTTTCATCCCTAATTTATTAAGACTTCTTTAGGAGTCAATTAAATTATATAATTTCAAAATCTGTGGTTGTAAAAATTCTAACAAAGCAAGATTTTACAAACATGATAATTTATAATACAATTAGTTAAAAATTTATTGAACATCACGTAAATAATTGTAAGTAAAGTGTAGGGAACATAAATTTCTTAGATGCGATTTGCTCACACATTGCAGGCAAAAATTCTGTTATGTTTACACATGTTGAGAGCATTGTTCATTTTAAAGAAACAATGGAAATTAAATTATTTTAAATACATTAAATGGATTAGAACAATTGGGAATCATAAATTTTATTTAAATTATTATTATCGACTGTTGACGTTAATGGCTGAATCATTGGAACGAAAATGCAACATTTCGTTCATCGATGTGGAATAATATTGTCATTCTTCGTCGGAAGTTTTAGATAATGCTAATCTGAATTGTGCTACGTTAAATATTTATGCTTTAATTATTTTATTTAATTAATTGTATTATAAATTATAATGTTTGTAAAATCTTGCTTTGTTGGTCTTTTTATAAACACAAATTTTGAAATTATGTCATTTAATTGACTTTACGACTCCTGAAGAGGTAATAATAAATTAGGAATGAAACTTTGAGAATTTTTTTCATTTATAATGTTTAAAAATTTAAATTAATAATAAATTCATAAATAAACAGGTTGATATTTTCATTTATTTAAGGACGTCAGATAAATATAACTGTTAAAAGATTTGTATCTTAATTGATCATTTCTAAGCATACTCATTAAACGAATCACTGCCAATTGAAACAGTTTCCATACTATAGATAGAGATAGAAATTATAAATCCAGATTAGTTTCAGAAATGTTATACATTAAACTTATATTACATTCACTTAATGTTAAAACCAAGTCTGATAAAACTCTTCGGAAAACTTTATATCTGCTCGCTCAGGGGTCAGGATTGATAAAGGGACCGCTCACGGCACGGCCGCTCAAAATACGGTGCCTGTCTACCAGTAGGCGATCATTTTTTTCAAAGGTGGAATTTTCGCTTTTTATTTATTGAGTGAAATCAATAGCAAACAATTTCTGACTCTTTTTGATATATTATTACGAGCATTGGAGCTATTCTTCATTGTGGATTTCTATTGTCACTTATTCATCAGATAATACAGAGAGATCGAAAAGTTGCGCCAATCTAAATAAATTTCTGTAAACAGTGTGTTATTTGAAAAAAATATATATTTCTATCGACTACCACAAGACAGCACCACTTGTAATACCGACAACAATGTAGGGGCCATTGAAATGTCTATAGATCACATGACGATTGTAGTATAACTGAGTGCAAAGCGTCGTAAACATGTAATTTTCCCAAGAACAACGAGTGTTCATTGTTGATGATTATTTTTCCAGTCGTTCATGTGCATTTGTTGTAGACCAATTTCGTATCAAATATGCGGATTGTAACGGTGCATAAAAAAATTCATTCTTAAGATAACCAGATTAATTTGAAGGTATGTGCGCGACTTTTCGATCACTCTGTATTTAAAAGACGTAAAATGTAATTTTATTCGATTACAATATTTTGTAATTTTGGTATAAAGGATTTTCCATGCAATTTGTAAGGAAAAGTATATTCTGAAAATTATTATAGATCTCGTAATTCAAATGCAAATTGGATAAAGGAAATTAATTCAGTTTTTTGAGAATCGATGAATTTTACAGAATTTCACATTAAGGTGCAAAAAAGGTTGAGTTTAGGAAACATTGTGGAAAATTTAAGGTGTGGGTTCCTGAACACGTGAAAATCCAATTTTTACTCCCCGTAGTGTATAACTTTGAATTGGAAGGAAAAAATGTCGAATCATTGATTCGACACAGACCCAAAGAGAGAAGGGTATGAGGCGTGGTTTGCGTTCCGCGGAGGTTTTTAAAAAATGCCGGCAGAAAGGAACCATGAATTATTATTTAGAGATTGCAGACGTTAGCCTTCACAAGCTGTCACAAAAGAATTGTTGTCTCTGTTTTGGGTGACATTTGGATTAGGGGTGTTGTAGATCTATACTTTTTAGAGGGGTGGTTAACGGCATAAGATTATTCCGCAATATTCCAGAGGCTGATAAGCTCTCAAGATGGAGCAGTGCGAGTATTATTTTACCTTCAATTACAGGAATTTATTGGCCCTCGTGGCTCAACAACACAACCACCAAGAAAATACAATCGGTCACCATGTCGCGTGGCTACGTTAGGTATAAAATTGCAGAATCTGCAACAGTTGCAACAGATGATCGAGCATATATTCGTGAAAACCGAAAGTCATTTGTAAATCAGTGAGTAACCTCAAGCAACATTTGTGGATGGTGACTTCGCTACCACCCAGTGCACGATTAATAGTAGTGAGAATTATAAAAAAAAATCAGCATGATTGAAATAACGTTTACCAATATCATCAATATTTAATTGTCACAGGGTTTAAATATTATAGTACTATAATTAATTAATTTGGTAGAGAATAATATATTATTTTCTCTCTGTGATGTTCTGTACGAAAAGAAAAACCATTCTGAACGAAACAAAATGAAACATCCATATTGGGAGGCTGACTATGATTCGCCCTTTGAGAAGAAACAATGCTTTTTATTTCAATAAAGAAATAGTCTGCATATAAGACCTAAACAAAGAATTTTGTAATACTGCTCTTAGAGTTTATACAAAGATAAAAGAAAAGCGTTACGCAGTGGAAGTAGTTTTAACAAGCACTCTTCAAGATCACTTTCCCTTCTGGGGCCATTAAAGTGAACAACATTTTCTTTGCCGCATATAAAACTCTTATTATGATCTAAACGAAGTTTACTCCGCGCCTAAGTTGTGGTGGCTACTTCAGAGGGCTGAAGAGCGCTTCTCAGATAGCTACATGCAAACGCTTTTAAACAATTTAAATACTCCAGCTAACAGCTTCCAGTTTCGGGCTCGCAGAAAAGCAGGGACATTGTGCGGAGATGGGAAGCAACCCATTGCACAAGAAAAAGAGAGCCTGGCAGACGTTTTCGTGTTAGCTGAACACTTCAAACGCCGTCCCAGATAAAGGGGATTTATGCTCATCACACAGGAGGAACAATTAAAGCTTTGTGGAGAGCGTGAAAACTTTTTTGATGAAAACATTCTGAATAAAGTGGATCTGGTCTTTGAAAACACGCAGAAAAATGCTTTCCATTCAGATGCAAATGGGAAAATTTTCACGCCCACCATCAGCTAGATTGTCTACTGTGTTCTGTCTAAAATATAACGTTATAAACATTGTATTTATTGTCTACTATACCCCGTTAACAATATAACAAAGCTGTTCCATTAGTATATTTACCAACTTTATTTACATTTTGTCTTGAATTACATCAGCTTGTCTTCGGACAAAATGTTACTAGGTAAACTCTAATTTTACGGAATTAGGTGAAATGCTTCCTTACTTTTCAAATCCTACCTTTCTAACCGGAAGCAAAAAGACAACAATGTCGGCAATATTTATGTCTCTAATTGGAAAGAAATAACTTGTGGGGTCCCGCAAGGGTTGATTCTTGGACCTCTGCTATTTATTTTGTATATAAATGACCTTCCAGATTTCTTCAAACCAATAAAATCAGTTCTTTATGCCAATAACCTTTAAGGGTAACAGGATACATGAGGGTAATCCACATGGTGGCAACTCCCCTTTAATAGCATAGGAAGGGATCTGAAAGGGGGGGGATGCGGAAGGGTAGAGGAAGGTAGCCAACGGTTAACTAGGGCCCCCGGGCTATAGTTTAAGGATCCTACCCGGCATTCGCCTAAAAGTGATGTAGGTAAAACCATAGAAAACCCTGCATCAGGTAGGTCGGGCATTTGCTACTTGTCCCACACCCTTCCGGTGGTGGAAGAGTGGTTAGATGTGGGGTCGCAGCTTTGCCGTCTGGGTGCCTTGACCGGTTTAGGAGGCAGCTGGCCGACTATTCCAATAGGAATAGCGGACAACTCTTACCGAATGCCCAAGGTCTGCGACCCCGAAACATACACCGCTCAAAACAGGCCGAGGTGCCTTAGTTCAAAGAACCAGAGACATGTGAAGGCATCCCCAAAGGTAGCCCCCGCCAGAGCTCTCTGGGAAGGTTCACTTGCGAGAGAATTCTCTCGCAGGCTTCCTCTTTCTTTATGCTAATGACACGAACTTCATAATAACACATTGCGACCCCTCTCCGTTTTTGAACTAAGGTTCCTACAAGCCGAGGCACGTTTCCCGCACATTTCCCGTTCCCGCACTGGTGTGAGAGGGCTTATATATTCCTGACTTATCTTTTGTAATGTACATAGATTTCGTGATTTCCGTGATAATTGGTATAAAATCGGAAATTAAAAAAAATTTAATAAAGTTACTTCATTCTCAGAAAGGCCGAGAATATTCAGAAGTCCTTCATCGGGATGTTAAACAAAATTCAGTATTAGTTACAGTTAAATAATACGAAGGCAAACTCCTCGAAAATAAACGCAGTAATATTAATATGAAAGAGTATTCCATTTCCGACCAGTTCCGGTGTAGTTTTCAGCGTCAATGAAATGCATTACATTGCGGCGTGCTTATGAGAAGTGAAAAATCGAATTAAATAAAATATAAAGAATTTATTTACAATAAATGTACAACTAAAAGTTTTTAAAGTGTTTTGATTTGATTTATAATATTCCATTTGTCATCGTATGAGGAAATATATCCAGGGCCTGCGAATACACGTTCTTGACGGTGCCAATTTGACGGCGAGTCAATATATAAATGAAAAATGGAATAACCCCCAATTCATTTATCCAGCCTGTGTACATTACACAGTTCGTAATATATATACGAAACAATTGTTCCTACTACAATAGTAAAATATTCTACGCATCTACCATTGTGTAACTGAAATATAATTCAATTAAGTATAGCCGCTGCACGAATTCACTAGTTTTTGATTAGTGGAATTGTTTGACACTGTGTAATTTTTATTTTTTTTAATTTTTTTTTGAGTAAGTCCTCGTATGAGGTAATGGGATACGTCAATCCATAAAATTACAATATAATAATTGAATGCTACCATTATAAATAATTCGAAATTAACATAAAAATTCTAAAATTCGGGAACACAAATTTCCCTGACCAACATAAGTAAAATATATTAATAATAACAAAAATAATAACTCTATACTATACTAAGGGTTTAATATAATATTTACAGTTATAATAAAAATATTCAATATGTACTAGTAAATAATTAATGATTCGAGAATTAAATATCATAAAATATAGAATTTACTCATCACACAATAATAAACTCAAAACTTGACACACGCACACTAGGAGGAAACAACGAAACAGAACGACGAGGAATCTGCAAACTCCAGACCGTACATGAAACAAACAAACAAAACAGCAGAAAAGGCAAACAGAAACTAAGTAAGTTATGAAATAAGTAGTTTTATTAGCAACACATTGAACAATTTTGCAGTTTTTTAAAAAATTAATTATTAGGGGAACGATCTAGAAACTCTTGTACTGAGTAAAACACGCTTTTGAGTAGAATATTTTTGCATTGAATCCCGGAGTTCTTCACCGACTAGCGCATAAGTCAACTCAGGATTCGCCGTGGGGTAATACAAAAGCAATTAACAGACTCTGCACAAGTAACTAGTTGCTGGAACGGCTTACACACCTTGAAACACTTTCACCACGTGGACGCACGCTGATCTTCTCCAGAATCCAGCAAGAAAGTCAGCTCGTTTCGCTCCGGACCTAAGGGTCCTAAAATGAAAAACGATCCATATTGGTTCCCCATCATCCCCCTCGTTATTGGGAAACCAATCAAGGATCACTTATCCTAATACGTCACTTTGCGTAGTGACGTAGTGCACCTGACTCGGAAGAAGGAAAGGGTGACCTTGGAAACTATGGACAAAACAGCCTTTTATGTTATAATTTTAAACTAAAAGCTAAGAAAACGGGGCCACGTTGTTAACTTGATTCCAGAATTTGTTCGCATGTTCACAGTAAACTGCTCATTAAAAATAAATCGCGCTATGACATAGGCCATGGGTCCGTTTATAATGACCGAAGGAAACCTGGGTCAAGGTGTCGTAGGACCTGAAAGGATAATCTGCACGCTGACCACGTGTCCAGAATGTGTAACTCACAATGACAGGCTGGCAATTGTCTCGGAAGTCAACACTCTCAGAGGTCTTTCGATCGAAAAATAAATAAAAAAAACAGAACCAAAACATGAGATTATTAAATTTCTAGCGGTCCATTTCCAGTTCCATAAAAAATTAGGAAGCGATACATAAATGGTGTTCAAAATATGTTCCAGGGTGTAAATGTTTGTAAAAGTTGCATCTGGGGGAATTCATAAATACACACAGCTATCTTAAAAATCAAATGTAGCATTTTAGCCCAACGTTTTTCACAACATACTTACATACCTTTTCCACCGAGAATCATTTTCTCGGAAAACACATTTATTTAAATCATTTGCTTGCAATAAAAGTAACATTTGTTCACAACTTTGATAAATCAAGCCACCCACATTCCTCGATGTTACAAGTAACCAAAATATTCGTTGGACAGCTCCCGTGTGCATTATAAATTAATTTATAAGCAGGACAACGTGTAAGAATAATTCATTTCACGCTGTACTACGCTAATTCCTTTGCATCCAAAGCTATAAGCGCATTTCAAAGCCAAGAGCTTATAGTTAACGCCCTGTTGAACGCAATGTGAATGGCAAATGCGCGACTGACTTTCCAGTACCAATAATGTTACAAGCGACTATGTTAGTCACTTTTTAAAACTATTTTCAAACTGTTAATGAATTAAGAGAAGTATAAAAATAAATGCTTTGTTTTTTAAAAAAATATTAAACGTTTATTGGGGGAAAAATTAGGCAGTGTTATGGAGATGTTCAATTAAATACAATTGAAATATATTCTTTATAAACGATAAATGGTATATTTACCGTACAGTCGTCAAATCAACCTAAATCTTATTTAAGCAAATTCTGTATATATATATATATATATATATATATATATATATATCTTGTAATGCCAATTAATTAAGCCATTAATTGTTTTTAAATATTTTGAATTGTTAGCGAACAGTTTGAATTATAGCGATGAGCGAGAAAAGCAACAATGAGCGGCGAGCTCTGTTCCTATTATTGAGGGTTCGGAATGGCGATTACGCGCGCAAAAGTATGTGCAGTCTTCAGTCTACCACGAGAGGACAGACATTGTAAAAGTTAGTCTAAGTCTACGGCGAGGAGCGAAAGAGGACAGTTTGAGTCTACATCGAGGAGCGAAAGAGAAAAGTCGAAGTCTACGGTCAGCCACGAAAGGAGAGACATTTTAAAAGTAAATCTTCACCGAGCTACTTCGAAGTTTTCAATACAAACCGATAAATAATGCGGTAAAAGGCATAAGATTCCTATAAGCAAGCAGTTAGTTGGACCGAGTAGATGTGCTAAAAATTAGCCAACGGAAGCAAGGGTTTGCTTCATTATAAAGAACTTGAACATTTTCGTGCTGAGGGAAAACGAAATCAGATAGCTGACCAATTAAGAGGATCATCTGAGTTCCTGGGAGCCTGGTAATCGCATTTCAAGTGTAGAATCTGTGAGAAAAATTTAGAATCTTTTGAAGCACTAAAAGAATGCTGGTACCAGCCGAACAATGCGTAAGTAACCAGAACTTTAATAAAATCTGTAAACGCTAACTAAAAGGGTAAAGTCAGATTTCGTTCGTTTTTCTTGTAGATTTTCTTTCATTTATCAGCACATTATTGTGAAGTAAATTTTAAACTGTATTGTTAATAAGATCATTCAATAATTTTCACTTTAAATCATAAAACCCAGTAAAGACCCTGAGATTTTAAGAGATTTTCATTTTATTGTAACTGTTTGTAAATTTTAGAAGCTACGAATTAATAAATAAATTTATTTGTAAACTTTTGATTAATTTTTTATTTAATTAATCATATCATTTTAATTATTAGATTTAACATATCACAATGAGGGGCAAATTCTTCAAATATCAATTAACCCTAAATTGTTGATTATTACAATATATATATGCAAATTTTCGAAACTAACAAACATACTTTTTTCTTCAAAAAAGTTTAAAAAAGTCAAACACAAAAATAAGGAGTTGTAAACATTGTTTAACATAATTGTATCGTTGTGCGAATTGAGTGTGTTTTTGGTGCTTTTTATGTGTACAATTTCTGAAAGGTTACGTTTCTATAAATTTGGTTAAACATCCAGCACCCCACAGCTAACCCCTCTCCCGCCATCGGAAGGGCGTGGGACAAGTACCAAATGCCCGACCTACCTGATGCAGGTTTTTCTAGGGTTTTCCCTGCATCACTTTAAGGCGAATTGCCGGGTAGGATCCTTAAACCATAGCCCGGGGGCGCTAGTTAACCCTTGGCTACCTTCGTCTACCTTTCCGCATCCAACCTTTCATATCCCTTCCTATGCTATTAAAGGGGAGTTTCCACCATGTGGATTACCCTCATGTAGCAAATTACCTAAAAAAAATTAAAATAAAAAGTTCGCTACAATTAATTTTATAAACCACATTGTGTTCAGAATAGTTGCTAATTTTGTCTTTACCCCTTTTAATGAATTTTCTAAGCTTATTGTTTATTCTAATGATGTTTTATTTTTCCACTTATTAAACCACGATAAGGCAATACCTTAATCTGTTGTCCCTATCCAAATTTGTTCTATTGTCAATTATTTTGTTGTTGTTATTATTATTGTGATTTAGTTGATTAATTATTATTGAGATATATTTGTTGATAAAGGTCAGATGATACACATTATTAATTAAAATATTTTTAACTATTTTGTGGAATTTGGGGTTTGATAACAATATGAGGCTCTATACCATGGCTTTCTTTTTGTGTGTAGGGTGGTTGGAAAAATAATTTAAAATACGGCCTGAGTAATTAAACTTTTAAAGTCACATTGAAATAATATATCATTGGTACTTGCTAACGAAGAGGCCAATGCAAGTAGAAATGTACCTATATATATTCACACCCCTTTGGGTAAATTTGCAGCGGATATTCCCATAATTCAAAGAGATTACGGCGTCCGATGTGTTCTCACTTAATACGTTTTAAATGGCGTGGGTGATAATCCTAAGAGTTTTAAGAGCGCTCATGCTACGTAATGATTATGGATGTCAGTGAGAACTTTAAGTTGAGGAGGGACGTTTTGTAACTCACTCCGTGCCAATTAATCGCTTGGTTCTCTTAAATTATACCTCATTCCTCATGGCCTTATCCTCAATGCATGAAATGAAAGATGTCGAGTATGCAGTTAAAGCGTGTGTAACAGCGGATGAAACAAGTGTATCAAAAAGGTTGGACCGGGTAAACAAATCCCAGAATTTAAACACTTTTATGATCAAATTTCTAAAGAAAAATTCTCGTCAATATTAATGTTGGTATAGCTCTAAATCATTTATCAGAGACCAAAAAATATTTCCATGTTTGGAACCGGTTCTGAAAGTGAATGTTACATAATTACTACCTAATAATTCACAACTGTGTATGTATACGTCCTCATTTCTGGATGACAAAGTATACCGCCTTGTGAACAAAATATTAATTAAACTATATACTTGATGCATAAGTGTAACAAATTCAGGACTGTACCAGGTTAAAATAATTTTAAAAATGTATGGTCTTTTTAACTGATATCGCACGAGTGATATAAATTTTGAAGAGTGAACAAGCACATACACAAGTATATATTGTAGTAATTAGTAATTAAGGCATTGTTCTAATTGAAAAGTTAAATTGTAGAGGACTCATTATTGGTGGATATAGAGGACGCTGCAACAAACCGGCAAGGCAAAGAAAGCATTGTTGATCGGTCGAGAGGGTTTTTACGCGCTCAAAATTTACGAGACGAACAGTACAGTCGGGCAGCAGACAGCGAATAGATCAGACGAAAAGTTTTACAGTCGGCAGTCAGAACGAAAGAATGTGGTCCAGTCACAAACATGCTTTCAAATATTAAAAAGTAAAGCAATATTCAGTCGGGAAGGAGACAGAGCAACTAGTGTGTATTCGGTGGTCGAGCGTAGATTCATCATGCTGGCCATAGACAAACCAATGAAGTCCATTGTCAACTAAAGTCATGAGATCTACAAATCCAGGTTGCAGTAAAGCATCGAGAACCAACCAATTTGTGATAAACCAACTAACAAACAACGCCAATTAGAGCCTGTGAACATTTAGAGTCTGTGAGTACTTAGAATCAGTGATGTCCCCAAAATTGTGCACGAAAAGCTAAAAGGAGACCTGGGCGGCCGTAAGTAGAGAAAAACTTTAAAATAATTTGTAAACCGTGTTTAAAAGATAAAAGTCAGATCGTTCTTTAATTATTTAATTATCGATAAAATGAGATCCTTAATTCTTGATAAAATTAAAATTGTTTAAATTCAATCTTTAGTATTATTTCTTCCGCAACAAATTTCGTCTATGTTCAGACGCATTGATTTCCATAAAAGGTAAATGTAATTATGATTATATAAATTCTGCCATTTATCAAACCCAGTTCAAGACCCTGAGATCCCAAATATTTTGTGTATTTTATACTTGTTTTAAAATTGTTAATAAATCTTGTTTAATAGTTTTCACTTAAGTTCTTTAATTTAGAAACGCCACCTTCATATAATATTAAATTATTACAATATATATATATATATATATATATATATATATATATATATATTGTAATAAACAAATAAGTAGGCGTTAATTATTTAAAGGAAAGATTAATAAAATTATTAATACTGAAAGTTTTTTTATTTTTTTTTATTTCTTAAAAGTGCACATTATTAGCCCTATCTTTGTACACTGATCTTTGATCACAATTTACAAAACTTTACTTTAATTATTTACAATTTATTTTGTTCTAGTGAATACGCATCAATATTTACAATCCAATATGTTGAAAATCTCTTAATCTCATGCTCTACCGTCTGAGTTTGATGATTAGGACACGATAAATGTATAATTTGACTAATTATCAATTCAAAATATTATTTGCTGAAAATTAAAACAATAAGTCGATCAATGAAAGAAAACTAGAAGAAAGCGAACGAACTAACGAAATCTGACTCTATCCTTTAATTAATTTTCACAGTTATTATAATTAAAATTTGGTTACTCACACAGTGTCCGTCTGGTACCAGCATTCTTTGTTTCCCCTACTCAACACGATAAATGCAAATCGTTATTTACACAGATTCTAGTTCTCACAGAATTTACACGCTCACCGGCGATTAGAACGCAGACAAATTTCCGGAGCCTTTGATGAACCTCTCCTTGGTCAGCAATCGGATGTCGTCTTCCCCTCAGTGTAAAATTGTTCGAATTTTCCTTATTACTGGAACTGATGATTTGCAGATTCTTTGTAGACTTATACTGTTATTTTTATTGATTTGAAGTAGACTGCAAGGTATCTCGTTGAAAAATTTGTTATCATATGCCTCCTTTCCTGGCTGGCTGTAGACGCAATCTGACCCAGACTTTCGTGCGCGCAAACGGCATTTCGACTTTTCGACAAAGCAGCCGAGCTCGCTTCTCCATCGTTGCTTTGTTTGATCAGACCGCTATAATGGATTTATCAAACAATTCAAATTTTATATCCAAACAATTAATGGCCTAATTAATTCGCATTTCAATATATATATATATATATATATATATTGTATTAAACACTATTATTATTTAAATTTAAATAAGCCCACATTGAAGCACATTTGTAATAATACAATTTAATTTGATTTTAAATAAGCAAAATAAAAGTTAAAATGATAGGATTTTAAATGAAAAATCAGAATTTAAAATATAAAACAAAGTTAATTTATTAAAAATAAATTCTTATCACATTCTGTTACAAGTTGGTAAAGTGCCACGGCTTAATTTCAGGGCCGTCTATCGGGCCTCCAATAAAGAATGTTACGACAAGTCAATTAAAAACTTACAATGTGAAAAATTCTTTAATTAAACAATTATTGAAATATGAAATCTGACGATAATTATTATTTACATTAGGTTTACAATTAATAAATTTTCTTTTTAGTTTACATTGCCATTAGATGTTCGCCGGGGTCTCGATCTCACTCGATGATTGTTAAACACTTCACAGACAGGCCATATTTCACTGAATTTAGTGTGGTTGTAATTTTCAGATGCAACACTTCCTGCTCTTTACAGTTAATAACGTAATTAAATCTTTTATGCTTGCATAAATATGCAAAAGGGCAAATATTTAAGATTGTCGACTCGTAATTCTTGAACCCGGGACTTTACTATATTACGTCTCTTCGGCCCCTATACACTTGCTTGAATATAGTAACAGGAACTTTGAATCAGGTTCGCTTTACTGGTCCAAGCAGTTCTCAATTACAGGTTCTGACAAACACACTTGTCAGCCTCCCAAAACACACTCTGCAGCTTTTCATAACATACACTGCTTTTTAAGTTCTCTCTCCGCCGACTCCCAACACACACTAAAGATCCGCGCGTCCAGCCATGCCTCCGCGACAATGCCCATAGCAAGCAAGCATTATAGCCTCCATATTCTTGTACACAATTCTTATATTTACGCCGTCGAAAATGAAAATCGTAAAATTTTGTTAATGAAATAATTACATGTATTTTTAATTACCACAATATATATAATGTAGCTATTAAATAACACATGTATATGATAATATTATTATTTATTATTGGTTAGTGAGGATACAATACTTTTATGTCGTATTAAAAATATTACTGAATTTGTTTCCATGGCTGTTGTTGCACCCAATTAGTAAGTGATGACGCAGTGTTTCCAACATCGCTAAATATGTAATATATAAATACAGGATGAACCAGAACTCCACCCACAAACTTTCAGACGTTGTTCAGGGATACCTTCTCAGTATTTTGGTATCAGTACCCTCGGTCTCTGGCGGCTCGTTACAGACTAATAATGTAATTATAATTTATTCGGTCTGTTACCACAATCACCTGTGTTTCTGTGAAAATATTAGTTAAATACTCAATAACGCCGGCACACTTTGCATTCGATGTTAGGAACCACATGGTGACGTCCAGTTTGGACTACGACAATGGATTGTGTCGCGGTGGTCCTGTTCTATGGTATTCTCGGTCACCAGACATGACTCCAATAGACTTCTTATGCGGGCACATGAAAATACTAGTTTACGAGACTTCGGTCGATACTCGTACGGACCTGGTTGCTGGTCGCAGCAGCGGAGGCAGTACGCCAAACTCCTCGAATTCTTGAGCGTGTAAGACAGTTGATGATTCCGTGATCAACATTTTGAAGAATAAAGAACAGTTCTTCATTTTTTACACTCTGTACTGTACACCAACAGAACAGATTGAACACACTGTGATAAAAGTGAACGTGTTTCGTCTGAGGGTTGTTGCATTACTCTTTGTGCTGTGTGCTGTACATTTTGGTTCTTGAATATTACAGGCTTCTTCGCTGCTGTAATTTTTTTCATAGAAACCGAATAAAAAAATAGTTACGGTGTAACGAGCCGCCAGAAACCGTGGGACCCTTACACTAAAATACTCAGAAGGTATCATTGAAGAACCTCTTTTTCGGTGATGTTCTGGTTCACCGTTCTTGTAGCGCATAAGAACCCGCCTTAAAATAATCCAAGATTTATTTTTAATATTTTGATTAAAAAACTACTGTGTATCAATAGCCGAGCTGTTGCCGGCTGAAAATTACGGCCATAAAATTTGGCACCAAGGTGACGGGGTGTCTAGGAGAAACCAAGCCTTCAGACAAAGGCGGCTGATTATAGGGAAACTCTGCCTCAGGGGTATTGACCAGACCAAACACCCAAAGGTCAACTCTTCTAAAAGGCGGCAGTAAGCCCGTGAAAATATAAAATCAACTTAGATTATCAGAAATCAAACACGATAAGAGGTTTACACAGTTCCCACATATAATCCGGAGAACGAAGAAGTTTGGGAAGGAAGAAAGTGTAGGACTAAAAATAGTTTGCATGTACAACTTGGAGAAGGAAAAAAGGCCCGACCGACGGAAGAAGAATCTGTTGTTACGTTGACGAGTAAGTGCAAAGGTCGAATCTTCCAGAAATTCCTATGAAGATTTTCTGGTTAGCTTGGGGAAGCCGACTACAAAAGATAAATAGGTGTGTTTCTGCCTGCGACGTAAACACGAGATTTTTACCACACGTATATCCCCTCACATACGACCCCTTGGTTTATATTCAGAGTCACATAAAATCGCCCCGACGTTTGCCTGTAAAACGTTTTAGAAAATTATTTCAATATTGAACGTAGATGAAGTCAATTATCTAAAGTTTAAACTCAAGTGTGGATAAATTTTAATTTACCTAGATGCAATTAAAATCAAATTTTAATGTTTTTTTCATATGAAAGTAACCACCTCCCACAATTATATTATAATATATATAGTATTATAATTTAATTACAATTGTAATACGATTTATCAGTACAACCGTTCCGCTCTGAGCTTATGCTCCCAGTCTCAAAACAACTGATCTCGAATTTACGTTCATTTATAGTATATTAATCAGGGTTTTGAGCACTCACAACTTCAATTACAATACCATTATTAAAACTGAACTTAATGATATAACACAAACGAATTAAAGTTTTTTCCGTGAGGAGATTTAATCTGCAACATTGTACAGTAATATTGTTTTAATCTGGGTATTAATGTAACATAAAATTATGAGTTTATCTTACTCTGCGCGGTTTTGTGGGTTAATTTCGGTAATTCATAAACAGATCACTAATTGATAGAATGAAGCTATTTTATAAGTGTAAATATTTAATTTATTTGATATAACAATTTTTCGAAAATATCTCAGCACTTCGACAGTCTGCCACTGGCTTCGTACAACAGTCATGGGCTAAATTCTATCAGACGACGTCACTGACCCTCCTGAAGTTGAGATGCCCACTAAATTCAAGAAGCATACGAGGAAGGGCAAACTTTGTGAGCATCTGAGTAAGGAAGGTACTGGAGAATAACTAGTTTACATAGGAATACGTCGTCGAAACAAGTTCCCAACAACAAACTTGATTAAGCTTTGTTAACTGAATTCCTTGGTGCCGAAGATGCAACACTTTCAGTCCACAACTTCGTCAACTGTACATGGGACCGGATTTGCATACTCATATCAGGACGACGACTTACAACGCAACTCAATTACCGTATGTGACTTGGTACTCTCTCATAAACGTCGAGTGATTTGTAGGAAAGTTACAGGATATTATAAATTTTTAATTGAGACAAATTAAACGTATAGGAAATGTGACTTGATGACGTCATCTTTACTTATTTGAATAATTTATAATTTTGACTTTTGTCCATACTAAGTCTTGATTAAAAAAAAGTTAAACCTTAAATATTATAAAACAAATGTAATTATTAATTAGCTATATTAAAACTTGAAATAAAAACCCTTTTTTATTTTTACAGTCTTTTTTGACAAAAACAATATTTTTTCATTCAATGTTTAAGAAGTTTTAGGCTTCCACAAGCATAATTAGTGGAAAATATATGGAAGAGAATTGGTGAATATGAATAGAAAATAATGATTAAAACTTATGACATGGAAGTCTAATGTATCTCTAACTACAGTATAATGCATCTTTATAGTTGAATATGGCTGCGGAAACCGAAAGCTTCTTAAACATTAATTGACAAAATATTGGTTTTGTCCAAAATTAAAAACTGTAAATATAAAAAAGGGGTTTTTATTTCAAGATTTAATGTAGATAAAGTAACCTTAAGTCTCGTCTTGCTCCGTGGATTGAAAATCTCCTCAAATTTTGTTACAATTTTTGTATTTACTTGTTCTCTCTGTCTCAAACACAAACAAACAGAAAGGGAGATTTCATGCGATGCATGACCCATATTTACTGTTCATAAATGTATAAATATGAGTAGGGAAGTCTAATGATGGAATTATCACGTACTTCTGTACTCAGGAAAATTTTCCATAACGCCTCGCAGGGGTTTCGGAATGATCATAATTATTTTTTATCCATAACCTTCACAATCTCTTCCAAATAAATACAGGTGCTGACCAAGGCCTGCGAGGGCTATTCTCTCGCAGGCAATAACTGTGAGGGATGTTCTCTCGCAGGCAGAACCTTTTAGGAGAGATACGAAGGGGCTACCTTTGGGGATGCCTTTTCGTCTCCGTTTTTGAACTAAGGTTCCCAAAGGCCGAGGGACATTGGCCTGTTTTGAGAGGTGTATGTTCCGGGGTCACAGACCTTGGACATACGGTAAGAGTTGTCCGCTATTCCCATTGGAATAGTCGGCCAGCTGCCTCCTAAACTGGTCGAGGCACGGAGAAGGGAATGCTGCGTCCCCACAGTAAACTCCTCTCCCGCTATCGGAAGGGCGTGGGACAAGTACCCAATGCCCGACCAACCCGATGCAGGTTTTCCTAGGGTTTTCCCTGAATTTCTTTAGGCGAATGCCGGGTAGGATCCTTAAAATATAGCCCGGGGGCCCTAGTTAACCCTTGGCTACCTTCCTCTACCCTTCCGCATCCCCCCTTTCAAAACCCCTTCCTATGCTATTAAAGGGGAGTTGCCCAATGTGGATCACCCTCATGTAGCCTGTTGCCCTAAAAAAAATATCTCTTCCAGAAGCCGCTACATTATCAACTTAAGTGTTACTATCTGCAGCTAGATGTAGCTTTCGTTCCAAACCGTAGTTCGAGTAAATTTACGCTATTACGCAAGTTTGATAACAGAAACTCTTGCATCACAACGTTTACATATTATCTTAAAAATTAAAGATATAAATACACCATGTATTTCATAAATTGATCAATTTCATTTTTTAAAGTCAAATGATTAACAACTGAGAACACACACAAATTGCAAATTGTCGTTCAAAATCATGTATAAATACGTGCAAGAGTTGTATATAATAAGGTTATAATTTGTCACCATAAAAAATACTTAACTCACTGATTCAATCTGGATTTATAAACGTAGTAGCTGAGTGCAGGGCATTGCCCGGGTTGTCATATATCCATAACCTCCGATTTGACCTCAATCTCGGTTGTTTTTGCGTTATTTTTACGTAACGTACCTCGGACCCAATCCCTAAATGTGCTCACCTCCCATACCGAAATGGGTTGAACTCATTGACTCCGAAAAAGTATTATTCGACGCTTATATTGGCCGTTTTAACATGTTCGAAAATTTCCACCCCTGTTACACGGGTAAAACAAAAAGTATTTATTCGACACAAAAATTAGTTACAGTGTTTGAAAATGTCCATCCCGTCTTTGTAGAGTTAAACGGCAACTCAGCGATATCCATAACCCTCATTTAACTCGAATCTCGGTTATTGTTGCGTTATTATTATATAACGCCCCTCCACATCCACCCCTAAGGGTGCTCCATTCCCATGCTGTCAGAGGTTTAAATTATACACTGATAGTATCGGTAGAAACACTATTAATCTCTTTGTCTTCTAAAAAAATTTATCCTACTTAAATATCGGCCGTTTTAGCATGTTTGAATATTTCCAACCCGTTCACCCCCGCTCCCGTGGGTGTTAGACGTGTCTCACCCCGACAGCGTTTGTTTTCTGGTCGCAGGGAACACTAGTACGAAATTTGGTCAAATATTCTCCACGGGTGTATATTTGTATGCGGAACATACATACAAACAAACACTCTGTTTTATTTATTAGAAGATTAGATAGATTATCAACCAAGTAAAATATTTATACTTATTTTGATTGTATATATCATAAAAAAGGAAAAAATTATGCAGTTAGTAGAACTTCCATTACTTTATTCAAATATTCCCTACAAAAGCGAATGAATATGATGGTACAAAGGATTAGTCTACTACTCTGCCAAAATATGTAAATCAGATCGGGTAATTATTAAGACTGGAGTCCCACAAGGTTCAGTATTGCTGCCTCTACCGTCCCTTAGAATTTGACTTACGAGTCTGATATGTATAAATAAGCATGAACTATTCAACTATCTAAGATTTTGTTAAAACATAATATTACTGCAAAACCTAATTATTATTTACGAAATAAATTATTGTGCACAATAGTTAAACATTTTGTATGGAGTTATTTACATATTCAACTGGGTAATTAATTTGGAAATAATTCATTGGTCATTATAGAATTTTATATTAACCTCAAAGATACCGAAAACCATGGATGTAGCACTAATATCAGCTATTTGGGAAATTTTATTTTCTCTTTTCCTCACTCCTCTCACTCTCTGTTGTACGCGGGGACTGAAATTTAGCACTAAAAGTAAAACTCAGTGACCTCCAAAAAATATCAACTGGACACTAATCCAGGTCATTTTAAATAATTTATAATTGTCAATACTAAAAACAACCTTCGAACAGACAAACTTAAAATAGAGAAACAAAAACTAAGAGGATTTGTTAGATAGAAAAAGGCGCCAATCCGCGTCGAAACGTCCTGCACTTTTAAGTTCAAATATTCTTAGTTTTTTGTTGCTCTATTTTAAGTTTGCCTGTACCTACGACGTTTTTAGTATTGTTAGTTTTAACAGACATTAATTTATATGTTAAATTCATAATTAACCCCTTCTCACAGTCACCCACGTATTGAGAAGAATTTCTCACCTCGAAGGCCCATAAAATTATAGATCCCACACTAATGATCATCTTTTCTGCATTATTTTTACCAGCCACCCCCTTCCAGCACCATTCCTAGTGTGTTGACGTTACATTAAAATAAAAATGGTTTTAAATTTAGAATTGCTAAAAGTATCAACAGTTCTTGAGTGATTTTATATTGTTGAACAACGCTCGAATGAACACGTTCCGGTACCAACGTACGCAATACAGAGAACTCATGTTTTATCACAAAAATAATGGGTTTTATGAGTTTAAGGGCACAGTCAATAAAAAGCCTTGCGCAGCATATAATCTCTCTATATATAAAAAATGAATGTCTGTGTGTGTGTTCCCTATGCACTCCTACACCATTCATCCCATTGCGATGAAACATTGGTGAATTGTTTTGCGCACCCCCGTTAATGTTTTTGTCTGGTTTTCGAAGCGTTATAAAACTCCCAAGGCAAGGGAGGGGAGCACCTTTATCCTACGTATGGTGGTGGAAAGGGTTTACATAAAATAATAATGCAAAAAAGACCTATATTATTGTCGATTCCGGGATTATAGGAGTCGCTGATTTTAATTCTCGCATTAATCATAGCGGTTGATGAAATTTTTTGTTCCTCTTCGTGGAGGTGGACGCGGTTGAAAAATGGTTACCCGGAGTAGTTTTGAACCTTTTTAAATTATTGGGTAATTTTTTTAATTTCTTGGGGTACAAGCTATATTTTTGTCTCTATATAGTTAAAGGTTGTACTTATTTACTCATATAGGTACCGGTAGTAGTTTTTTTACTCTTTTAATTCATCGTGGTTTTTAAACTCTTTTACTCTATGTTGTAGGAGAGTTCCTGAATAACGTCAGTCATCGTCACAGAATATTTTAGATGTCGAGGAGTTAGTTCGGGGAAGGGAATGTTAATGGGTAAATGTCCCAAACACTAGCGTTATTGGTGCTGGTTAAATAAAATGTTTACCAAGTGGTTGTGTCGAATCAACTCATACTCCAGGATAATTTAAATAAATACCCGGCCAACGCCAGGAAATCAGCTAGTTTTATTTATATATTGTAATGCCAATTAAATAGTCCATTAATTGTTTTTAATAAATTGAATTGTAGCGAATATAAATTGAATTGTAGCGGCAGGAGCTTCCAAAGCGACAATGGCGCCGAGCACTTTCTATGTGAAAGCCGAAATGGGATATGCGCGCGCGTAAGGAAGCCAGTTTTTTTTTTTGGGGGGGGGGGGGGGTTAGACAAGCTATGTATGGGGTAATCCACATAGTGGCAACTCCCCTCTTATAGCATAGGAAAGGGATTTGAAAGGGGGGATGCGGAAGGGTGGAGGAAGGTAGCCAAGGGTAACTAGGGCCCCCGGACTATGGTTTAAGGATCCTACCCGGCATTCGCCTAAAGAAATGCAGGACAAACCCTTGAAAAACCAGCATCAGGTAGGTCGGGCATTGGGTACTTGTCCCACGCCCTTCCGATAACGGGAGAGGAGTTTGCTGGGGGGACGCAGCATTCCCTTCTCCGTGCCTCGACCAGTTTAGGAGGCAGCTGGCCGACTATTCCAATGGGAATAGCGGACAACTCTTACCGTATGCCCAAGGTCTGTGACCCCGGAACATACACCTCTCAAAACAGGCCGAGGTGCCTCGGCTTCTGGGAACCTTAGTTCAAAAACGGAGAGGAAAAGGCATCCCCAAAGGTAGCCGCTTCGTGTCTCTCCGACAAGGTTCTACCTGCAAGAGAATATCCGTCGCAGGTAGTGCCTGCGAGAAAATAGCCCTCGCAGGCCTTCTGAAGGAAGCCAGTCTGGAATCGGCAATGATATGAGAAGGAGGCTAATCTCAGAGTACGAGAGATATAATACAGTACCAAACAGTAAAGTCTTCAAATATAAATTGCAAATCGCGAGTTCCTGTATGGATGCAAGCAAATAGTTGTACGGAGAGATTTTCATTACAATTTGCAAACGGGGAAGCAAAAGGTTGCTTCACGCTGATGGAACAATTTTCGCATTGAGGAACCCGGTGTCCGCTAGCTGACCAGAAAGGGGAGGCTCATCCGAGGTTCCAGATAGCTGAGGACGAGAAATTCAAGCGTGTGTATTAAAATTGCAATGAAGTAGAGTCAGTGTAAAAAAAATGGCTTTTTAGTGTGTTAGTTATCAAGATACAAGAGAGAGATCTGGTACCAGACAGACGGTCCGTGAGTAACCAAAACTTTGATATATATTTTGTAAACGATAATTCAAAGAGTAGAGTCAGATTTCGTTCAGTTTTCATTTCGTTCAGCTTTCTTTCCACTTATTTTCATATTGTTTTAGGTTAATTTTTATATTTTGAATTGTTAATTGTCAGGTTATACATTGATTTTGTTCTAATTATCAAACCCAGTTATGGCCCTGAGATAAGAGATTCGACGAAATTAATAAATGAAAAATTAAAATATTTGTTTAAATGGACGAAATTCGGCATAAAAATAGGTTTTGTAAATTGTAAAATTTATCAACAATAATAAATTTCCTTTTAAGCTTCATAAATGTTGTTAATTGATTCATTTAATTAAAGCTGTCTAAGTTGATTATTACATAAATGGCTTCACCAACGTGGGGCAAATTAATCGCCTAATTGTTGTTTATTAGAATATATTAATATAAGTTTTATGCTTTTTGAGTATACGTGTGTAATAAATTACTTAAAGTATGTGTCGCGCTGAAATTTCGAATCCTATGTTAGGTTCATTAAGGAAACAATTGTGTGAGGTATTTTACCTTAAATTCAATGTACGCCAAATTAAATTTCAACTTTAGAAGTGGCAGACTCGTAAGTAATTGTGGTCTCTTTGATGGTCGTTCTTCGAAATTAAATTAGAGTAATTTTGATTTTCTCAGCAAACCTATGCTTGAATGTGAGAGAATTATTGGAAATGTACTTGCTTACGAGATTGTTAAGCTAAGTTAGTAAACTCGGACTTCAGAATCGCTTGATGTTAAGGTTAGAAGATTCTCCCTCTGACACCTGCCATCAGTGAGACAAGGCTGCTTTGACAGGCGCGGCACGTAAGCTCCCTGCAGAGATAAGCCACGACGAGAGCTTGGATTGACGTACGCGTACTCCGTTAGCCCTGAAAAACTGCAGCCGCGAAGCCATCAAATCCTGCAAAAACGGGGTAATGGCGAATATGAAAAAAAAAAGAAGCTTGGATCAATGGATAATCTATAAACCGAGACTCTGTTACTCTTTAAGGCAAGGATATACAATTTACACATGAACATATTTATTTTATTTTAGTTACACGCACATTAATAATTTAAAAACAATTGTCCCATTCCCCCATAAATTAACTTTGAGAAAATCTGAGTATCAGAAACTAACCTAGGTTATATTTTTTCATTGTAACAAAGCAACACGTTGTGGTAAGGTTCTTTATTGAGACTTTCATTTACTTTATTACTAATTACTATTATAGATTTACAAATTAATGAAACTCAATATTAAACAATTCATCTATGTACAGAAAGTGCGCATTGTAAAATAAGAAATATCTCAGGGTTCGATACGAAACAATATAGAATTAAAATGGCAATTGAATATTTTTTTATAAATGTAAGAAACAACTACGCGATTTGTTTACGTAAACTTCAGCCGGTGTCATCGGGAAATGGCATGTGACGTCCGTTCTTCTTTCGTGTCCTACACTAAATCCTCATTCAGAGCATATTTGATGTCCAGCTCTTGCCATACTCGATCTCTTCTTCCTCAATCCTCCAATTAGTTTGATCCAAAATGCTTCCCCTGCAGTCTCCTTACAAGTGCTTAATGATCTAAAGCTATGAAATCCTCAATAAAAAAACATCTGGAGGAGTATAATAGCATATTTTGTCTCCATCATATCTTCGGGCCACCATCACAACATTAGCCAAACTACATCCAGGTCCACCTTGCCAAGCTCGATCTTCTCTCACCAACCTTCCAGTCAGATTTTTTTTAAAAAAACTCTTCTGACTTTTACAACTCCATTCAACTCCTATGATCACCCCCAACGAGATCGAGACTAGAAAGAAACTGTCCCTCCCAATAATCCACTTCATGCTTCGTTTACGAAAGCGAATTCTTGATCCATTGGTGGACAATTTGTATTTGATGCTAAGATCTTGTAATATAATAGTCTACACGTGCCCACTTATCATAACGTCTCTTCAGCATAGCGGACCTAAGAGGGCGCAGCTGCAAGGACGCTGATGCAGTTAAAGACATCACTTTAGATATAGTGAGTAACTAAACACAACAACAACATAAATCTTCACCCCTTCCGCCTAGGCAGCTGTGGAAACGCTGCGACTAATGAAGTCAGCGTTTTAAGGGTCTTATGCAGACATGCACACGGCAACAGAAATATTCGACCCTGTAAGAATTCTCATTGGAGAATTAAAATCATCAGGGAGGGAGAAAGGAGTCTTCGAATTGTTCAGAGCTTCTTGGGAACGACAGTCGTGATCCAACCTCCAGACGGGTCGGTGGCTCCTGGTGCTATCCGCCAGTTTGTCTTCCTTTATTTTATTTCTAACTATTAAATCTCTTTATTCTTCATCAACTCTTATTTGACTGAAGTGCAGCGACACACCAACCACTACGCCTAGGTTCAATTAGTTGAACCCGAACCCTCACGTTACCGACTTTCCTATTTCCTGTTCTTAATTCTTCCTTTATCCTCTAGATCGGTAGCCAGGTGAGCTAACGGAGGTATAGCTCGGTTGGTGAACGATCTATCTGGACTTTCCAACATTTCCAACTGCTGGAATGTTACATGTTCACAGTGCTGGAAGGATGTTACATGGCGGCAGCGGTGGGATGGATGTTACAATCTATATAGAAATTTTATCGTCCAAAAATTACAGTAGTTTGTTGTATTTTTTTCATTTTTTTCTCTCTAGAAAAGAGAAATTTTTCATTTAAATATTCAAAAAATCTAAAACAAGAGCTTAAGCATCATAAACCCTTCGACAACACAGAAATTTTAACTGTCTGAAAAATTTCTCACTATATTTAGACGATCAGTTTTACTTTCCACCGATAAGTTTGCCGAACAAACGCCATGAAAAATAAGTGTGGTGCTTAGTTTTTTTTAAGCATAATGACGTCCTAATGAGTTCATTGGTAATAAATATGTATGTATATTATTAGCTGGAATTGGGATCGTTCCCGGTGGCAGTTTAGAACAAATACATAAACAAAATTATAAAAATAAATAAATAAATAAAAAGTTTCACTTCACTGCAGAAAAAACAGACAAAATTCTTTTAGAGGAAATATAATATAAAAATATACTTCACGTCACATCACTAATTTATTTATATTCTTAAACCTTCTTATTGAAAGATTCTCCTCAAACTCTGCTGCAGATAAGTTGTTCCAGTTGCCTATCAATCTCTTTAGGAACGATAATTTCGCTACGTCTGTTTTTTGCGGTCTCGTTCTGATTTGAGAAAGTTATATCAAAAATAAATTATTTTAGTTTGATGCATCTCTTATGCGTCATTGTTTCAGATCTAACAATTTTTTTATCTAATTTATGATACGACCTGGTCTTGGCGTCCATTGATGGCAAAAGGCCAAGAAAAAGAGGAGCCAAGCCTGTTGTATCTCTGTACAGTTTTTTCCTTCAATATATACCCCCACATCTGTTGCCTTTTGGCTGGCTTTTACAGCAATGATTGTATTGTTAAAGCTTTGTTTGGGATATAGCCAATATCTGTTGATATGTGCCTGCTTCGTTTTGTTTTCGGACAATTTCGAGCTCTTAACTTTGTTAAGTGTTTTCAATAACCTCCACGAATAACTGAATAAAAGACAACAAACTACATTTAACTTAATTAATACAAATTTCTTCATCTGGTCGCAGATGACAAACATTTATATTTATATGTTATATCCGTAAAATTCCCAATCCTAGAATCTGCCTTTTATTAAATTTTATTTTAATATCTGCACAAATCGATTGTCGTCCTGTATGTTCGTATATTCTAACAAAAAAAAGTTTAATATCAGCTGTTGCTTACAACATCACCGAGCTGTCTCACGCAATCCACGTGATCCACGTGATCCAAAAGCTGATCAACGAATATTAAGTAAATTATGGATTCCAATTCACTCGTCAACGGATTCTTTATATTTACCATTTAACTACGCAGAAAATTCTCAGCATTCATTTATTTCAAATTAAAACAAAGCCCCTGGGTTCCCTTTATCATTATCATTATCAAATCCATCGCTGAGGTCCCTATAGCACGTAAATCAGTAGAATTCCTCAATGAGTCCATCTTTCATAAAAGCTTCGGAAGGCAACGGGAAGAATCTAAAAATTCAGCAGAAAAAACGCATTGTTCTCCGATATTTCTGGTAGAGACAGATTTAGATAAATCAATCTCAGGCCACAGTTTTGGATACTCATTTCCTTAATGGTTGAAGTTTTAAGCAAATTTCTTCAGTCTGTACCTCAACATTGTTTTGAATAACATTTGGCGCTTCTATTTGAATCCAATTCTAGCGAAAATGGAGCGATGAGTGAATCGGTAATTCTTTTAATATATTCCATGCATCTCCAATACGAACAGGACTGTCATTTATTGGTATGTCAGTTGATTTATCGTGTACTAAAAACATCCGATGATTTCATAAAATCTTATTCACAGAGGTTCCCCTGAGACCCAGATGATTCAGAATTCCGTCGTTATTGACATAAAATTACCTTTGTGTTAGAAACTGAAATTTTTGGCGTATAATTATTGCGATAATATTTCGAGCGTCATGCTTGACTTCCCTATACATTTTCTGTAGCCACTTTAAGGGCCGGTTATGTTATTAGAGATAAGGGTTGGTGCCGAGGGAGTGACAATCGGAGTGTCGTAAGAGGATAGAGTGTCTTGAGGCAGATTGTGAGGCGACTGAGTCTGGGAAGTGTCAGATAGAAGCTGTATCTCCGAGCCACACGCATTACCGCCAATTAAATGTGTTCCGGCGGGCCATTGTGCGAGACTTCCCTACTGCTAAGTCAGCACTTTGCTCAGCTGGATAAACGACCAGCCGTTGCAATAAGCCTCTCAAATGGAACAGTTTCTATAAAAAAAAAGTTCTACAGAGATTCTGTTATTGGACTTGTAGCTCCGAATAGATTAAATATGTACAAAGATGATAAATAAATCTCTTTAAAATTCAGTAAATTGGATAATTTACAGAAAAGAAATACAGTATGTTCCTTTTTGAACTGTTAACATTTCACTATTGAAATACTCGTTGCTTCGGTTATGAAGTTTATAATATTACTTTTACCATTTACTTTATATATATCGCTTCCCACGACTACACGTTGAAGAAAGTTGGTCTTCACAGTACCACGGCAGTTAAAGGAGTTCAGTTTATATCATCCTTTTCGGTCTATCATCCTGGACCACAAAATATCACTGGTCCAGGAATCAACGTGTCCTACAATATTTTAAATTTCTGGAGCAATCTCGTCCCCACTTCACAGACCCGGATCCACACCTCGGGTAAAACCATGTGCCTGACTGCTTCGTGCTTATACTCAGACTCCAAGGATTATTTCCGCAACAAACTGGCGCCGCGGAAAAGCATTTCGAGCTCTCAACCTTTTCAAATATATCTAATAAAGTTAAATGGAATAAAATATATTACATAATTACTAAACGACAGCATATTAATAAGTTTCTGTGACAAATACTTAATCTTATCTGTTCTGATACCATCATTCGGTTTTTACCTTCATATGCGATTCTCCGAATCTAATCTGACGACGTCACCTTTTCTCACTTACATTCACTTTGCTTCATACTTTGAACTTCACTTCGGTATAACAATAAATTCTCATTTGTGTTAGTTTCAATTCTATTTTAGGAACTTAATAGGCTCCAGGAATATTTAGAATCTCATTTTACGCATTGTAAATGTTAAGTAAAATAAAATGACCAAACAAAAGAGGTGGGTATATGTATACATTATTCAATAATTTATAATCAGTTAATGCAAATGAAAAATTAAATGTTTCGGCTTGAGCGTAATGGGAATCCAATAACCCAATAATAATTCCCGGATTAGTTTGTAGTAGTTATTTAAATTAACTATACTCAGTTTCATCAATTAACTCTTGATTCGAAGTAATTACAAAAAGGTTATTTTCGCTGCTAAATAATTAATTTATTACAGTTTATGTAGACTAACGGTGCGGTATTTAACAACAAGCGAATTAGATATTACGTTATCATGATTACTAAATCTTCTTTCTCTAAAAGATTTTGTTAATCTACATTCCCTCCCGTTTGATTGAACAATTCCTTAGTAACAAGATAATTATTCTTTGCATACCTTTATTAATTATTGTATAAAGTTCCCGGTTTCTAGCTTTTTCGACACTTCCTTAACTCTGGCACTTATTATTTATTTCCTGCGTTTAATTTCGAGTCTTAAGTTTATCCCCGTTATAAAAAGACACCAATCCGCGACCAAACGACTAAAATTTAAATTTTCTTAGATTTTGTTTACATATTTGAAGTTTATCTGTATAAAGATCTTATATATAAAATTTCATAGAAATAATATATCCATTCGTTCTAATTATTTAACAGAAACTTTGTCGTTTACCTCCGACATATTCATCTGCTTTGAGGCTGAGCTGACGGCTATTGATAGCATTAAAGGTTAATTTTATAGTCGTCATAATTTAAATTATTAAAAATAATAAGAGAAGACAGAGAAAGATTGGAAAACTTTGAAAGCCCCTAACTTTAGTACTGGTGATATTATTTTAATGAAATTTAGTTCACTAATACATATTGAACCTATAAACTATCTAACTCAATCGTACTAATACTTTTGGTTGATAGAGATTTCGTTTTTCATGCAGTTAAAAAAGCCCTCTATTTCTACTCCTTTGTTTGTTGGCTTATGTAGGTGATAAATACATGCAGGTGATATGAGTGTAAATTTATTATTTCGATAGTGGTCTAAAACTCGTCACTAAAGTGAAAAGAAACTTTGAAATTTGCACTGTCACTGAAAGAGAAGATTTTGCTAAGACTAGGTGCATTGTTAATTTTTTAGCTGATTTAGCAGATTTAATATTTAATCTTAATTTTGTTAGAGAATAATTAGTTCAAATTGCAATCATTTGCTTTTCTGTGGAACAAAATCGCAATAAATAAATAGGTGCTGAATACAATGAAACGAAACATGTTGGTAGAATATAAACATGCAACGGAGGCCAAACAAAACGGGTAAATATATGCAGATGATATGAGTGTAAATTAATTTTTGAATGAAAAAACACTTCCACTTTCGACTCCTTGACCAACTATCGCAAATTTTTATATAGTTTATGGGAAATATTCTGGCAAAGCGCTAGGATACAAATCACACCACAAAATTTTTATCAGTAGTGATAAAGTCGAATACAAGATAACGTTAAATGACCAACGAATATAAAGGATATAATTATATTTCTTCGTCTAAGACGAATAAAATCTAACTAAAAATCTCAACGTGACGGATGTGAGGTGATGAGAATCCACTTTCGACTCCTCGATCGACTATCTAAAGTTTCCCTTAGTTTACGGGAATTTTACAGGAGTACGCTTGGATGGAAATCACGTCACAATGTTTATATGTAGAGGTAATAATACCGAATGCATAATATAAATCGTAACCGAAAATTTATACCTAGAAATACGACTGTGATCAAAAAGTAAGGTGAAATTGTCATTTAAAACTTCCGGGTATTAGGAAGGCATATAATTTTTTTTTCCTAGGTTGGTTGGACTGTCTATAATATTTTCCAAGCGTCTGTTTGTTAAAAGGTTTAATTATCTCCGAGTTACACGTGTTTTTGTAAACAACCAAAAGTGAATTTTTCGTTTTTTGCAATGGGGGATTCTGTTGAGCAAAGAACTTGCATCAAATTTTGTTTGCGGAACGAATATTCTTGTGCGGACAAGTTGAAAATGTTGCGGAAGGCCTTTGGTGATCAAACTATGGCACAAAAAACGTTTATAAGTGGTACAACGAGTTCAAAGAGGGCCGAGAACGCGTTGAAGACGAACCGCGCTCTGGACGACCATCAACGTCTACCGACGAGGGCCACGTACAAAAAATCAAAGATATGGTGCTTGAAAATCGTCGATGGACAATTATAGATGGTGTTGGAATATCATTTGGCTCAGCCCAAATCATTTTAAAGAATTTTTTGTGTCTCAAACGCGTCAAGTCTCGATTGGTGCCAAAATCGTTCAATTTTTTGGGAAAAAAGCGTCGCGTTGATGTGTGTGAACTTTGCTGTCTGACTATCGGGACCACTTGAAATGCATCATTACTGGAGACGAGACTTGGATTTACGCATACGACCCTGAAATCACCGACCAATCCAACGAATATAGTGCAAAACGTGAAGCAAGACCGAAAAGACCACGGCAAAGTCGATCGAAAATCAAGATCATGTTGACAGTTTTATTTTATTATCGTGGTGTGGTGCACTATGAATTCATTCCGCCGGGCCAAACTGTCAACAAAGAATATTATTTGAGCGTTATGCGTCGTTTGCGGGGATCTATTCGTCTGAAACGGCCGGAATTATGGGCGAAAAACTCTTGGTTCCTTCATCACGATAATGCACCATGTCATACTGCATTGGTTCTTTTTGCCAAAAACTCGACTCATATCGTTCCGCAACCACCGTATTCGCCTGATTTGGCTCCGTGCGACTTCTGGATATTCAGCAAACTCAAAAGGCCAATGCGGGGACGCCGTTTTGACACGATTGAGGAGATAAAAACCGAATCGAAGAAGGTCTTGAAGGTTATACCGGAAAAAGACTATTCCGACCGTTTCGAGGACTTGAAAAAGCGTTGGAAAAAGTGAGTTTTATCGGACGGGGATTACTTTAAAGGGGATGAAATTGATTTTGAAGAATAAATAAATAATTTATATTTTATAAATAAATTCACCTTACATTTTGTTCACAGTGGTATTATCGTAGCGTAGATTAATTGGGTTTTCCAATAGGGCACGACAGTTTCAAAGAGAATAAAACGTTGTTAAAGAATAATTTCATAATATTAAACTTAACATAACTCTAATTAAATTTCTAACTTTTCTAAGACGTTATTTTATATTACACAAATCATAGATACATTGAAATCGTATTCATAAATAGTTTTATCATTCTAGGGATCATGAAATTATTTAATGAAGAAATGTGACATGAATCAACACAAAACATTCATGTGAGATGCTTTAAAATATTAATAAATTATACTTTAAACGGATACACTGTTGTAAAAAAAAAGCGTCCCTTCCTTGAAAAGCGCCCTATCGTGAACGCAACGATGAACTTAAATAGCTTCTCCTCATCCGTTTCAACTTCTCTCTCAAAGTAATACTTATTTATTTCGTCTCTTTGAATGCGTTAAATATTTTGTCAGAAGCTCTCTCTCTCCAGCGCTCGTATATCACTCTGCCCTAATTGCTTCATTAATTTCTCAAAGAAAGGCACAGGAAGTAGTAGATGCGTCTTTGCCATGAATCAGAGTGTTTTCGCAAGTTTACCTGCTATTCATCTTTTAATACAGCAATGTTTTCTAAACTCGACTTGAGCTTATAAGGGAGACGTACTTAAGTAACAAACTGTCCGTATGAAAGGTCATTTATTCGTTTCATTGTCTTATGCATGTTCAATCAGATACTTTTTACGGACAGGTTCCAATAGTGCGCTATTATTAAATGTACCGTTTTATATTCCTTCTAAAATAATAATAATTTACGGTTCTATAATTCAGTAGTACAAAATAACAAACAGTATTGAACATAATAGAAACAAAATTAACGTCTGTAAGACAAGAAATTAACTACCCGTAAAAAAAAATTAATTTGGAACAGTATAATTTGTAAAATTTGTAGAAGTTTCGATCAATTGTTGTGATCCTTGTCAATAGTATTTCGAGACTGAAGAGATATAGCCAAATTTACAACACTCTACAGAGAATGTGAATACAAGAAATAAATTTAAAAAAGGCTATTTAATAATCCATAATAAATACAGTTTAAATGAGAAGTTTCCTGTTTAACATTTAAAGAAAATTCGCTGGTCTTAATATGTAACATTTCTGAAATTAACATTTTATTAAAATAAGTTTCTGTATTATCAAAATTGAAATATTGATTAATATTCAAACAATGTTTCCCAACCGGAAAATTTTTATAAGGTGAAAGTTTTATATTCGTTTCATGTTCCTCAATTCTAGTTACCAAGATAGTTGGATCTGACCGATATAACAAAATGAAAAATTATTGAACTAATTTTATAAACAGCCTTATGAAAATCCAAAGTATTAAAACAATCTTTATGTTTCTTTGAGATTTAAAAATTACAGAGATATTTTGCTTTTAGTATAACATTTTTACTTTAGTAGGTAAATAATCGTAATGAGGTAAAACAATAAAATTTATAGTATTGGTTTCTCGAGGGACAACAGTTTTTTTATTAATTCTGAGATTAATGAATTTGACAATAAAATCAATAGAATAAAACTTAGCCATTAAAATTTAGAATACATAGTTAAAGTTATCAGAATGATATGAAATATTTGGCAATAACAAAGATTTGTCAAAAAATTAGCAGCTTTTTATTGATTTCATGGTTATTTAAAAAAATTTAAACTCTCTGCAATTTGATTTTTAGGCACCTCGACCTGTTCTGAGAGGTGTATGTTCCGGGGTCACAGACCTTAGGCATACGGGAAGAGTTGTCCGCTTTTCCTATTGGAATAGTCGGCCAGCTGCCTCCTAAACTGGTCGAGGCACGGAGAAGAGAATTCTGCGTCCCTACAGAAAACTCCTATCCCGCTATCGGAAGGGCGTGGGACAAGTACCCAATGCCCGACCTACCTGATGCAGGTTTTTCTAGGGTTTTCCCTGCATTTCTTTAGCAGAATGATGGGTAGGATCCTTAAAATATAGCCCGAGGGCCCTCTACCCTTCCGCATCCCCCCTTTCAAATCCCTTCCTATGCTATTAAAGGGGAGTTGCCCAACGTGGATTACCCTCATGTAGCCTGTTGCCCTAAAAAAAATTGACGGAATATAGACACTCCCAAAAAATTTGTAATTTTGAACAATAAGTATTAAATAGAGCCATTAATTCATCCAATTTGTTGGAAGGGATAATACAAAAAATGTCGTCCATAATAAGGTACAGGTTTAAACGTAATGTTCTCAAGAAAAGATTTTTCTATGTCTCTCATTACTATTTCCGCAAAGAACGGAAATAAAGAGGAACTGATCGGTCCCCAGAATTTTCCTGATAAGCAATATTATTAAATGTAACGAAAGTAGAATGGAGGATGAAATTAACACCAATTTCATATTCAAACCAATCAAACGTAATGAAATCTTTGAAAAACGACCTTATGAATTTTAAACTTTTGAAGACTAGATCAAAGGAAATACTAACAAATAAAGAAACAACATCGAGAGGTAAACAACATGATCAGACTGAAGACATTTTTTTTGGATAAATTCAATAGAATTCTAAATAGAAAAATAAGGTTCTTCATTATAACAAAGACAAAATTATTTTTTCAAATAAGATGAAAAATTATGTTAATGTTAAAATTAACCTTTAACGCTGACAATGAAATTTCATAGATACAAGATATCAATCCACTAAAATTAGTTACAGAAGCTTTCGTCGATTTTCTTCGACATAATCATCTGTCTTCAGACTCAAAGCAGATGATTTCTCGAAGAAAATCGATGAAACCTTCTGTAAATAATTTTAACGGATGGATATCTCATATATATGAAATTTTATTGACAGTTTTAAAGGTTAATTTTAAAATTTAATTTTTCACCTGTTTTAAATCGTATATAAATATGAAAAAATATGTAAATTGAGGAAATTATGATTCTGAAACAAATCATTATAAATTTTAGGAAGAGCATACGCTATGGAAATGGCCGACGTAATACAAAGGGATCTGAGCAAAGAATCGGAGATCATATTTTTACATTTCCACCTTTTGAGTAAACTTTTTAATTTGTAAATAAAAGAGTTGACTATTTCAGAAGAACTAAGGGTATGACATTTGGTATGATCTCAGATTCTTTGGTTAAATCTGTTCAAATATATTACTTCAACCAATATTTCCAGAGCTTACGCTCTTCCAAAAATTCATAAATGTTCATTCAATTCCTTTCAGAATCATAGTTTCCTCAATTGAATTTGATTTTTTTTAAAAAATTAGTTATTGTTATAATGAAAAACTTCATTTGTCTATTAAAAACACTACAGTATTTATCAAATAAAAATCCTATTATATATTCCGTCTAATCATATTCTTTTATATCATGCAAATAAACGCATCAGTACGAACGTATGTATCGACACGTAGAGGAAAATAAGTGATATCATGATATTTCAACAGTTACAGTCAGTAATTTCATACAAGTATACTTCTAACACAGAATAAGTATACAATATAGCAGTGTAATTGTTGATGCAAAATTTAAGCAGTGATGTATATTTACTGTGGCATGTTATTAAGGGCACGCAGACGAAGCAACGTCGCGACCCGAGCTCCTAAATCAGCGCGCCTGTTTGCTGGTAAGCCCCTAGCACAGGCTGCCTAATGCAGATTAGTACTGGATGTAGTTCACCCTAATCCGAAATTACCTCCAAGACTGCAAAGTGGAGTAGACTACTTAAGAGACTCTACGTTGGGGGCTACGAACGGTCCCGTCTGCTGAGTCTGAAGGAGACTGCCACAATTAAGAGCTCTCGATGCATTAGTGGAAGGATGCTCATGCAGCCGTTACGCCCGAGAACTTATCCCATATAGAGATTTCTTGATTTCACTACAAACTTCAACCGACTAATTGAGAGCCTAACCATCACACAATATCTTCATGAAGCAGTTTGTGGTAATGACTTCTCCAAGGAGAAGGGTAGAAAAACGGTGTGAAAATATCTATTACTTTACATCCCATGTCGGCAGAAGATGAAAGGTGGAAACAGGCTATATAAAAGGTAATTCACATAGTAGCCACCCCCTTCTTATACCATACAAAAAGGACTGAAAGGGGGATGCGGAAAGGTAGAGGAAGGTAGCCAAGGTTTAACTAGGACCCCCGGGCTATGGTTTAAGGCAATTCGCCTAAAACTAACGCAGGAAAAACCCCTAGAAAAAGATGCATCGGGCATTTTGTACTTGACCCAAGTCCTTCCGATAACGGGAGATGGGTTTTCTGTGCGGACGCAGCATTCCCTTCTCCGTGCCTCGACCCGTTCAGGAGGCAGCTGGTGGACTATTCCAATAATATGCCCAAGGTCTGCGACCCCGGAATATATACCTCTTAAAACATGCCGAGGTACCTCGGTTTATGAGAACCTTAGTTCAAAAACCAGAGAGAGGAGAAGGCTTTTTTAATTTTTTTTAGGGTAAGATAATACATGAGTGTAATCAACATTGTGACAACTCCCCTTTAATAGCATAGAAAGGTATTTGAAAATGGGGATGCGTAAGTGTAGAGGAAGGTAACCAAGTGTTATCTAGGGCCCCCGGGCTATATTCTAAGGATCCTACCCGACATTCGGCTTAAAGTGATGCAGTACAAACCCTAGAAAACCTGCATTAGGTAGGTCGGGCATTGTGTACTTTTTGCACGCCCTTCCGATGGCGGGAGATGGGTTTGCTGTGCAGACGCCATATTCCTTTTTCCGTGCCTCGACCAGTTTAAGAGGCAGCTGGCCGACTGTTCCAATGGGAATAGAGAACAACTTTTACCGTATGCCCAAGGTCTGTGACCCCGGAACATAATCCTCTGAAAATATACCGAGGGGCCTCGGCTTAGTTCAGAAACGGAAAGAGAAAAAGGCATCCCCAAAGGTATCCCCCTCCGTCTCTCCCGAAAGGTTCTGCCTGCGAGAGAGCATCCCTCGCCGTTTCTGCCTGCGAGAGAATTGCCACAAAGCCACAGACCTCTCTGGGAAGGTTCACCTGCGAGAGAAACTCTCACAGGCCTCCTTGTGTCGTGTCGGCTTTGTAAACTCTTACGTATTTGCTCAGCTGTGTAGAAGAAGGAGTGAAAGAAGACAGTTTGAAAGTAGATTATTTGTCGAACCATGGAAGAGAAACCATAGATAAGACGTAGGCATTGGCGACTCGATATCGTCACTTGGTACATGACGAAAAATAACTACTATACAGATCGCAAGGTATACTTCACAACACAACACTTATCGGCATCCAGCATGCCAGTTATACATTTATTTCAACAGGACAATATTTTATAAGGTTCCTATTGTCTCCTTATATCTCTTCGAAGAGCTTATATTTGCCATTACTTTGATTGTTTCTTCTTTTTTGCACTGGCTCTAAGAATATATAGATTAAGCCAAAGTTCTTTTATATTTTAAAAACAATTCATGGAATCCCTTTCAAGAGAGATAACATTTATGTTTCAACATTAAAAGGATAAATTGTAGTCTTTTTAGAAAATAAAGGTGTAAAGTGCTTTTATAATGTTATTTTGTTTCTGCCATGTTTTTTCAAGTCCTGCGAAACCTATTTTGAGTCTTTAGCAAGGTTTTAAAATATAATAAGCAACACCTGCGAATAGTGGTGGTTATCAGAATAAAACTCTAATTAACTCTCCTAACTGAATAAAAGGGTCCGTTAGTAAACAAATGCAACTATATCTGAATAAATTCTGTCTTTTCTGTATGCATACTGTTGTAAAAATAATTTATTACACAGCAGCGCCAGAAAAACTTTTAACATTTCAAAGCTATACGAGTAAACAACATTAAAAAAAACACATTTTCAAAACTAAGTTTAAATTCAGCATTATATACAATTTTAATAACTTGCCAAGTACAAAACAAATGAGCTTTTAACCTTATATTGTCAGTTGTGTAGATATTTTGAGCATTATCAGGAAATTGAAGACAAACTGTCCAAATAAACATATTATCAGTTAAATCCGATGAAATACAAACAATATATTTCGATTTATAATGTTAAAATATAAGGTGTTCGAATAGCAACAATTATCTGTAATCTTATAAATAAAAAAGAGTGTATGTATGTTTGTTTGTATGTTTGTTTGTATGTTTGTTTGTATGTTTGTTAAATCTTATAAATAAAAAAGAGTGTATGTATGTTTGTTTGTATGTTTGTTTGTATGTTTCTTTGTTTGTTTGTATGTTTGTATATTTGTATGTTCGTTATACAAATCTACACCGGTAGAGCAAATTTCACCAAATTTCGTACACGTGTTCTTTACAACCAGGAAACAAACACTGTCGGGGTGAGACGCGCCTACCACCCCCAGAAGCGGGGGTGGACGGGGGTGGAAATATTTGAACATGCTAAACCAGTCGATATTTCAGTCGGATAAATATTTTTAGGGGTCAAAGATATTTATAGTCTTTCCACTGATGATATCTGAATATAATTTTCAACCTCTACACCCTGGGGAAAGAGCACCCCTAGCGTTTGGGGTGGAGAATACAAATCTACACCGCTGGAGCAAAATTCACCAAATTTCGTACACGTGTTCTTTACGACCAGGAAACAAACACTGTCGGGGTGAGACGCACCTACCACCCCCAGAAGCGGGGGTGGACGGGGGTGGAAATATTTGAACATGCTAAACCAGTCGATATTTCAGTCGGATAAATATTTTTAGGGGTCAAAGATATTTATAGTCTTTCCACTGATGATATCTGAATATAATTTTCAACCGCTACACCCTGGGAAAGAGCACCCCTAGCGTTTGGGGTGGAGAATACAAATCTACACCGCTGGAGCAAATTTCACCAAATTTCGTACACGGGTTACTTGCTACCAGGAAAACAACACTGTCGGGGTGAGACGCGTCTACCAACCCCAGAAGCGGGGGTGGACGGGGGTTGAAATACTTAAACATGCTAAAACAGCAGGTATTACATTTGGATAAATATTTTCGGGGTCAGAGATATTGATTGTGTTTCTACCGATGTTATCTGAATATAATATTCATCTCCTACGCCCTGGGAAAAGGGCACCCTTAGGGTTTGGGGTGGAGTTGCTTTACAGAAAAATAACGCGAATACAACCGAGTTTGGAGTCAAATCGAAAGGTTATGGATGTCAGTGAGTTTACTTCGGATAAATATTTTTAATTGCCCATTTAACCCGAAACGGTGGGGGTTGGAAGGGAAGATAAATAGTCAGTTCTTGCGCGTTCTTGGAGGAGAATTACGTGAATACTATTTCAACGGATGTTGTTGAAAATATAAATCCCTTTAGACTTTAGTGGTGAGCTTGCTTAGGGCTGGGGGTGAGAATTGTCTATTATTCTAAAACTGCCAAAATGTTATGTGTTTATGGGTAAACTAGATTGATAGTGTTTCTACCGATGTGACATGAGTAAAAATTCAACCCTTTCCACCACGGGAAAGTAGCATATTTAGGGGTGGTGTTGTTCATACTATTTTATCCTATGTTGTTTCCATTAATAACGACGTTTAATCAAAAATAAAAGTGTTTCAGAACCATTGCTTTTTATACTCTTTTAAAAAGTTTTTATATTATAAATTGTTATAAACATAATTTTACATTTATTCCGTAATTGAAGTTGTATTATTGAGAAGAAATAAAGCAACAAATAATCACGGACAAATACATGTAACAAAAACTCTACATGCTAACGTAGTTTATAATTTAGTTTACTACAACTTCAATGAAAATATTATCCACGTAATCTACATTATTAGAACAATTGTTCTCAAAATCCTAAACCATATAAATCAATCCATTAATAATCCCTTTTCAACCAGAACGAAAGGGCTTAACATAAATAATTATTACACTTAATCTGATAAATAAAAATGAGTGTATGCATGTATGTATGTATGTATGTTTGTATATTTGTATGTTTGTATATTTGTATGTTCGTTATACAAATCTACACCGGTAGAGCAAATTTCACCAAATTTCGTACACGTGTTCTTTACAACCAGGAAACAAACACTGTCGGGGTGAGACGCGCCTACCACCCCCAGAAGCGGGGGTGGACGGGGGTGGAAATATTTGAACATGCTAAACCAGTCGATATTTCAGTCGGATAAATATTTTTAGGGGTCAAAGATATTTATAGTCTTTCCACTGATGATATCTGAATATAATTTTCAACCTCTACACCCTGGGGAAAGAGCACCCCTAGCGTTTGGGGTGGAGAATACAAATCTACACCGCTGGAGCAAAATTCACCAAATTTCGTACACGTGTTCTTTACGACCAGGAAACAAACACTGTCGGGGTGAGACGCACCTACCACCCCCAGAAGCGGGGGTGGACGGGGGTGGAAATATTTGAACATGCTAAACCAGTCGATATTTCAGTCGGATAAATATTTTTAGGGGTCAAAGATATTTATAGTCTTTCCACTGATGATATCTGAATATAATTTTCAACCGCTACACCCTGGGAAAGAGCACCCCTAGCGTTTGGGGTGGAGAATACAAATCTACACCGCTGGAGCAAATTTCACCAAATTTCGTACACGGGTTACTTGCTACCAGGAAAACAACACTGTCGGGGTGAGACGCGTCTACCAACCCCAGAAGCGGGGGTGGACGGGGGTTGAAATACTTAAACATGCTAAAACAGCAGGTATTACATTTGGATAAATATTTTCGGGGTCAGAGATATTGATTGTGTTTCTACCGATGTTATCTGAATATAATATTCATCTCCTACGCCCTGGGAAAAGGGCACCCTTAGGGTTTGGGGTGGAGTTGCTTTACAGAAAAATAACGCGAATACAACCGAGTTTGGAGTCAAATCGAAAGGTTATGGATGTCAGTGAGTTTACTTCGGATAAATTTTTTTAATTGCCCATTTAACCCGAAAGGGTGGGGGTTGGAAGGGAAGACTAGATTGATAGTGTTTCTACCGATGTGATATTAGTAAAAATTCAACCCTTTCCACCACGGGAAAGTAGCAGATTTAGGGGTGGTGTTGTTCATACTATTTTAACCGATGTTGTTTCCATTAATAACTACGTTTAATCTTATCTGAATATAATTTTCAACCTCTACACCCTGGGGAAAGAGCACCCCTAGCGTTTGGGGTGGAGAGTACAAATCTATACCGGTGGATCAAATTTCACCAAATTTCGTACACGTGTTCTTTGCGACCAGGAAAACGACAATGTCGAGGTGAGACGCGCCTACCACCCCCTGAAGCGGGGGTTGACGGGGGTGGAAATATTTGAACATGCTAAAACAGTCGATATTTCCGTCGGATAAATAATTTTAGGGGTCAAAGATATTTATAGCCTTTCCACTGATGATATCTGAATATAATTTTCAACCACTACACCCTAGGGAAAGAGCACCCCTAGCGTTTGGGGTGGAGAGTACAAATCTACACCGCTGGAGCAAATTTCACCAAATTTCGTACACGGGTTCTTTGCGACCAGGAAAACAACACTGTCGGGGTCAGACGCGTCTACCAACCCCAGAAGCGGGGGTGGACGGGGGTTGAAATACTTAAACATGCTAAAACAGCAGGTATTAGATTTGGATAAATATTTTTGCGGTCAAAGATATTGATTGTGTTTCTACCGATGTTATCTGAATATAATATCCATCTCCTACGCCCTGGGAAAAGGGCACCCTTAGGGTTTGGGGTGGAGAATACAAATCTATACCGCTGGAGCAAATTTCACCAAATTTCGTACACGGGTTCTTTGCGACCAGGTAAACAACACTGTCGGGGTGAGACGTGCCTACCACCTCCAGAAGCGGGGGTGGAAATATTTGAACATGCTAAAACAGTCGATATTTCAGTCGGATAAATATTTTTAGGGGTCAAAGATATTTATAGTCTTTCCACTGATGATATCTGAATATAATTTTCAACCTCTACACCCTGGGGAAAGAACACCCCTAGCGTTTGGGGTGGAGAGTACAAATCTACACCGCTGGAGCAAATTTCACCAAATTTCGTACACGGGTTACTTGCTACCAGGAAAACAACACTGTCGGGGTGAGACGCGTCTACCAACCCCAGAAGCGGGGGTGGACGGGGGTTGAAATACTTAAACATGCTAAAACAGCAGGTATTACATTTGGATAAATATTTTCGGGGTCAGAGATATTGATTGTGTTTCTACCGATGTTATCTGAATATAATATTCATCTCCTACGCCCTGGGAAAAGGGCACCCTTAGGGTTTGGGGTGGAGTTGCTTTACAGAAAAATAACGCGAATACAACCGAGTTTGGAGTCAAATCGAAAGGTTATGGATGTCAGTGAGTTTACTTCGGATAAATATTTTTAATTGCCCATTTAACCCGAAACGGTGGGGGTTGGAAGGGAAGATAAATAGTCAGTTCTTGCGCGTTCTTGGAGGAGAATTACGTGAATACTATTTCAACGGATGTTGTTGAAAATATAAATCCCTTTAGACTTTAGTGGTGAGCTTGCTTAGGGCTGGGGGTGAGAATTGTCTATTATTCTAAAACTGCCAAAATGTTATGTGTTTATGGGTAAACTAGATTGATAGTGTTTCTACCGATGTGACATGAGTAAAAATTCAACCCTTTCCACCACGGGAAAGTAGCATATTTAGGGGTGGTGTTGTTCATACTATTTTATCCTATGTTGTTTCCATTAATAACGACGTTTAATCAAAAATAAAAGTGTTTCAGAACCATTGCTTTTTATACTCTTTTAAAAAGTTTTTATATTATAAATTGTTATAAACATAATTTTACATTTATTCCGTAATTGAAGTTGTATTATTGAGAAGAAATAAAGCAACAAATAATCACGGACAAATACATGTAACAAAAACTCTACATGCTAACGTAGTTTATAATTTAGTTTACTACAACTTCAATGAAAATATTATCCACGTAATCTACATTATTAGAACAATTGTTCTCAAAATCCTAAACCATATAAATCAATCCATTAATAATCCCTTTTCAACCAGAACGAAAGGGCTTAACATAAATAATTATTACACTTAATCTGATAAATAAAAATGAGTGTATGCATGTATGTATGTATGTATGTTTGTATATTTGTATGTTTGTATATTTGTATGTTCGTTATACAAATCTACACCGCTGGAGAAAATTTCACCAAATTTCGTACACGTGTTCTTTGCGACCAGAAAAACAACACTGTCGGGACGTCTACCAACCCCAGAAGCGGGGGTGGACGGGGGTGGAAATATTTAAACATGCTAAAACAGTCGATATTTCAGGCGGATAAATATTTTTAGGGGTCAAAGATATTTATAGTGTTTCCACTGATGATATCTGAATATAATTTTCAACCTCTACACCCTGGCGAAAGAGCACCCCTAGCGTTTGGGGTGGAGAATACAAATCTACACCGCTGGAGCAAATTTCACCAAATTTCGTTCACGGGTTCTTTGCGACCAGGAAAACAACACTGTCGGGGTCAGACGCACCTACCACCCCCAGAAGCGGGGGTGGACGGGGGTTGATATATTTAAACATGCTAAAACAGTCTAAATTTCAGTCGTATAAATATTTTTAGGGGTCACAGATATTAATAGTGTTTCTACCGACTGTTGGGGTGAGACGCGTCTACCACCCCCAGAAGCGGGTCGGGATTATCAGTAGAGCACTTTTAGGTGTTGGGTGGGGGAACGCTGCAATAAAATAACGCGAATACAACCGAGATTGGAGTCAAATCCAATGTTATGGATGTCATCCAGTTCAATTATAGCATCAAATTGGCCATTTAGCCCCAAGGGGCGGGAATGGATGGGATGGAAAATTTCTAACATGTTAAATCATCGATATTAGCGTGGAATAAATAAATTCCGGGACCATTGACGTTGATAGTATTTCTACCTATGTTGTTTGTAGGCATGACAGGGGTGGGGCTGGAGGGAATTTCCTTGAAAATAACGAGAAAACAACCGAGATTCGAGTCAAATCGAAGGTAATGGATGTCCCTGAATTTATTTATGACAATCTGGACAACGCGCGGGTATCGGCTGGGTTGAATTGAGTTGACCGGCTGGTTTTTGCGTCAATTAAATATATTTAGGGATGAATTAGATTAATAAAATTTCCCTACATGTTCTTTGTGAATAATTTCAACCCCTTTCGGACTCATAAGGGGGCACCCTTAAGGGTGGGCGTGAAGTAGCATTACATAAAAAGAAACCAGAAACTATCGGGATTGTCACTGAGTTTAATTAATTTCCTTGAAAATAACGGGAAAACAACCGAGATTCGAGTCAAATCGAAGATAATGGATGTTGCTGAATTTATTTATGACAATCTGGACAACGCGCGGGTATCGGCTGGGTTGGGATGAGTTGACCGGCTGTTTTTTGCGTCAATTAAATATATTTCGGGATGAATTATATTAATAAAATTTCCCTACATGTTCTCTGTGTATAATTTCAACCCCTTTCTGACTCGGAAGGGTGCACCATGATAGGGGTGGGGCTGGAGGGAATTTCCTTGAAAATAACGGGAAAACAACCGAGATTCGAGTCAAATCGAAGGTCATGGATGTCCCTGAATTTATTTATGACAATCAGGACAACGCGCGGGTATCGGCTGGGTTGGGATGAGTTGACCGGCTGTTTTTTGCGTCAATTAAATATATATAGGGATGAATTAGATTAATAAAATTTCCCTACATGTTCTTTGTGAATAATTTCAACCCCTTTCGGACTCATAAGGGTGCACGCTTAAGGGTGGGCGTGAAGTAGCATTACATAAAAAGAAACCAGAAACTATCGGGATTGTCACTGAGTTTATTTAATTTCCTTGAAAATAACGGGAAAACAACCGAGATTCGAGTCAAATCGAAGGTAATGGATGTCGCTGGATTTATTTATGACAATCTGGACAACGCGCGGGTATCGGCTGGGTTGGGATGAGTTGACCGGCTGATTTTTGAGTCAATTAAATATATTTCGGGATGAATTACATTAATAAAATTTCCCTACATGTTCTCTGTGTATAATTTCAACCCCTTTCGGACTCGGAAGGGTGCACCCTTAAGGGTTGGTGTGGAAGTAGCATTAGATAAAAATAAACCAGAAACTATCAGGATTGTCACTGAGTTTATAATGACATTAAAATTGACCGTTTAAGTCCCCGAAGCGGGAGTGGTCGGGGGTGAAAAATTTCAAACATGTTAAACGGTCGATATTTGCGATAATTATTTCCTGGGGTTAATTACTTTGATAGTATTTATACCGATGTTGTTTGTGTATAATTTAACCCCTGTGAGGGGAGCAAGCTTAGGGGTGGGGTGGAGGTACGTTAAATAAAATCCCGCAAAAACAACCGAGAATCGAATCAATTCCGAGACTATGAATGTCGCTGAATCTAATTGTGACAACCTGGGTAACGCGACGGGTTTGGGAGGTGTTGGTCGGGGGAATAAATTTTCAGACAATGTAATCGGCCGATTTTTGCGTGGAATACATTCTTTTTCATTATCGCATATTTGTGGGGGTGGTCATCTTCTAACATGTAAAAACGGCCGATATATTTAGTCAATGACTTCATCCCCCTTCGGCATGGGAGGTGAGCACATTTAGGGATAGGGTTCGAGGAGCTTTACATAAAAATAGCGCAAAAGTAACCAAAATTGGAGTCTTATGGATGGTTAAAGATAAATGACATCTCGGGCAACGCCGGGCACCCAGCTAGTAGACTCATAAGACTTATCGGATACTGATACCTTATCAACTAAAAGTAACAAAGAAATTCTATTTATCAGATATGGACTATTCCATTTAACGTTCGGACCAATGAATCCTTATAAGACGCATAAATTGCAACGTCGTGAGTGTATGATTCTATGAAACGAGCTCGATGACAAAAATTTATAAAAAACGTCATTTAAGTAATCCACAAACATACAATAGATTGTTGTACTGTTCTTGTACGAATGCCACAATGCGAAATACAACAGCTTACTGTACATAATTAGTTCTCAGATAAAACCAAAAATTGTGCATAAGATGCTGTGGTTTTACATTTAAATTCAAATTTTCTTGTTCCTCAAGTTTCAAAATTAATGTTGTTTAATTCATATGTATATATTGTAATGATAAAAATGGCAATTAAAATAATTAATAATTAGAGATTATTGAACTAAATTGTTACCGGCGAACACACAGAGATACAATAATGGTCGAGAATACTGAACAGGCAGGACATTGTTGGTTTTAGCGCGCGTAATTCGAATGAGCGGCAGTCAGCCACGAAACCTTGCTAATTGCGGAAGGAATTGAAATTTTGATGGTCAGCCACAGGAAATTGTGGAATACAGAGTAATTGAGTTTGGCAGTTGGTGAAAGACATCAGTAGAGGACAGAACAAAATTTAATTCGGTCGGAAATTAGAGACGAGAGCGTCAATCCACATTTGGCCTGCGATATCGAGGATCTCAAAGTAAAGTCGCCGGATATACGTGTAACGAAGGTTTCGGAACAATTGTGTCCGGTGGTCAATCGCCCGGAGTTTGGTGAAGCAAAGTAAATTCAGTGATACACGGTCTGTTAAAGTGTTCGAGGTGAAAATGTGCTGCAAAATCTCTACAATTGCCCTACAGTGAGTAAAAGAAACATTTAAAAATTCATATTGTAAACGTCAGATTTCTATGTCGATTTCATTACGTTTTATTTTGATTAAATATCGAGAGTTTATAAAAATGTTTGTTAGTTGTGAATTGTAAAAAAATTTTAATTACCCTGAGGTAAGAGAAAAGGACATTTTGTATAAAAATTGATGTAAAGTTCAACAAGTAATTTGTTTTATAAGGTAAATAGTTAAGCATAATAAACCAATTGTTTGAGTAAATTGAATAAATATAATTATTTTCATGGTCCTTTCACTCGATAATTTCAATGATTAGTTCAAGTTAATTAAATATTTAATTGTTTATTACATTTATAAACCATTTTAATTAAATACTTTCATTTGTTTATTACATGTATGGCGCTTTAACGTGGGGCAATTCAATTATTATATTTTCATTTGTTTATTACAATGTATATATATATATATATGTATGTATGTATGTATTGTATAGCATTGAGGGAATGCATTGTTTCGGATTAATGGTATTGGCCGTCACAGGAAGTGGAAATGTGTACTTAGGATCAGTATGAAGGAGTCAGGGCAAGGCACATGCGCGGGTGGCCTGTCGCAAGATAAATCTGTTTAGGAAAGGCATTGTGTCTGATTAATGGGCTGGACCATCGACGTGTTGACTTAGGATCAAGGGGCAGTTGGGCGGTCTGAACAGCGCACGTGTGAATGCGGGGGTGAGGATACAAGTGCAAAGTAATTACGGGTCCTGTCTCGATGTGACAAGACAGACCGCCTAGATATTTTGCTAGCTAAGGAACAGCAGCTGCAGAGTGTAAATCTCAGAAATGGAGAAACTGTCAACGAGCAGTTGCAACGTAGTTTTGGGGACAAAAGAAGAGAGAAGGGACGGTCATATATATAAAGAGAAGAGAAGATTTTGGGAGTTAGTTGAGTGTGGAGCTAGGAGGTGAAAAGTTGGAGTTAGATGGAGTTGAGTGTCAGAGCGGAGGGGGAGCTGTGAGCACCCAGTATGGAGAAAGAATGCAGCCTGCGAGTGAAATAGCAAATTTATGTCAACGATAAACATTTTTGTATGCAGAAGTTCAATCTGTAGTAATATCAAAATTTGACCACTGTCTTCGATGGTAGGAGAACCAGGACACAGCATCCAGCGTCGAGTAGTTTCACCACGAGCAAGTGGGATGTTCTTCACCGAGTATGGAGAATCAGCTATCGTCGAACCAATAATATGTGTTAGAGTCAGTGTGTAAACGTCCAGTCTATAAAGTGTGTGTGTAATGAACGAGCCAAATGTTCCTGAGTAATCGTGAGTTGAAATTTATGGTATTAATATGTGTAAACGGAATTAAAAGATACAGTCAGATATCGTTCTCTTCTTTTGTGTTAATAAAATAAACTCGTTTAAATTTAGAATCAATCTGTAGATTAAGTTTGTTAATAAGTTTCGTCGATGTCTAGACGATTAAATATTTCTGTTTAATTTAAAAATAAATGTTGGGTTCTTCGATTATTTAAGTGTTCTGTCCGTTATCAAACCCAGTAAAGACCCATGAGAGAAAGAGATGCTTATTATAATATTGAATTGTATAATTGCTAATTTGGATAAATAAATGTTGTTTGTTTTAAAGTCTATAATTTTTCATTTAAAAGCCCATCATATTTAATTATTACATTTTGGCTACCACAACGTGGGGCGAATTAAGAAGGAGTCTCTTTTGTTTATTACAATATATATATATATATATATATATATATATATATATATATATATATTGTAATAAACAGGCGTCTAAATAAAAGATTATTAAAGGAGAACAATTAAACAAATTTTATTATCGAAGTTAATTACAATATAATATTTGGTATCTCAGGGTCTTTATCTGGGTTTGATAAATGGGTGAATTTTATACACTCAATTACATTTAGCTTTTTAGGTAAATTAATTCGTCTGAACCTCGATGAATTTTGTTGCGGACGAAAATAAGATTAAAGATTGAATTTAAATTAAAGAACTAAACAATTAAAGAAGTAAATAATTAACGAAGTGAATAATTAAAGAAACGGAATAATTAAAGAACGATCTGACATATCTTTTAAAAGAGGTTTACAATCAATTTTAGAGTTTTATACTTACGGCCGCCCAGGTCTCAATTTTTGGTTTTTCTGTGCACACGATTTGGGGATATCACTGCCTCTACTCATTAGAATTTGAACACACGGTAGTTGCTCTGGATCTCTGCTATCCTGGAACCTCGATCATCTCACCCTCAGCCAGTTTCCGGACGTAGGTCTCCTCAAAGTCTCTCTATGCAATAATTTGTTCAGTTTGTGAAGCAAAACTTCTGCTTCCAAACTGCGATTTTATAAGTCTCTCCGTCAAACTGGTTACTTGCGTTTTATGTAAACTATTAGCTCGCCGTTGGACTTCCTAGATAGCCCTATTCATAATTCTGGATCCACTAACTTTTACTGTTTCTATTTCTCTATGTGGACCGAACTGCTATGTCCCAGTTCTCGACGTAGACTTTTTCCTTTCGCGTCTTGCCGCTGACTGAAGATTGCTTTCGAAACTGTTCTATGTCCGCTGCCCAACTTTTTATAATATGAATTTGCTGAATTGATGTCTGCCTGCAACTGTGTCCACCGTCCAACTAACTAACTTCGTCTCGTAGATTTTTGAGCGCGTACCGCTTTCTCAACTCCAACAATACATTATTTCTTTGTGTCGCCGCGTATGTGTTGCGGCGTATGCTTTATATCCAATAATAAGTCCTCTACAATCCAACTTTATAATTATAATAATGAATTAATTACTAATTACTACAATATATATATATATATATATATATATATATATATATATTCACGTAGTAAGTTAAATCCAAAAACGATGAATAAGTTTACTCAAACCAAATACAACTTACGCTCACAGGAAGTAACAAAGAACAACTACAACAACAAAACCTAAGACCCCCGTCGGGAAGAATGAACGATACAGCCACCGATTCTTATTTTAATCACACATGCAGCGTAATGTCACAGAATTTTCATCTGTAGATTCAATTGGAAACCGTGTCATTATATAGTATTCTTGTTAAAATGAAAATGTGTTTTATAAATTATGTAAAATTTCTTTTTTCTTCTATAGTGATAATTATGGCAACTTTGTTGAAATCTCCGGTTTTTAAAATTTTACAAAAAATTATAAATTAGTTTTAGTATTCAAATTGCAATTGTTAAAAATCTTCCGGGGTTATAGAAAATAAATTATCTCTCTATTTAATGACGTACACACCCGATTTCTTCTCGTGTACAAAATAAATAGACAGATGGATGGTTTTTGTTAATCACTCGGCATGGGAACCAAGAAATGATGGCTTCCCGCTACTTTTTGGCGTTTAAACGTATTAAGTATACGTTTCTACATCAAAATAGAATATAATAAATATTCATCTTTGTTTTCAGGATGAAATGAAAACTCACTGAGAGAAATTTTACTTTTTCTTGCTCTCCAGATTTATCTTATCTCAAATGATTACGAAATTCTAGATAAAATTCTCGGGTCTCAACCCGGGCCAGTTGTTCGTTGAAAAACGACGTTTTGACGGCAAGCTCCGCCATCTTCATCAGGTTAACCTTGATGCCGAGACCGTGGCACACGTACTTATACGCCGTCCTGAACTCCCCTCCCCTGGGTCCTGTGCTACGTCCCGATTGAAGATGGCGGAGCTTGCCGTCGAAACGTCGTTTTTCAACGAACAACTGGCCCGGGTTGACACCCGAGAATTTTATCTAGAACAGATTCACTTGGAAAGCCGTCGCTCACTGATTACGAAATTATTTGCAATAAGATTCTACGCCGACCTCCTGTGGTCTAGGGTTCAGGGTGACTGCCTCACATCACAGAAGTCCCTGGTTCGAATCCCGGCGAGGGCATGGATGTTTGAGTGCGTGAGAGAAACTCTCGTCAAATCACTCCCCCGACAAGGAAAAATGAGTTACTGTATTGAGTCACTAATAAACAGAGCTGTTGATGCGACTGTAAATAAATCGATAAAAAATATTCTACATCGTTGTCATTTGAGATTCAGTGCAATGTTATTTATGTTGTAATAATCAAATGTAAGGCGTTTATTAAATGAAATGTTTCAACAATTAACAAACAAAATTTTTATTTTATTTTGTGGCCATAAAAGACAATTACAAACAAAATTTGAAATATGTTCTATCCGACCCTTAACTGGGTTTCATAATGAACACAAAAAAATTATTTAAAATCTTATTAGCAAAACAGCTTACAATTTACCTAAACAATATGTCGATAAAATGAAAGAAATTAAAAATAAAGAAATTAGCTTTGAAGGACAATTAAAAGAGAACGAAATCTGACTTTATCCTTTAATTCGCGTTTACAATATTATTCAAAATTATGTTACTTACGGACCGTCGGTCTGGTACCAGAACAATCAAATTTACCTCGTTCGGACACTTTTACACTCTTTAATTATTTAATATCAGGAATTGGTTTTCACTGATTCTACATATCACTATAAAATTTGGCAAGATTGGTTGTATTCCGTTGATTGCTCCGCTCCACAATAATTTACCAATATTCTCCTGGATTAATTTATCCGCGAAGATTTTGGAAAGTTCTATTCTGACGAAAACTGCTCTTACTTTCCAATATTTATGCTGCAATACTTCCGTGAATGTTTTCTTTGTATTAATTTACAACTTTAACTAGTTATACATTGACGATGTCTAGTCTCTGCTCAAGTTATATTACTTGTTCTGCTCCTCGTAATGTTTCTCCGCCAACTCACTATCATAATGCTTACGAGTTTGAGCGCGCATACGCCATTTTTGACTTTTCGGCAAAGCAAGCAATCTCGCTTCTCCATTGTTGCTTTGTTCGATCAGACCGCTATAATGGATTTATCAAACAATTCAAATTTTATGTCCAAACAATTAATGGCCTAATTAACTATTGCTACAATATATAAAGTGTTCCACACACAAAATTCATAATTATTGTCCGATAGGGGTTCACAAAATCATTTTTAAGAACCGGCGGAATTTCGGTCTGCGGTAACCAATCCGGCGTTGAAAACTCCGATCTATTTGAGGCTTAATTTATATTTTCAGGAAAGAAAAGGAAGAAAAGCAAAGAAAACAATAAAAACATAAAAAAGAGGCAATGTGCAAGAAACAAGTTGTTATGCTGGTTTTTTTTTTACTTTTCAACTCCCAGACAATGGAAGACCCGAAAAATCTGAATAATAATGTTAATGTCATAATAATATCAACAAATTTCAAATCCAGAATAATTAAATAAGTGACTGGTAAATTTTATTTTGAATTAGTAGATATCGATGTCTTCTTACATAAGAAACTAGAATTTTACGAAATTAGAGGACATGTCCTCTCATTAATACCTTCGTACTTGTTAGGAAGAGAGAAAATAGTAAGGAACAGCAAATGAAATATGAAATGTTCAGAATCGGAAACTGTAGAACTTTGTTCTTGTCCTACTAATTTCTATCCTATTTATAAACAATCTACGAAAACACTTTCTCTAGAATTGATTATTTATGCAGACGCAAGGCATTCGTTCATGGTAGAAAATGAGCCGGGAAAAAAACATACGAAGAACCTGAATTTATGTAATTAAAATAGTAAAATTTACTACAGTGTCCAAAAAAGGTAATTAGTATCAAGACTTAAAATAATTATAATAATGACCGACTTTTGGATGCCAACATTTAATACAGGCACTTATAATTCACATATAGCACTCTTTATTTTCATTTAGCAATTTATTGAAACCCGAAATCAATTTTCACAGATATGTATTATCATTTTATTTTTAGAGTAAAATTATCTTGTGTTCAAAAAAGGTAATTAGTATCAAGACTTAAAATAATTATAATAATGACCGACTTTTGGATACCAACATTTAATACAGGTTCTTATAATTCACATACAGCACTCTTTATTTACATTTAGCAATTTATTAAAACCCGAAAACAATCTTCACAGATATGTATAATCATTTTATTTTTATAGTAAAATTTTCTTATGTTCAAAAAAAGCTAATTAGTATCAAGACTTAAAATAATTATAATTATGACCGACTTTTGGATGTCAACATTTAATACAGGCTCTTATAATTCACATATAGCACTCTTTATTTTCATTTAGCAATTTATTGAAACCCGAAATCAATTTTCACAGATATGTATAATCATTTTATTTTTGTAGTAAAATTTTCTTATGTTCAAAAAAGCTAATTAGTATCAAGACTTAAAATAATTATAATAATGACCGACTTTTGGATGCCAACATTTAATACAGGCTCTTATAATTCACATATAGCACTCTTTATTTACATTTAGCAATTTATTAAAACCCGAAAACAATCTTCACAGATTTACAAAATCATTTTATTATAACTGTACTTTTATTTCTTTGCATTTATAATAAATCTCAGCTTTTCATTCGAAATCCATTAACAGCACAATTATATTAGATATTTGAAGAAAAAGTTCTCGGGTTTCCACCAGGGTAAAACAGCGATTGTAACGCGACATTTAGGCGAAGTGTCGGGACACTTCGCCTAGAAGATGACGGCAGTGCATTTGGTCGGGTGGAAAACCGAGAACTCTTTCTTCAACAAATACACCGGGAAAGCCTTCGATCTTGGATATTAGATATTTATTTACATAAATGACAGTCAGTTTCTATGACGAGACAATTACAGAAAAAGGTAGTGATGCGACAGCATTAGAATGATTACGGGTAAAAAAATACTTCAATTAGTTAGTCAATAATTCAATCTTAATGTGATTAATTCTCTTAAGAACAACGTCAGTGTTTAAAAGAAGCTTTTATATTCTATTTGTGATTGTAACTTCCTCGCCAAATTATTTCGTGTTCCCCTTGAAATTCCCTGAACAATTTCTCGGACTTCCGTGAGGACCATTAATAGCCACCTTCCTCCCACATTATTTGAAACTTCTGGAGCGGAGTAAAGAAATAAAGTTTGTTTCCGGTAAATAATGTCTTTCTTTGGGCATGTCGCTCCGGCACGTTCCTTCCGCCAGTGAGGTAAAAATTCAATTAGCCGCCAACACCGGAGGAGAAGGGCACAACTTCGTGGCTCCCGCATTCTCCAGCCACTTTCGCAGACGGCTGCTGTGTCCGGCCAGCAACGATAAATCAACAACGAGACCGTGTCGGAATTCCGAGCCGAGCTGCGTGGAATGTCTACGTGGACGACAGAAGGACTTGCTCCGGTAAAGGGCCCCACATAATAATATCGCAGTTGTGGGATTTGGGCCGCGGCCAGGCCGTTTATAAAGACTATCTCGCGCAAACCAAAAAGGGAGTAGGGACTTTTTTTTTTTACGGTGGCTGCGAGCCCATCTATTAATCGGAACATAAGTTATAAAATGTTCGTGGAAGTAAAGGGGTGAATTGCTCCAGAAAACGTTGAGGTAGCGTGGTTTGAGATACGGTTATAATAGCATATCTGCTGGCTCGGCAAAGAAGTTAAATTTCGATATAACTTTTCAAGATCCGTATCTGAAAATAAATGTGCTCTCCCGTTTTGTTCCTAACCATAATGGCTTGAATGGAACGGGGCTTAAAGAAGAAAATCCAGACCTAAATAATTATTCCTATTACTAAACTAAGTCTTAATAAAAGGTGAAATATCTTAAACTAAATATTACTAACGAGACAAACAAAAGAAAAATTGAAACAAACTCGCAGATATCTAACGAATAAGAGATTAATATAAATTCCATCACATACTGTCCGCTATTCCTATTGGAATAGTCGGCCAGCTGCCTCCTAAACAGGCCAAGGCATGGCGAGGGGTAAGCTGCGTCCCCACAACAGACTTCTCTCCCGCTATCGGAAGGGCGTGGGACAAGTACCCAATGCCCGACCTACCCGATGCAGGTTTTTCTAAGGTTTTCCCTGCATTCATTTAGGCGAATGCCGGGTAGGATCCTTAAAATATAGCCCGGGGGCCCTAGTTAACCCTTGGCTACCTTCCTCTACCCTTCCGCATCCCACCTTTCAAATCTCTTCCTATGCTATTAAAGGGGAGTTGCCACCATGTTGACTACCCTCATGTAGCCTGTTACCCTAAAAAGAAAATTGGAACAGTCGGCCAGCTACCTCCTAAACTGATCGAGGCACGGAGAAGGTACTGCTGCGCCCCCACAGTAAACCCCTCTCCCGCCATCGGAAGAGCGTGGGACAAGTACCCAATGAATGCCCGACCTACCTGTTGAAGGTTTTCTACGGTTTGTCCTGCATCACTTTTAGGCGAATTCCAGGTATGATCCTTAAACTAGAGCCCGGGGACCCTAGTTAACACTTGGCTACCTTCCTCTACCCTACCGCATCCCCCCTTTCAAATCCCTTCCTATGCTATTAAAGGAGAGTTGCGCTACCCTCATTGAGCCTGTAAAAAATTGTATACATTAACACAATTAATGAACATAAAAATTAGTGTTGATTAATTTTTTAATATCTATTTAGGTACAATCACCAATGTGTTGAATAAATTTTAATCTTCATCACTTTCTATATTGGAAATAATAGTTTACGTTAAATAAATATTTTAAGGGTTAGTTCGCTGATCACTTAGTTAATATAAAATTATACAATACCAAATTGGATTAATGACCAAAATAAAATTTATTTTATGTGAATGACAAGGGTGACGTAGATTTGTTTATATATTTTAATTGAATTGTTCATAGATTGCGGATGAAAAATTAAACTGCGACGCGTAGTGATAGTAAAGCAGGTGAAGGAATTTAGCTGAGAGTCTTACATTATTACTGTACCGCTATAGAGTAGTAATTACTGAATATATTTTATTGTTTAACTTTATTAGATACTAGCGATTTGAACACACGTACAACCTGAACAGGGCCCAAAAACATGTTTTAATGTTTAAAATCTTTATTTATAATAAATTCCTGACTCCATAGGCTGATGTTTTTTAATTTTTTTTAAAGAGATCAGATAAATGTAACTGTTTTCCGTTAATGTTACTACACCCATCCATACAATTTATTTCTAATAGTTCGACGTATTTACAAATTATATTTGACTTTTCCTTTTAAAATTCAACGGGGAAATCGCACGCGTGACGTATTAAGAAACACACAAGAAATACCATCGATTTATTTTGAAATCCGTTTTTTTCTGGTAGGAAATTGAGATATTTTAATTTTGTTGACTTAAGCGGTCTTTTAGTTTCGTCTGAAAACCCACAGTATGTGACGTTAAAGAATTACACGTGAAGTTTACCTTGACTCAGCAACAGTTTCAAATACTGGCTCACATTGATACGGAAAATAAACTTCGTTAACAGACAACATTTCAAGTATCTTAAAATATCTTTAATTTTTTTTTAGGGTAACAGGCTACATGAAGGTAATCCACATCGTGGCAACTCCCCTTTAATAGAATAGGAAGGGATCTGAAAGGAAGGAATGCGGAAGGGTAGAGGAAGGTTGCCAAGGGTTAACTAGGGTACCCGGGCTATAGTTTAAGGATCCTACCCGGCATTCGCCTAAAAGTAATGCAGGGAAAACCCTAGAAAAACCTTCATCAGGTAGGTCGTACATTGGTTACTTGTCCCACGCCCTTCCGATTGAGGGAGAAGAGTTTTCTGTGTGAACGCAGCAGTCCCTTCTCCGTACCTCGACCAGTTTAGGAGGCAGCTGGCCGACTGTTCCAATGGGAACATCAAACAACTCTTACCGTATGCCCAAGGTAATGTCAGTGCGAGCCGAATTGAAATACGAGATAATAAATTATGCTTTATTAAATTTTAGAGTTGAATGTTTTTCTGCATATTCACAATTAGTTTCAAAAGTTGCAAAAAATGTCCACGAATAAAGTATTAATTGTCCAATACTAGCTTATACACTGTAAAGTACAGAGCAAGAGGTCTGAATTTCTAGTAAATAGGCACAGTTAACTGTCACAAACGTTCTGATGTTAATTCAGACGCATTTATCATGCCACAGTAATCTAATTAAGTTTTTATCGAGTCCTCAACCTTTAACAGTGACCTTCTTGAGTATATAGATTGGGAAAAAGCAATTTATAAAACCACGCACAAAAAAAAGTTCTTATCTCACCATTCTTTATCAGTCAGAGAAACACTTATCAAGTGCTCTGGAAATTAATAGTCGTCATATTGTTCAAATAGCCTATTTCTTTCGACTTTGCCCTTTAGTGACTCATTCTGTAGCTATTTCGAGTTCTATGAGTTTTGGAACGGTGTAGAGGAATTGATCACATTCCTCTCGTAGTCACAAAATTCTTGCGAAAATTTCTGAGTTTCATTGGTTTACTTACTACATTTTGTTTGAGCGATAGACTACATGAGGGTCATCCACTTAGAGGTCTCTCCTTTTTAATAGCATAGGAAGGCGTGCAAGTAACGCACAGAAACCTGTATCAGGTAGGCTGGGTTCTTGATACTTGCCCCACGCCCTTCGGATAACGGTAATTTGGTTTGCTGTGGGGACGCAGTATTCCCGGCTCCATGCCAGCACTGGATTTGAGGGGCAGCTGGCCGACTGGTCCAAGAGGGACGGCGTGAAACTCTTGCCGTATCCCCAGCGTCTGGGAGTCCAATACAAATCCTGGCTAGGTGTCACGAATGACGGGATCTTTATTTTAAAATACCTGGCTTAAAGCCTGAAAGAGGACAGAAAGCCTTTCTGGGACTAGAGCAGTTGGCTTACCTGTATCAGCCTATATCTATTTCCTACTATAAAAGGTTTTATAGACCTTGCTCACTAGCGCAACGCGACTGCCATCTTACAGGACATAAGTAAGAGAAAAAGCAAAAAATAATTACAGTAATTGTTTTATTTTCTGGCTCAAAATTTCACAGTGTGAGCATTTATTGCGCGACTTGATTATTCACAAAATTTCATTGATCAGAAACGTTTTGCCGCGGCTGAATGAATCAAATATCAATTTGGATATCTTCCACAATTACAACAAATTTCATATTTTATCAACTGAAAATATATGCGCTGTTACTTTATTATAGTTACTAGCTGGGTGCCCGGCGTTGCCCGACAATTTTATATAATATATATAGATAGATAGATATACATACACTATTTAAAACAATTATTAAATTTGTAGACATATAATTTTTCCATCTGAAATTAAACTATTTGGTGGTTTTAGCAATCTGCAGTTGGTAGCATTGCATAAAATTAATGCAAAACATTACGAAATACGCTGTCTTCAATAAAAAAATATTAATTTTGAACATTTAAGTATTGTTTTTATCATAATTCTATGTATCTTCCAGTGCGTATTGCAAGATATAATTGGGAAACATTTGGGTCCCTGATCCCGTTAAATATTCCACGTTAAAAGTCAAGTTATTTAAAAGAAAATTAATGCCATGGATTGTATAACCTTTCATAATAAATTATATTTATCACTCGATGTGGTATTGGTAGATTTAATTATACTTATTATTCAATCAAAATATTTTTGCTCAGCTTCATTTCTCAGAAATTGAACATCTATAACGTCGTTTCCAAAAATGGAAAACAAATTCTGCTATCCTAACCTCAAATTTTTGTTTCACGACACAAATTGCACGCAATAATTTGTTTACATTTATACAACTTTACAGAAATATATTGCATAAATTACAATTAATTGTACTTTTAATTCAATATAAATGTTCCTATTTCTGTACATACCTTTGACTGAGAGTGCATTAATTGAATAACGACCATAAAAACTTTCGGAGTTCCGTACGTCATTTTGAATACTTTTATAGTTACAAACATATAATTCAGCAGTCGTACCTTAGACAAATCTTATTATCTTCTGATATATTATACAGGATACAATAATACGTTATATTTAAAATTTTATAAATCTCGACCGACTAACATTTGAATGTATTATAAGGCGCCATATTGGCTTTATCAAAGATAGCGGGATAATTAACTATTCCAAATTAACTTTGCGCAAGGATGGTAAAGTGTTTCGTATTGTTTTTTATTACTATTCGATGGAGTAATACTGGAAAAAATTTTACTTTTTATTCAATCAAAATATTTCTGCTTTATTTCATTACGAAATACAGAACTATATTTAGGATGCGTCAATGTCTTGAAAACTTATGACGTCATCGTCTCGCGCAGTAATTTAACACTAATTCGTAACTTATTTCAATTATAATTATTTCCACGTTTATTCTAGGGGTTTCTCACCCCCACAGTACCGGTTCTCGATTTTGGCAGAATATATATATACCAATTTTTGTTAAATTCTGTCCACGCGATAAAATTTGTATACAAAACAACGTAAATACATACATACATACAAATATACATCATTTTTTATTATATAGATTAATTAATATGTTTCGTCTCGGGTATGGATTTCTAAGATGTCCTGTGAATCGCGAATGAACACAACCCAAGTAAAATAAAAATTACAAAAGTTGTTCTTCAACCTTTCTGCAAATTCTATGGAACAGAAACGTTAAGTAATGAATTTAAGAGAAATAGTTATAGGGTAGCTGGCTACATTACGGTCAGCTACTTGGTGGTCTCTCCCGTTTAACAGCATAGGAAAGGATTTAAATAGGAAGATGACGAAGGTTTTCCGAGAAAGACATATGTTATTGCTCATGCGTTTCAGATACTCATTGCAGAATTTATTTCATCCGACATTAATCAAACATAAATAATATGTAAATATTTTTCAAGCAAAATACTTACATTTTATCAAGGATAAATAAATGTTTAAATTGCATACATATCTGACTAAGGTGACAAATCCTCAACAATGCTACCAAGCATCACTTCGTTTCAAAACAAGGCGCTAGACGGGAGGAGACTGCGATACAAGAAAAGCGTAAAGGTGAGTTAACGAACCGTTGAGCTAGACTAAACATTGTTTAGAAACTTCATTTATTCTTTTTGCTCCTGTTTATATATGAAACAAAATTCTCATTCCCCCGCGAATGAGCCTCCCATTTTGACGAAACCCTCGCAATAGAAACCCCTATTCACCAGGGAGGAAATTATAAATTGTAAGTTCGTGTTAATATTTTCGATAGACGACATGACGGACGACGACGACGACGTCTGTCCACTGTCCAGGCGCGTTTCCTCCACGTCCTTGACTCAAGTTTCAGCGTTAGACGAAGCCAACCCCTCCCTCTGTAATCGTACGACATCTCCTCAAGATATTTCTGCCAGTTTCGTCTACCCAAATTCTATTTAAATTGACAATCACCTGCCTGGTTCCATTCAAAATTTCAGTTTCTAAATTATAAATCTAAATTCCAAATTTTCAACATTTAGGAACATTGCTTAGATAGTGAAACGTTTGCGCTGTTGGTGCTCATGTCGGATTTAAAAAATTCCGAAGAAAGACAGCTGTAACTACCAGAGTTCGTCGTGCTCGACATCCAGTTAAGGACCAACTGACACTCTGTTACGGAACGTTGTTATTCTCATAATTGTACTAATACGCGATGAGATTATTTTCACAGAAATTGGAACTTTCACTGCACTATGATGACGAAACAGTTTTTTTTATCCGAGCGACCTGCGGTGACTGTAAATTTCACGTCCGACAATCTCTGGATTATTCCATCTGGTCGCTACAACATTGAAGTCTCCTCATGTGCTGAAACAAGTTTAGCATCGTAAGTTCTCGCGTGTCTACTACGTAACAACTCATTTCAATTGTGCGCGCTCTACAAAAATCTTGCGTTTGATTTTAGGCGAAAAACGTTCGAAATTCCGTCTCTCTGTCAGCACAACGACGGCCATTTGCAGCTTCCGTAACAGAGGGAGACAGCTCCTGATGATAGCAAGCTGTCGTATCCTGGTAAAGACCAACTCACATTCTCTTATGAAACATTGTACTTCATTTAGTATATTACATTAATTTTTATGAAATTGGCGACGATCCTCAGCCCACGATAACAAAGTGGTCCTAAGGCCACCAGATTGCCACATCTGGACTCTACAGGACTCAGGGCGACTAGTCTGGACAGACAAGTCATCCATCGTAGGTTCTGTCTGGTCTACTACTCTTTATGAAATCAAAATACAAATATCCATGAGTGTTCTTCAGTCCAGACGAGAATCGCTGACGTCATACTATAACACAACGAGGGCCGTTTTCACCTTCCAGGACGCAGGAAGACTGCTTCTGCCCAAGCAACTGCCGGAGAGGCACCATCGTCCGTGGAAGATTATTCTTCAGTCATTTTAAAATCTCTTACATGTTCCCAAAAAGAACTTACTCATTAGAAACTTCTTTTTGTAATAAATACCAAAACCTATTACATTAATTTATATATTTCAAACGTTTGAGTCATAAATGATCCGAGTCCTGCTGGTGAGCAAGTACTAATATGAAACGCTTTGGAGGCACTTAAATTGTAAGGGCGAAATGATTTCAAGAACGAGTGACTTGCTTTAGAACCAGTTACTTAATTTGCATACTGATCATCACCAGAACCCAGCAGCAACTTGTGCCTATGTTCCACAGGACATAAATAAATTTAGAGTTAATACTTGTGTTTTAACTGAAGTATTTAAAATGGCTACATCCCGGTTGCTCGTCCCTCTTATAATGGCACCTGGCTCTCTGCGCTAAGCACAGAAAATCTATCTGGAATGAGAAATGCTAATGCTCAGTATTCCGTTTCACCCCACCGCTCAAAAAACCGCCATATTTTCTGTGTTCAGCGACTGTGAGCACATACAATACTGCCAACATGTGTGACTTGTTTCTAAAATTAACTTAATTTATAATAGGAAGCAAAAATACTTATATCTTGCGAATGTACGGCAACTTTTTTTTATAAATTTTTACGCTTTTAAAAGTTATATACCATAGAATATGTAGACGGAATCAGAAAATTACCATATTAGCGGTTGGTTCTTTTGGCGTAGTTTATTGGTAACAAAATCCTTCAAAATTTGTTATTGTTGCCTGGAGTGGTGAAGCACAAAGTTAAACTCCCGAGCCACCACTGAACATTATCTATAAAATTTTATAGACATTGAGCCTAGTAGCAGAAGCTCCTGCTTCCTGCTTTATAGTAGGATGATATTTTGCACGCTTGTATCAGTGTGTTAATTCGTTTTAATACTGATCGTTTTCCTTTTAAAGCGTACCTTAGCAAAGCCATTTTCAGGAAAATTATTAAACCAATTATCATTAAGACTTTAACGTATTAGGTCATCTGTGTATTTTTTTCTTTAATAAGAATAATTTTTAAAATAAAATCGGTTTGTATAATTTGTTTATTCTACGGTGCTGATTTACATTCGTACTCGTCTTGGCTTTAATTTAATTTAAAGTTGCATGAGAATCGCTGTCCTGTCAGGGTGAATCTGGACCACCCATCATACAATCCAGACCTAACCCTCTATTGCGATTTCTACGTTTTCGGACCGCTGAAAAAGTTCCTCTATATTTGTTCACTTATGTTTGCTTCCCAGCTGTCGTTGAAGTACAGAGGTCTGCGATGTGGTGTTTTGCGATTGTATTTCTTCTGAGAATAGTATATGGTGAATAGTTAGTAGTTGACTGCATTGTTCACAGGTTGGCAGGACAGCAGTGAACGATGAAGACAAGATGGCTAATAAAAAAAATTGACTCTTTGTTTGTGTGTATGTATGTATCTTCCGCATACAAATATACACCCGTTGAACAAATTTGACCAAACTTCGTACACGTGTTCCATTTGAACCGGAACAATCTCTGTACGGGTAAGGCACAACTAACACCTCAATGTAGGTGTAAATTTTCAAACAAGCTAAAACCGGAGATATTTGCGTCGGAAAAATATTTTTCAGGGTCAATGTTTCTCCAGAAGATTTTTTTGTGTATATAACTTAATGTTCCTATCACATATACATTTTTCTCTGTTTCCGCAGAAATATAACACTCTCGCACAAACCTATAACATTTACCCTTACATTTAATACGCTCTTCGAGTAAATAAGAATGGATACAGAAGTAGTAATGATTGCGTCGTTCGTTGTCACTGACCAATAAGGCAACCTGCCACTAATCACATTGTTGTAGCGTATGAGAAATGAATTTTAATTTTAATTCCAATATACGTGGCAGTCGCTCCAACATTAGTTAACCTGTCTTCTCTCGTCTCTTTCCGACTGACGTAAGCTGAAAACGCACGAACTTGTTTCCATCGCTTGTTGTTAAAGGCTACTGACGTCTTTTGTGTTGTGAAAGCTGTCAGTTTATAAAATAAAATTCCACCACAATGAACATCAATTTTCACGACATCAGATATTTTTTGTTTGTGTGAGCTCAAGGGAATGGGAAGTTAATCGTGTTTGTATTTTCACAAGCTGAAGAAAGTCAGTTTGGGCATATTCGTCAACTATTGGCGGACAATCGTTCATAGTAATCTCAAATTCCGGTTATAAATACTCTTAAAAATAAAATTCAACAGTACCGAAAATATTTTTTCGATTCGCTTCACAATTCACCAGAAAGTTTAACTGAAACAAGAAATATTGAAATTTTTATTCCAGAAAAGAGAAATGAAAAATAAAAAAATATGCCTATTGAGAAAGTTACTGATGATTCGTTTGCCATGAATGAAAGTACATTATTAAAAAAATTAATGAGTGAAGATATAATACTAATACAACAAAAATATTGCAAACGACTTCAGTATTTATATTGCCACGCTTTAAAAATCTTGCCACTAGATTATCTTAAACGACGACCAATAGATCTACTATTGAAATATAATTGTGACTTAGATGATCTTAGAATCTGTGAAATTTAGAGTTTCAAATATAAATCCATTGAAGTTTTTGAAAATTTAGGGGATATGGACGCATTTTAAATTTTGCAAAAACTTACGAACTTTCATTACAAAACACGTATCCAAATTTAGGCATAGCATTAAGGATTTTCTTAACAATGCCTGTAACAACAGCCTCCTGTGAATGTAAATTAAAAATTGTAAAATCGTCTATTGGACAAGAACGATTAAAAACATGTCTATAATATCAAATGAAAAATATGTTGTCTAAACATTAAATTATAACGATATAATAGATGTGATGGGAAATGAAAAAGCGAGAAAATTTACTTTATAAAACATGTTTTATAAAGTTTTATGTTTTTATTATATTATTTAAATGCATACCTATGTTTTGTAATTCTTTTATTTTGTTGTCATTGAATATGATTGAAAATTTGTTCATATAGGTTATAGATTATTTATTCATACAATTTCATTATTTTGTATATAAGGCAACTAATTTTGATTAGGTTATTAGTATTTAATATATTGCAATTAGTAAAATTTAATTTGTTAAATTAACATTTTTAATTTTTTGGAATTATTGTGTTACGGGGAGATCTGGACCACAAAATATCATTGGTCCAGTCTCGTGTCCTATAATATTTTTCATTTCTAGACAATGTCTCGTTCTACACGGATCCACACCCTCGGGTAGAAACCAGGTATCCAACTGTTACGTGCTTCTTCCCAGACTGCATGGATTGTCTCCCGCACTCACTGGCGTCTTGTTAAGTTCCAAACCCTTGCCATCTAATCTGTATATATATATATATATATATATATATATATATATATATATATATATATATTTGTGTGTATGTTCCTTACACAAATCTACACCAGTGCAGCAAATTTCACCAAATTTCTCACACGTGTTCTTTACGACCAGGAAACAAACCCTGTCGGGGTGAGACACGTCTACCAACCCCAGGAGCGGGGGTTGACGGGGGTGGAAATAGCCAAACATGTTAAAGCAGTGGATATTTGAGTCTGATAAATACTTTTAGGGTTCAAAGAGATTTATAGTGTTTCTATCGATGTTATCTAACTAACTCAGTACATCATGGGAACGGAGCACCTTTAGGGTTGGGGTGGATACAAGAAAATAACGCTAATACAATCGAGATTGGAGTTAAATCCAATTTTAGGGATGTAGCTGAGTTTAAGAATGACATTCAATTGGCCATTTAACCCCCAGGGGCGGTGCTTCATGGGGGTATAATTTTTCTAACAGGTTAAATGATCGATATTTGAGTGTAATAAATAATTGTTGAGGTCATACGGATGTTGTTTGTTAAATTTCAGCCCCTTTCGGCATGAGAGATAAGCACAAATAAGGGTGGGGGTGGAAATATTCAAACATGGTAAAACGGTGATGTATTCCTTGAATTAAACTATTTCAGGGTCAATGTGTTCAACCCCTTTCGGAATGGAAGGTGACCACATTTATGCATAGGGGTCGAGTTGTGTTACATAACAGAAAAATAACGCAAAAGCTACCTAGATTGGAGTCAAATCGGGGGTTATGGATAAACGACATCTCGGGCACCCAGCTAGTAAACAATAATAATGATCGATGGTCCTGGGTTCGATTAATGGTCGTGTCGAGATTTTCCTCTCCCTAATCTGTTAATTTATTTTCACAGCCTCTAGAGCTGAGCTTGCTAGAAAAATGTATCGTCAGTGTTGGAACCAAATATTCCTTTATGAGTACGAATGTAAATCAGCACCGTAGAATAAACAAATTATACAAACCGATTTTATTTTAAAAATTATTCTTATTAAAGAAAAAAATACACAGATGACCTAATACGTTAAAGTCTTAATGATAATTGGTTTAATAATTTTCCTGAAAATGGCTTTGCTAAGGTACGCTTTAAAACGAAAACGATCAGTATTAAAACGAATTAACACACTGATACAAGCCGGACGAATTACACCACAAATTTATTGCTGCGATGGAACAAATGTCTGAACCTGTATGAGGATAAATAGCATAAGATACGTAGAATAGTAGGAGCCTACGAATTTTTTGGCTAATAAAAAATGGGAGCCTAATGATTTACGATTCGCCTTTGTATTATAAGAAGAGTTTAAAACATTGGGCCCTAAAGTAAATTTATTAGTTTAATTAATATACTATTCATGGTTTTATATAATTATAAATTTAGTAACACCTGCAATAAATCCAATAAAAATTTCAAACTCCGTATCATAGTTAATAAGAATGCAATTAATGGATTGATGCAGATATCTTAGCGATGCTTGAGCTCCTTATTATCTTAATTCTAGAGATTAAATGTTGAAACTTGCTAGAATTTCTCCTGATATGTAAATTTCATATTAGAGTTTTTATTTTGTTTTCGTCAAAGAAACGTGCAGGTTGCAGTTAAAAAGTAAAAACTTATAAATTTTGCGCTTAGAAATATTTAACTACATAACTGAATACGAGGCACTAAAAATTCTGTTCACTTCTAATTAACAAATTAATTACATCGATTTGTTTTGCACTCTGAATTTATAAATAAAAAATTTGAGGTTAAGAACTCTAACAATTTGAATTCATACATCCTTTATAGAGGAGGAAAATTTTGCAACGATGAAATTTGTCGTAATTGAATAGAGTTGTACGTTGAAAGTAACATGTCGACATAAATTACTGTAACTTTGGAATTAACTTGTCTGTAACAGTGAAACTTTGTCGAGCTCCCGCTCAATCTAATTGTGGCAACTGGCTCTCTCGTTCCATGAAGAAAGGACACAGGGATTCCCCCTGAGTCCTAGCAACGTGTTCCTTTCAACACGGGCCGATTGTAGGGGCAAACTAAAATGCGATAAGGATTTTGCAGTCGCCTCTCAATTACGCCAGCTGAAAACGGTAAAGTACAGGTAAATTAGCACATGGATTTTGTTTTAAAATGAATAATTAGGTTACTACCCATACAGTTTCCCCACAATTCAATATTCTAATTTTTACTGCTGCTTAATTTTCAAAGCCTTTAATAATTTGGTTAATTGTACCCTTGTGTAGAGTATAAATCAGCAATTACTAAATTCAATGAAAAGGATCAATTAAGAACTTTTATCGGTTAAATCTACGCTGAAGTTTCTTAATTTCGTTAATTGTAAATTCGTAGTCGAATGTATTCGAGTTAATAATAAAACAAAAATAAAAATTATGAAAAGGTATATATAATAATAATATTATGTCAATTTGAGATATTCTACTGGCAGAAATTATTGGAATGTAAAACATAATTAAAAACATAAAAACTTTCGATTTTATTAATTCATTCCATAAGTCCTTAAACTTACTTTATAATTATTAGAAGCTACAATTAATAACAATTATAATTTAACATGCACATAAGTAAAAATCAGGAACTCAAATTTCCCTGACCAGCATAACTAAAAGTACTGTATTGTAAAAATAATAAATCTTAAACGTTACAAAGGTTGTAATATAATATTTACAGGATTCAAATAAATTAAATACGCACTAGGTAAAAAAAAGAAATATTTAAAGAATTAACTATCATAAAAAAAAATAAAACATCTCACGCACACTATGAAAAAGCACAAACACAAAGCGACGGGGAAGTCACTTCAAGAAAACAGAACGACGAGGAATCCGCATCTTCATTACTTTTCTTGTCGGATACTTCATTTTGAAAAACATTTTTGATACGTCCAGTTAAGTTTTCAATTTATAATTTGTTACACCCTCATCCTACATGTTAAATTTACTTAAATAAGGTTAACTAAAATAGACGAAAATAGGCTTTTAAAATAAGAATTTATTGAGTAATCTACATTTTTCAGTCAGTTATCATGTCATTCTTGAGGTAACAAAAGTAATCATTATCTTTGTTATCACGAGTCCAAGCGTTGATTGATAAAAATTATTGACGAAAGAGGTTTTATTCATGGTTCTTGTATATATGATTCGGAATAGAATTCATTTTTTATTTTTAGTTTGATTTGTTCAGTGAAGACAGAAACAAATTATATTTCTTTTATGTATGGCTTTAATTAGGTATGTAATAAAAGTATTCACTGTTACATCTTTCTGGGTGAACACTTGTTCCGTTACAATTAGTTCCGTACTGAAAAATAGTAAAGCGTATAAGAAATCTAATTGATTTCACTGAACATTTGATTATTATCTTTAATATGTCAACCGAGCCTCGACAACGTGACTTCCGGGACTGTTGGATAGTTGGATTTTTTTTCCTTGTCCGTATGAATACAAAAATCATCTAAAGAGAAGTGCTTGTTACACTTTTTTTTGCTTCAGGTCGGAATGGTGTGGGTGGTTTTCTTGGTATTACGCTATGCCTAGAGTGACCTCCAGTTTAAATTAAAATAACGAGATTCAGAGAGTGCTCATAGCCTTATTATCGTTCCGAGATTCTTCTAGGATTAAGTTCTTTTGTTTATTTATATATTTTAATGATATCGCGTGCAAAAATAGGGTAATACACCCTGATAAGTGATAGAGGGTAGGTTCTTATGGCCCGTTAACAGCGAAGCTGGTCGGCTGTTGCCGTACTACTGTCGAGAGCAACAATGGAAAGTAATTAAGGACGGTTAAACCATGCGTAGGCGACAAAGAGTTGGATAAATCAGAAGTATGCAACAAATTGAGGCTGAAAAGACGACGAAGAATACTATGAAAGGCTATGACGGAGCTTTCTCTCAGATTTCTAACTGTAATTGAAGAAAATACCTAGGTACAATACTCGTACAAATGAAATATTATAGATATTTGTAATCATTCTCTTCATCTTAATTTTAATAATGCCTTTGACCTCCTAAAACTAAAATATTACTACAGTAACAATTAAATTTAGTTTGATAATTTGATAAACGGGCTTAGCAATAAAACTGATCGAAAACTCAGATTGTCTTGAAAGTACCAGATTTAACGAGTATCTGATCGAGCTTGATATTTCTATATTAATCATTAAACTTACATTACACAAATATTAGCCACATGTTTTTCATGTAATTGAGCTTTTCTGCATCCTCGGAATATGCTAAGCAGTATAACGCGAAGGTAGGCTCGACTTTATTGACCTTTCGTGGGGAACATGCAACGGGAAGGCTGCCAACGTTGCTACCCACACTAATCCATTGTGGTTCATTAGGTTGACCCTGTTGTCTTCGATCCTAATTACTCGTGTATCTAGGGTGACTACATGACGCATACTTCCTATGAACAAAGCATCATTCTATCCAAAGATCGAGGTAATTAAATTTCCCATCTGCACTTTCTATATGAACGAATATTAATAATCTCTAGTATAAAAAATTTTAAGCAAAGTATTCAAAGCTGAAAACAATCTCGAAGCGTTTGTGTGTCCTGTTGCTTGTTAACATTTACTCATTTTTAGCCACTCCAACACCATGCATGGGACAGATGTTTTTTGATGTGTGTGCATATAATTGTTTAAAACAAAATGCTACTCGAATAACCCGTCTTTTCCTCTAATTGCATTCACCACATAGTAACAAATCTTGACCAAAAAATAGGTATTCGGCTGCACTCGACCAACGATGCGGTAAAACGTTTGGATGAATTTTAATGAAGACATTACTCATTTTAAAATAAAAAGTTATGGCTAAAGTTAAATGTGATAAATATAAAACAGAAAGTTATACTTAACATTAAATTTGCCTAGCTGGCGTCACAGAACTAGGTCGCTCAAGACGCGTCGGACACAATCAGCTTATTTATTTGCATGGCAGTTGGAACCATAAATTTGGTGTTTAAACATGCAAACTTTTATAAGACACATACAAATATTTATTAAAACAAAATAACAAATTTAACTATGGCGATTAAGTATTTGAAACACAATTTTATTTTACACTGTAGGGCGTCAGTAGTTTCACTGCACATAAAATCAAGAGATAGCTAGCCGCTTCATTACTTACCCCAGTTCAAACTTCCGGTTCGGCGAAATAACAGGATAATAACATGTTAATTATCTCATTATATACATTTCTCTTTCTCACTCATCAATCTGTTTATTTTTAAGGTTTTTCACATTTATGTAAAAAAATTTATTGCTTACGTAATAATACTTTTCATTTATGTATTATCCTATTTTATATTTTACTTCAATTTGTCTTCATTTTAATATTTATTATTTTGTATCTTCTTTTATATCCATTAAACACTTTTTCATAGGCGTGAGTAATGTTGTTCTTTTTAAGTATATTTTCATAGTTTTGTTTGCATCATTGGTTTATTTTACTATCAGTTTATATAATGTTGCTTTATATTGACCTATTTCCTCAGTGGATGACTAATGAAATCAATAAATCTACATCTTAAAATAACAGCGATTTTATTCGAAGTACGGAACGTTCACTGTTCAGCTTCGCAAAAAAAAAAAATCAATGGGGGTAGGGTTAAACATCATCCAAGCCGTTACGTATAAACCGACCATCTTAAAAATTAACAGATTATTTACGAATAATTCGTAAGTTTCGCCTTTTAATAAGATGAGTAGTCGTGTTGATATTTCTACACCAATACAGACTCGATGTGGAATTAAGACTATTTTTCATACATAAAATAGAAACTAACGTCTGTTAAAAATAATAGCACTAAATACGACCTTCGTATAGAAAAATTTTAGATAGAGAAACAATAAAAAAGAAAATTTTAAAGTGACGGACGTTTCAAAGCGGATTGGTGTCTTTTTCTAACGGTGATAAACTTAAGACAGTCTTTATTGTCACGTACAGTGGCGGATGGTGCGATTGTGCTCATATGCTGCAGCACATAAATTAATATAGGAAAAGTTAATTTTTCTTCATAATAATTGAGTTTTATCAATGCAAATTTTTACTTAGATATCAAGTGCCCGCCTTGCGCCGAACTCGCTCCCGCTAATGCAGCCGGCTGGCAGTGTCAGTGCTACAAGCGGGCGTAACACAAGATTTCTGTCTGAAATGACAAATGCGCATGCGCAGTATTCTGCATGAGAGGTGGCCATATCAGACAGAATAACCAAAATATATTACAACCATTCTTATTTTAAAGTAGTTTTTATATTCAAACCGAAAATAATATTCCTACAGTTTGGGTCGAATTTTCTTAATAACTAACAATAAAAGTTTATTTTAAAGAAAAACATAATAAGGGGTGTCAGTGCGAAAATTTACGGAAGACCTGCATACAGTATTCCGAAATTTGGCTTTATTTAGTACTAGCTGAGTGTCCGGCGTATTATTTAAATTTTCTCGGAGTAGGAATTGATTCGACACTAACCTCTTGGTAAACATTTAATTAACCCAGCACCAATAGTGCCAATTTTACGAAAGTTACCCATTTACGGTCCCTTACCCGACCTAACGACGATGACTGACAGTATTCGGGAGCCCTCCTACTAAATAAAATGAAAGTGTCTCAAAACTCACGACGAATTAAAACAGAAAAATATACTCAATAATTTAATTGAGTCTAAAACTATTCCAGATACTTTAAAGGAGTAACTAAATACAACCGTTAACCAAATAGAGACCAAAATATAGCTCGCACCCTAAAAAAAAATTGCCGCTAACTTAAGAGGGTCAAGACTACTCCTAGTAACCTTTCCTTAATCACGTCCACCTCCACGAGGAGGAACAGAAAATTTCATCAACCACTATGATTAATGCGAAAATTAAATTCAGCGACTCCTATAACCCCGGAATCGACAATAATACCGTTCTTTTTTGCATTATTTTTTATGTAAACCCCTTCCACTACTACTCGTACGGTATAGGTACTTCCCTCCCTTGCCTTTTGGAGTTCAAATTAGACACATAAAAATTCTAGAACGACACTATCATATTAAGCGGCTTTGGAAACGCTAATAATGGCCGTTAAGGAAGTTTTTTAATTACACACCCACCAACCCACTCCTAGAGGTGGTAGGTATGTCTTAACTCCTCAGTGTTTGCTCCTGGATCGTAAGTAACATATGTATAAAGTTTTATAGAAATTGGTCTAAGAATTAAAGATTGTAAACGGAAATTTGTTTCACCCCCACTTTTAGGGGCTGAAGTAGATCTTAATCAGTATGGCAAATGTCCAAATTAAACTCAGTGACTTCTATAACCCCAGATTCAATATCAGTCTCCATTGTTTACTCATTACTTTCTGTAACGGCCTGTCAACCCCAATCCTCCCCCACCACCACACATAGAGCTGATCTACAACTTACCTGACATAAATATCAGAATTAACCTCAATGAATTCTATAACCCTGGGTTTGACACCAATTTCGGTTGTTTCCCGTATTGTGCCTTGTAATATAATAGTCTACACGTGCCCTCTTATCATAACGTCTCTTCAGCATAGCGGACCTAAGAGGGCGCAAGAACGCTGATGTAGTTAAAGACATCACTTTAGATATAGCGAGTAACTAAACACAACAACAACATAAATATTCACCCCTTCCACATAGGCAGCTGTGATGACGCTGCGTCTAGACGTGAGCATTTTAAGTACCTTATGCAGACATGCTCACGGCAGCATAAATCTTCTACCCTGTAAAAGTTCTTTTCATTGGAGACTTAAAATCATCAGGGAGGGGGAAAGGAGTCTTCGAATTGTTCAGAGCTTCTTGGGAACGACAGTCGTGTTCCAACCTCCAGACGGGTCGGTGGCTCCTGGTGCTATCCGCCAGTTTGTCTTAATTTATTTTATTTCTAACTATTAAATCTATTTATTCTTCATCAACTCCTATTTGACTGAAGTGCAGCGACACACCAACCACTACGCCTAGGTTCAATTAGTTGAACCCGAACCCTCACGTTACCGACTTTCCTATTTCCTGTTCTCAATTCTTCCTTTATCCTCTAGATCGGTAGCCAGGTGAGCTAACGGAGGTATAGCTCGGTTGGTGAACGATCTATCTGGACTTCCCATTTCCAACTGCTGGAATGTTACATGACCACAGTGGTGGAGTGTTACATGATGGCAGGTAGTATGTTACATGGCGGCAGCGATTGGAAGTATGTTACAGCCTTAAGGGGTTGAAATCATACACTAGAAACAACTGGATAAAAAGTATTAATCACATATACCCCGAAAAGTAATTTATCGACGCTAATATCGGTCGTCTTAGCATGTTTTTAAATTTCACCCTCGTTTACCCCTTGGGAGTTTCCTAACGCTTAGAAAACCCGACAGAAACAGTCACTGGGATGCGCACAACAATTCACCAAAGTTTCATCGCAATCGGATGAATGATTTAGGAGTGCATAGGGGACACACAGACATTCATTTTTATATGGAGAGATATACACGAAGGAAAAATACTTTCGTGTTAGACATGTACGTCAATTGGTGATAAATTATTCCGCTCTTAAAAAAAAATTATAGATAGCTAACAATCTCTGCCGATTCAGTGTATCGTTTCTGCCTGTGGTTCTGCTATAGTTTGCCTCTATCTCGTGTCTTCTCACCTCTCTCGGGAAATATAATTGATTTCTTCACATCTAACAATCGTTTCTCTACCTCACAGCACTCTTTTTCATCACCACAACACAATTCAATGTGTTTTAAAACTTCACTCTCCCCAGATCCGCTTGAAATTTCCTGTCCAGTACAATAACTCTGCCAAAACAAATTACTGGTCAATTAAATGATCACCATAGAAAAACCTCGACCTACCCACAAATCAGTTTCATAGTCTACATGACTGACCTTCGTTTGAAATCAATTACTTCTGCTATTGAACTACTGGTCAATTTCGCAAGACGAGAAAAAGATTTCACTAAAAATGCTCATATTCAACACCTCTTAACATTATAACATATATTTCATGCACAAAAATTTCGGGTTTTGATGTTGGTTTTTATATTGAAATTAATTGCTGGAACTATGCGGTAATTATATGAAAAAGATCATACTGAACAACGATAACATTCTTTTATCAAACTTTTGTACGTCAGCGTAAAAGATAGCGTGGGTATAAAAGGCTTGCAGACCTACTCAACTTCAATGTTATCGTATCTGATCTCCTACGTAACACTATGAAAACTTTACAGGTAAGAACTTTACTTTTCAATCATTCCAACCTCTGAGTAACCAAAAGATAATTCCTCGATATAGTTCAGTTATTCGGCGTAAATGATCGTGTTCTTATAGTTACATATCTTAAACGTTTTATATTCCCGATTTTCATGTGTTCGGTTCAGTGAATTTCTCTGTAACCCAAAAAAAAAATCTTTAGCAGTTTCTGAGGAGGTCTACAACTGAGAACAAGTAGATTATACATACTACAAAAATATGTTACGAGTATGTGTCACCACTTGACGAAATATAATAAATCAGTTCCATGCCATTGAGCTATACTTTCAGATCATATTCAAGCCAGCCATTGTACTGTTACTAAATTAATCGACTTACTTTTACAAACTTTTTAATCGAACCTTAAACATTGATTGTATATTATATGATTTCGCTAATAAATAAAATTGCATATGGCTTAAGAAAGTACATAATTCAGTTCATTTAGACATTTTTCAAAAATATAAATGTATGAAAATTTTATATGTAGTCATATTTAACCCTTTAGTGCCTAATGTAGAAATTATGCAACGTAACTTTTAGTATCACCCCAGAGGCTTTCTAAGAGCGCTAAATTGTGAAACAACATGCTCTTTAAGAAAATGTGAAATTTTTGGCATCCGTAGTCAGTTTAAAACATGGCTGTCCTTTTCTGTGAGTCAGCCCCTCAAGCCATTTTCTTTTACCGCCGGTCACCTTTTATTTTATGTTTTGTTTTGTTTTCAATAAATAAAATTTAAGCGTAATTCACATGTTTTTCTAATTTCACTAAAATAATATTTATCCAATTAATGACAATTATTGATAAATCAGACCTAATAATTTATGTTGAATATGTGCAACATCATGAGCCAAATTGCCTTTGATTGCGTTTGATATTTTTTGCCTATTTTTACGGTATTGTATTCACAAAAATACATCTTAAAAAATATAGTTTAAAAAATACAGAAACTCGTGCACTAAACGGTTAAACATGAATAAATTATAGACTCAATTAATTAATGTTCTTCACGGAGTACAATTTGATTAAAGTGTATTTGATAGGAATTTTTATCGTCAGACTCTGACCGGCCACACCCAAAGCGTTGCTGCTATCACGAGACAAGCAGATAATCTTTCTACCGCGAAACTACGTGAGATATGTGGCAAACTATTTCATAAAGACTTCAGAAACTGCTGATAATATATCTTCTTCTCTCTTTTTTTAAGGGTAACAGGCTACATGAGTGTAATCCACATGTTGGCAACTACCCTTTAATAGCATAGGAAGGGATTTGAAAGGGGGGATGCGGAAGGGTAGAGGAAGGTATCCAAGGGTTAACTAGGGCCCCCATGCTATGTTTTAAGGATCCTACCCTGCAATTCTCCTAAAAGTGATGCAGGGAAACCCCTAGAAAAAACTGCATTAGGTAGATCGGGCATTGGGTACTTGTCCCACGCCCTTCCGATGTCGGGAGAGGGGTTTTCTGTGGGGTCGCAGCTTTCCCCTCGCCGTGCCTCGACCAGTTTAGGAGGCAGCTGGTCGACTATTCCAATGGGAATAGCGAACAACTCTTACCGTATGCCCAAGGTCTGTGACCCCGGAACATACACCTCTCAAAACAGGCCGAGGTGCCTCGGCTTGTGGGAACCTTAGTTCAAAAACGGAGAGGAAAAGGCATATCCAAAGGTAGCCCCTTCGTATCTCTCCTAAAAGGTACTGCCTGCGAGAGAATATCCCTCGCAGGCCTTCATGCTTAACCTGATAATATATCTCTGTCGTAGCAACTGTTCTTTGGGGCCTTTTTCCTCATGGCTGAGAGTTTCTTTTAAGTATTTAATGCCATAATATCTCTCATACGTCCCGCTTTATTCAAAATTCACCGTTCCCGATTTTTTTTTCTTGAAATTTGTAAAATATTTGCAATAGTCATGTTCGCTTGTTCCAAGCTTATCAGATCGATAATACTGTAAAGTTTTAAGTCTTGCGTGAATTTAATTGTAAATTTATTTGGCTCAAACGAAACATGAAGGGTCTTTCGTCATGTGTAATGTTTGTTATATTAGAACTTGAGCGACCGCACCTAAAGTAATTTCCTCTTATCAAGAGTGTCAATTACCAGCAAGTGTCATGTCTTACATTTTATATTTTTGCTGCGATAGATACTATGTGACATACACAAAAAGTAATTGTTAATTTCCATAGAAATTAATCGACTTTATTTGAATATGTTTGTCAAATCAGAAGCCCTGAGACAACTCGCTAATGAAGTGAACACTCATTTTTCATTTTCAGAGGTAGTGAGTATAGTGGAACTAGCTATTCAATATATTTCATACACACAGTTCACATCATACATAATATTCTTTCTGTGACGTTTTAGAGACAGTCTTGAAATTTTCTATTAGATATTTTAGATTGAAAATCAGGCCTTTGCGTATGTTGTAACTATTTAACATGTTGTTTTTTTTCAAAGCAACAAATAACTATATTTATTTTTTCTTTGTTTCTAGAGTCTTCTGTTGCTGTTGGCCTCAGCTTTAACCGTCTTCAACAGTGCATTTGCTGCTAAATGCACCGAGTCTCCGATCAAAAAAGAAATAAACTGTAGACACGCTAGAATGAAGAATATTGATCCGAACCATCTTTCTTCCAGTGCCACGTATTTTGATTATTCCTACAATTCTGTTGACAAATTGTACAGTTATAGTTTCGAATCTTACCCTTTGATAATTATCTTAAAACTAAGTCACAACAAAATCGAAAAAATTGAAAAGTCAACATGTTCGATGCTACTTCAATTGGAATACATAGATCTTTCTCACAATCAGCTTTCTCACTTAGATCCGGAAACATTTAAAAATAACAACAAACTGAAGTATGTTCGAGTAAGTAATAATCCACTTTTCATTTCCAGCCTTGTGGCACCTACCTTGCAAATTTTAATTGCTAATAACGTTCTATTGTTCAAGATTGATAGGAATACATTTTATCGTATGCCAAATTTACAAATGATTAGCGCTTTCAAAACTGAAATAACCCCTTTTGGAGAAGACGCAGTGAATAGTTTGAAGCATTTAAAAAATTTTACTATATGGAATACTGATTGCTACGATGGTAATTTGTATGCAGGTCTAGCGTATCTTAACAAAAAGAAAATAACGAATGTCATAATATGCGACACATTGACGACGACTCAATCAAATCCCACGTACGAATCAGGCGCAACGGTTTCTACAGTTTGTTTTTATTTACTCACTATAGTTTCTCTGGCACTTATTTTTGCTTAGATATTGTAAATTTATAGTTCCCAAACTCGCCTTGTTTCTCCAGTGTATTCAAAATCTATGTCTGGAATAATAAGCATCTAAAAAGTTTGATTCTGTAAGTATTTTTGCTTTTATTTCACTAAATTAAACGTATACAATGTAACGTCATTATTTATATTCTCGTTTTTTCTTCTTCAGATTTTCTACAACTCCTTCGACTTCGTCGCCTTTTTTTTTCTATCAACAATAAAAACTCCATTGCAGGTGATGAAGTAGGTCTGGAATTCTACTGGTGCGTCAAGTGAAGTATGCATGGAGAAGTAAGTAGTACACGCTGTAGATAAGAAACACCCATGAAGGAAAGCTGCAATGTTGCAAAATGTTAATCTAAAATAACGCTGATGCTGTACGGTTTTGGAGCAGATTGTTTCGGAATGTTCTATCAGTTTTCCTTTAGAAGAATGAGGGTAATTTAAACGCAAAGCAAATTTACATCCCAGTTTTTTAAATTGTATGCCCTTTGTAACAATAAAACTCCATTGAATTAAATCTATTTCTCGTGAGTCGTGAGCCAGTAACAAGCTTATAATAGTGCTTTTGAACTGCATAGGCGACGAATGCGTTCCAAGTATTTATTTAACCAAATGTCTGTAATCAGATTTGTGATGTGCTACTTCCATTTTTTATTGAGATGTAAAACATTCTTTGCTTTGTGTTCATGTTTGAAGTTGTTTGAGACGCTAAAATTTGGGAAATTTCAATAAAAATATTTATTTATTTGTTAAAAATTTTTCCTTGTTTTACTATAGAATAATAATTAAGAGTATGTCTATGGGTATATTTAAACTAGATTTATTATATTTTTGAATAAGAAAGATAGCCAATACAGACAAAAAAACAACGTTTCTGGGATCCTTGGAACTTTCGTCAGGTGCTAAGAAGAGCATAGAGAAACACAACTGCACTGGTCAGTTGACAACACTCAAAATCTCATTTTATTCTATTCTTATCCTCAGGAAATATTAAAGCTTCAAGTCAATTGCAAACTGCAGACTATCCAAAATGCAAATTCCAATAGCTGCTCATGCCAAAAGTCACAACTCCAACAATTTCGACCAATGCTTCACACTGACGCTCCTTAAAGCCAACTCATTGGATGCTGAACTCCATCTTCGGGACCTCTCCTTCCAGACATATTACAGTTTAAATCTTGGAAAGATCATAATATTATAATGATCTGTTTAATTCTTTCCCCATTCTCACTCATTTACTTTTTAACTTCCTTTCCTCTTATTTTTACCATCCACTTTAAAGTGTTTGTTTGTATATACATGTATTTTTCCATTATTTTTTATTTGTTGTGACCTTTCCTTGAAAAGGAGACACAGACTTTTTGGATTTGTAGATGTCTACCTTCATCAGGAAGGAAGATCTGAACTGCATGCCGGTCAGCCACGAATTGATTAATGCCCGGCTTGCACACAGGTCAGATCTTCCTTCTAGATGAAGAGGGCTCAGGTCTTCGAAAATTTGTAGTTCCACCTAAGCTGGACTGTACCAACTACTGATTTCGGCATCGCTGCCTCTCTTTCTTATCCTAATGTGTTATTTAATTTGACCTCATCACATTTTCCTTAAATATATATACGTTTAGTGGGGCATTTACAATTTATTTAACTGATTTGGATAGGAAAGGTACAGAGAGCAGCTGACTTACTTTAAATTGAGAGTTGGCTGGGAAGCAACAACATGTCAACATGTCCCCCCTTAAGTCCTTGTGTCCTTATATACACATATAATACAATTACCACAATTTTTACATACATTGATTATATATAACTTCAAATTATTTATAACACTTAATTATTTTTACTTAACAAATGAATTTGCATACCTAATTAGTCCTATCAAAAAGATGAGTGCAATAAAATTCGTGCTAATTATATAAGAATAATTTAAAATAGTATAATTAAATTCAAAGTAGCAAATTACATAACACTTAAATTATCTTTTCTTACACTATTTTTAGAAATTTGAAGAAGTATGAAGGACACTGGATGAAACAGCAACAGAAGACCTGTAGGAGATCAGATACGAAACATTCAACTCTTTCTTCTGTCATCATGTTTGGAATTTCTTCAATGTACTAAATTTAAAGATCAAATGCTGATAAGAACTTTATATTTATGAAAAAGGACAAAATTTGTATTTACATCTAACTTACAAAATATTTGGATACTGAAAAATAGTTGCATTTGAATAAAATGAATTTTCTTTAATCTGCAATTGATTTATTGTCCTTAATAAATCTATTTTCATTTTCGAAGTATAAATTTAATTTTCATAATACCATGAGTTTTTATTTCCTAATCAATTTTAGGTCATATATTTCTTCCAGAAGGATGCTAAATTCTCTTATTAACTGTTGTATGATTATACTATATATTAGTGACATGGATCAGATTCAATGATAGAGCTGGTCTACCTGAAAATTAGGCCTGGTTCAAATATTTCCTTACGAGATAAATGAAAAACACCTCATGCTTGATGGCTGCACATTGTTTAATTCCATAAATGGTATATACATTCCAAAATTAATTTTAAAAATAATACAATGAGTTATATCAATTCTCGACTGTGGTGAAGTACAACATATCATTACAATTAACAGTAATGTAATTTTTCTGGTGATTTTAAGGTATATTTTACACACAAAAAATTAAATCAAGTAACTTATATTTATTTTTTCTTTGACTTTTCCGAAGCAGAATTTATCACACGTTTGTTCTGCATATGAATAAAGATATCATATAGAATGGACTCAAACTTATAATGATAGTAGTGTGGTAGGGAGAAAGACATAGGGTTGCATATTTAGGTTCTTAAAGAGAATCTTAGCTGTAAACAGTATAATGTAATCTAGGCTTCTTTACATGCTTGTACACATATATTTACACAAAATTGTCATAATTTACCTTTACTACCAATTAATCCAACCAAATATATTTCTGACACATTTTACTCACTCCTCCCTGTATTATTCTGCTTTCATGCAGTAACTGCATACTATTTTAATAATATTCTATTAATAGTCCAACAAGTACTCGACCTGACACATATATTATGGGTTGTTGCTTAAAAAGCAAGTGTCTAAAGTACCAACATAATAAAACTCATGTTTGAAGATGCTACATTCTATAGTGTATTAATATGTATAATACTTTAATTTGAAAGGTCTCTGTCCAATAAATATGAAAGCCGAGCTATATTCTACTCTGAGGGAATCTGTTCCTTCCTTTACATTTACAACAGTAAAATATTGAGTCATAGAGTTTAAATGAGGCCATACAAACTTTCAAAATCAACATGGAAGTATTTGACTAAATAAAGTGACCAAACCAGATATCCACAAAATGGTGTTGGATTGTGGTCAATTGGAAGGAAGTGTGCTAGCTGACAAGTTAATCATTTCAAGAACTGTTGTACATCACATATTGACACAGGATTTGGACATGAGGAACCTGTGCTCAAAATTGGTGAAGCATTTGCTTTCAATGAAACAAAACATTGTGGGATGTTTCGATCTAGTGTTTGGCAATGTTTCACAGCAATAAAGCCAAGTATTTGCATCAATTCATAACCATAAATAAAACATGGGTTCATCCCTTCACATCTGAGACAAAGGATCAGTAACACAATGGAATTTAAAGGCTAGAATCAGCCACAAAGTAGGCAAAGACAGTTCCATAGTGTGTGGAATAATTTTCATTATTATCATTAAAGAGGATAAACAATCAATGGTTATGCAAACTTATTGATTAGTTTGAGTGATAAAATCAAGTCATCAGAGGATACCAAACTATTGACACAGCAATACGCTTACAAAGGCAGGGAGTAAAAATCAATCCATAAAAGTCATCCATAGCTGTGTTCAAATACTGGAAATATAGCCGACTATCATGGCTGATTACGACACTCAAATACATCAATACTAATTTCTAAAGAAAACAATATGATAGAGATAAGTATATAATAATAGTCTGACTTATAACAATTTTTTCATACATGGAAAATGTGCCATAGTAATAAGTTCAAAATTATCAATATAAGTTTTCATTCATATTTGCCCATTACTCAATAAATTGTAATTCAGTGTTGCAGTTTTCTCCTGCATTTTACTGTCTTGAATACTTACATCAGTAAATAAAATACTAGTAAAAATATCTTGTGAAATAATCAATGTCAGAAACAAACATCTAAACATAGAGATTAACTGATATCCATAAAATTAGGTTTGCTAATATGATTATCATAAATAATGCTATAAAAATTAGGTTATTGTTTCAGTAAGTAATATATGGTTAGTTTACTTACATGCTATATTTGAAAATATAATTTTTTAGGAGAATCTTATTGAAGTTGAAACAATAAACTTGTTTTACTAAACAATGAAATGACAAATTTCTGGTCAAGATATTCTGATTACAAGAAATCTGGCAAGCATTTTATTTAGGCAATATTGATCTTAAGTGGAAAATTATGTGATGGCTACAACTAACAGTCAATGCAAATGAAGTTATAGCATATCTAAAGAATAAATAAATGCTCTCATTTCTGCATACCATCACAAATAACAGCTATTTTAACCACTTTATCAAATGTCACCTGAAGACATAAATATAGATAGAGCTTCTCAGACCAAAATTTTTGAACTTCAAAATGTATTAAAATTTATCAAACCAAGAATCCCTGAGGAACTTTTATTATAGCTGTGAGTTGTATGGCAACTTTGAGATGGCTTTCCAGGGTTGTATTTTATCACCACTCCTCATTATTAGAATAAATCAAATTCTTTATTATGAACCTATATGTTGATTCTATTCTCCATTTGGTAGAATAATAAGATTAATGTTGTATTGAACTCTTTAGAAGTTAGACTTTGCTCATGTGGACCATATGTAGTTGGAGGTGGAAATATGTGGTATATTTAATTATATCAATCACCTTCTTATGGTTAGAATAATAATGGAAAAAATATTCCCCAATCTCGGTTCAATGCATCAAAACATTTGTCATGATCATATATTACCTTAAATAAATTTTGAAAGACTATAATTTATTGATACTAATCCAGATTAATGTAGTATTCTATTCTGCAATTCTTTCCATATATTAGGAATGAATATATATAAATAACAAATTTGTTTCTTAGTTTAATTATGTACTTCTGAGTATAGTTGTACTAACATTTTTGTTGTTAAATTTGATCATAAAATTTTGAAATAAAGTATAAATGTTCCTGAAGTTAATTCTGTAGATGTTAATAGATACTTTTTATCTTTAAAAACATTGAGCTTAATTGAAATTTATGATTTGATAAATATCAAATAAATGTCATCTCTGAATATTAAGTAACATAATATGATTTCTCAATGCCTAAATCTAGTGAGATAAAGTTTTACAAACTTACCAGGTAAGAATTCTTGCTCAATGAAATTATACATATGCCAATTACAAGTTACAATAGAAACAATTTGTGGTTAGCGAGTTAGTTGTTACTGGTGTTTTATGTACTTTTTAGATCGTAAATCTTACATTACATGTGTTTGAAACAAATTTAGTAACCTAATTTAACAAGATTAAATTGAATAGTTAAAAATATTCATACTCATTTCTGTAGAATCTTTTGGAAAGTAGTGAACAGATTGATATCTCTGATTTGAGCTTGTTTTAAGTCATATTGCATAAACTATTGAGAAGCTGTGATGAGTCATTAAATGTACAATGTTAAAATAATAACCTAGAATGATTAATTGTACCCTACAAATTAAATTCCTAACTGCGACTTGTCGTAAAATTATTTGCAGATGGTTTATTTTAATGTAATTATAATGCTATCATTTTGTTGTATGAATAAGCTAAAAGTTTGATTATATTATGTTTTAACTGTTTATTGTTGATTGAGAGTTTATATATATATATATATATATATATATATATATATATATATATATTGTAATAGTGAGAATGTGACATTGTCAAAAATATTGGTATGGAAAGGATAGAGAGATAGGTTGTGGCTTACCTGAAAGTGAAGTGCGGTGTCGCCATGAGGAACTGAAGGTTGTTCTTCAAATTTTCGGAGGCTCTCAGCCTCCTTCTTCTTCCTATGTTTTGCCATGTAGCCTATGTGTCAGTTGTAGTACTTTGTAATAAATTCGTGTACTTCTGATTCGTTAATAATGGGATATTATTATTATTTATCACAAATAGCATTAATTATTGTATCTAGAGATATATACGACAAGAATGCTAAATTTTTTAAAAAAAATCATGGAGGACCTGGACTCATAATTTAAAGGATAAAAATTTTATATTACAAATAATATTAAGTCCAGAAAAACCTACATGCATATATCATGTGTATTGTACCACATGGCACACGGAAAATTATTTTCCTAACTGTATCCCCGCTGTCCACTTGCGAAGCGGGTTTGTGTAAGGTCATAATTATTAACGCATAGTAACTAGTTAGGCGACGACGCCTATACCTCCACGTAATGAAGTAATTATCCTTGCGGTAGGAAGCATGGGATACTTCGAACACCAAGTCAGAAACTACTTAACCAAGCGGTCTCTAGCATTAAAAAAATTTCATAATGATTAGTTTATATAGAATATATAAATTAAAACTGCAAATAATTATCACTTTTCTGACTTTTGAAAGCCTTTGTTTATATTCCAACTCTGAGGGAAATATCTTGCGATGTCCACGTGACACACAAAAAAACCGGAATATTTCATGTATAAGGTGACTGTTTGGCAGTCGTCCCGGTAGGACAAGGAGCTAAATGGGATGTAAGTGCTTCCTTGCGGCCTTTTTTCGGACTCTCCGAAGAGGGAACGGGGATACCTTGATATCTAAATCCCGGCGGCCTGGGTCCTGCACCCAGAAGAGGATACAAGAAAGATTTTTCCTGCGAAACCACCTAACCCATTCGAGTTCGACTCCAACGTGCGTCGGGCTGGGACGTGGAAAGCAAAATCCAGCTGGCCTATATGAACCCTGGAGGATAAACCAGGGTCCTGACGCACCCCGAGGTACCAAATTGCCCGAAGGACGGCTTTGATCGGCAGCGCACATAGCTCCGTCGTTAGCACAAGTCCTCAGGGTCGCCCCGCAGGGTGGAGATGTACTTGCCCTAGGGCCATTGAAACTAGTCTGCATACTCTAGTTTTCCAGAATCGCTCTCAAGTTAGAGTTATCTCCCTCACATAGCAACAGGCGATTTCGTTATCGAGAAACTAAGAGGAGGAGACAAGTCCCGTCCAGGACTTTCCACATCCCAGAAGACTGGACGACTGCCTTGAGTCAATCCCCACCACATACTGGGAGGGCAGGATTTGTAGCTTCTCAGAAAGAACCCTAAGGGAACCACGCGTCCTCCCTTCTTCCTCACCTTCACACGTGCCGCAACCGTGGAAAGGCCTCTTAACCAGGGTTCTATTATCAGCAGGATTCCTCCCACTACCAAGTCACGGTTCGAGGGTGCTTTCGCCACCTCTCCCACATATTTAATCTGAAAGCAATAGACTCGTACATGGGATTGGAAGCAATGCAGACAGTTTAAGATGTGAACGCCGTGTGGTCTGCCCTGGGTCTCGTCTCGCATACGACCAACCATGAGCAGCTCATGGAGGCGACACCTCAAATGACTGTTATCCCACCGTTCACCCACGCCTCTCTTCATGCCGCACTATCAGAGAGTCCTCTGCATACTACTAGTGTTAAGGGGACTCCTCCCCTAACTGAGACTAGTAACAGATCGATGTTGCTCTCGCATACATCTACCACACCTGACTTCTGGAAGCAGCGAGACTGTTACCCGCATGCGTGGGATTCGAAGCACTGGGACCAGTTCCATGGGTAATCGCCGTGTGGATCTGGCCTCGACATCACAAACGTCTATTATCCAGCCGTTGCCCCAAAAATGAGATGCATCTCCAAGGAGAAAATATGACTATGGAATGAACTTATAAATACACTAATCATTTTTAAAACTAATAATACACCGGCGATTATTCTTCTCCCTCGGCTCGACAGTCCATGAAGGGCTTTGGCCTACCAAGAAGGCTGCCAGACTGTCATCTTACATAACACTTTCTGGATTAGGAGTGACACCTTGTCAGAGTGTCGATTCTCCTAGAGCCTTAACCTCAGTTGTCGAGTCCAGGACGACCACAAACATCCATGCCCATGCCGGGATTCGAACCATGGATCTCTGTGATGCGAGGCAATGGCGCTTGCCACTACACCACAGCAGGAAGGCAATACACCGGCAATTACTGAGTTGAAATATGCTTTTACGAACAAATAGAACACAAATTTTATTTTCTGTGGATACCAGATGGTTCTTAAATTACTATTCGTATGATTTAAAACGGTACAGAAGGTTTATAGCATAGAAATGGAGATAAAAGTAGCCAGGATTAACTTAGGGCTCCAATTCTATAATTCAAGTATTTTATCCGGCATTCGTCTAAAAATGACCCTATAAAACCTGCATCAGAGTGAGTGTTTGGTGTTGGGACGTATTATTCCTTTCACCATGACTCGACCGGTTTAAATGTCTGTTCTAATGGGAACAGAGGACAACTCTTACCGTAGGTCCATCGTCTCCGACCCCGGAGCATGCACCACTCAAAACAGACCTAGGCTCGTGGATACCTTAGTTCAAAAACAGAGAGGGAATAATCCAGCTGATAGAGGAAATTTCTTAATCTTCTTAGCCTGAGAAAGTAGCCAATGATTGTCCAAATTAAAACATAAGGTTCTTCCTCATATATATAACATAAAACTATATATATATATATATATATATATATAACATAATATATATATAACATATATAATATATATAACATAAAAATTTCACAGATCATTTCAACCATTTATAAGAATTCTCAGTCAGCTATAAATCACACAAGTGGCATGCTTGAATTAATTTAATGGAAGAAAAGGTACGGACCATTTTGTTTTTGACGAGCAAATTCACTTCTGCGTTACAAGATCATAAAAAACTTGTGATCATTTAAACTTCTTATATTCTCCAAAACAGTGGAATTCTGTTTCATTTTCTGTTTCAATCTTTCAGTTATATGATTGTGTTTATTAGTTAACTAAACCATTCCTTATTTTAAAAAATTGAGGTTGTAGGAACATGGATAAATTTAAATTCCTTCTGTTATGTATGATTTACTTTTAATCGTGAGCTGGTATATATTTGTAGAGTAGTGATTAAATAAAATATTAAAGCACTAAATTCTGAGCCGCGAGATCTTGTGTCTCTTAAATGTCAGTTTTCTTCATCTGTAGGCCTACATCTCACTGAATTTTCTCTGAAGTACCATGTCTGTATTTAACAGAAATAATTGTATATCTGCACCATTATAAGACATAAGAAATTTCACATTCGTTGGAATTATGCATCATCATGTAATATCACAAGTAGTTTAAAATAATTTCTACCTTCGTTAAATAATTCAAAAAGGGATCATTTATACAGATAGATACATTATTTCTTTCCAGACCGAATCCCTTTTCAAAGCCATGAAAGAGACGCAAAGCTGTCTGTTCCCTTCGAGACTTTAATGGCTCCCATTTTTGCCCCGTCTCCTTCAAGATTTACCCTCGTTACGAATTCTGTACCCTCTGAAGTGACTTTATTTGCCCAGAACAATAGAGTCGGACGGTGAAATATATGATTGGAGTTGCAATCATCGGTGGGAAGAATCCACGAATTCAGGAACGGTCGGTGAACAACCCGTCAGTGACGTGCATGTCCGAGGCCAGCCTGTACATCCATTCGATCCGTGATAACAGTAGCCGACCAGACCGTGCCAAATCGTGGTATTGTATGACGTAGATACAGTGTTGAAGGTCAACATTTCTCACCTTCCCGTTCAGAAAAACTCAAGTCGAGACCAAACAGAGTTGACAAATTATTATCTAAATAACATACACGATACCAATTAAGGTTTTTAAAGCCTCACTTGCAGGGATGTTGAGAGGAATAATAAACCTGGCGATCTGCTATGGTCAGTGCCTCGCATCAAAGAGGTCCTAGTTTCGGATCCTGGTATGGTCATGAACGTTTGTTTTCAGCATGATCGGAGTTAAGACTTAAGGAGAATATACACACTGAGCACGTGTCATTCCAAAACAATAGGTAATATAAGATGACAATTTGTCACTCGTCTCGGGAGGCCAAGGCCCACAGAGCCCTGTCGAGCAAAATAAATAATAATAATAAATATTATTAAACTAAATCATTTGCTCACGGGACTATAATAGCAATACGAACCATAAGGATTGGGGGTATTTTGTACTTTACGTGGTTTTATATCCAAAGTCAACATCTTATTTTCCTCTATTCTGAAATAGTACATTTAAATAGACTACGACGAACACTGTTGTTGTAAGAAACATTGCAAATCACTCAAGATATTTATTATACTCTCCATCGACCAAAATTTAATTTTTAATTAACCCTTTAGTGCAGTCTTTTAAAACTAAACTTTTTAATAAGTATTTTTGTGAATACAATACGGAAAAAATAGCCAATAAAATATTTAACGTGACCAAAGTCAATTTGGCTCATGTTGTTGCACATATTCAACATAAATATAATTAGGTCTGATTTATCAATAATTCACATTAATTGGATAATTATGATTTTAGTTCAATTAGAATATCCTGAGAATAACGCTTAAATTTTCTATTTTTAAATATATATATATTGTAACACCCAACTTGTCGATAATTATCATTATAGGAATTTAGATTAAACAAGTTATTAAATTTTTTTAAACAAAACAATTTTATTAATCTAGAATACAACTCAAGAAAATCTCTGTATAATTTTTTTATATCCTTTTACCTCAACAATTAAATTACACTAATAATCCAGTTACATTTTATAAATCAGACTCTGTACCCCAGGGTCTTTACTGGGTTGATAAGGAAATGGAAAACTAAAATTTACAATTTAAACGATGCAATTAAATAAAATGAAAAAGAAATCTGACTGATTACCCTTATTTAACAATTTACAGAATTTACTACTGAATGTCTAATTACAATTTTATTTGGGGTTTTCAGGAATGCACTTTAATCTACAATGCACTTCTGTGCACAGAATTTTACACACGCTTCACAGACACGTTCACTTTATCCTTTTTAATATCCCCACTCCTGACTGCTTGCATGGACTAAAATGTTTTTTTAGTCACGGCCACCATTCAATTTGACCGAATATTTGTCACCAGCACTAAATGTTCAGTTTGTTTGAAATATTTCGACATGTCCAATAATGTTTATCTCCAAGCTTTCTTCTTTTCTCTCAAACAATCATTGATTAAATCCTTCCATAAAGTCAGTAAACCACCATTTAGTTACACTTCAGCCTCTATTTTCTATTTTCCACTGGTACAGCCTTCATGTCCTCCTCCTTTGAGGTCTACAGTCCAACACTTTTATGTCTTTCTCGTTCAGATTCTGGCACCACACTAACTTTCATCCACGTCCTCCTCCTTTGCTCTCTGACATCCAACTCCACGTACATCTCCCTTGAGGTCTCCTGTCCAACTAAGTTTTATCTGCTTCCCCCTCTCCAGAATATTCCCTTTTCTTCACAGTTTTTGAGTTTCCATGTTCGCCAAACAAACACCAACTGTTGGCTTTCTCACGCTCCGAGAGCCCCTCAATACAATTAAAATAAACATTTCCTTTTAATATAATTGTCTGTCCACAAAACTTCTGTCATTATGCCTTTAGGGTTTCGTTCCGATGTCTGTCAAAACCATTAGCTCTAAGAGCCTCTAAACGTCCAATTATAGTCCTCCCTTTCTCTAAGAGCCGCTTATCGATCATTTTATTATTATCTTTTTTTATACAAACCACTCAAGAATCCTTATTCTGAGTTGGTAAACAAATCTGATGAAATAAGAAAAAAATTTACGTCCTTCTTAACTGGGTATTACAATATATATATTCTGAAGTTGACCGGCGAACGGAAAAATCCGGCCTGAGGGATTGACTCACCGAAACCTAGGACAGGCATGTTTTAACATGTCCACGGATGCCAAATATTTGACATTGTGTTTCGTATCTGCATCACATTTTAGCTCTCTTAGAAACCATGAGACGACTTTGGGGTAATACTAAAATTATGTTGCATATATGCTACACTATGCACTAAAGGGTTAAGTTTGACGGAGTTTATTATTTCTAAATGTTATGGGTCTAGATCAGTGTTTCGAAACCTAATGCCACCGTATGTAACATATACATGTTTTTTTTATATTCGAAAATTGTTCCCATAAAAATTACAACTTTCATCTGCTTGTCTCGTCCTTCAGTGTTGTACGATTTTGCGGACGGTGCAAATTGAAAATTCAATTGGTATCGTGATTGGATGAACTGTGCTACACATTAATTAAATCTTTCCAATTCTTTTCAAATAGCAATAACTCGCAATAAATTCATCCTCACTCGACGTCAAACACATTATTACTAACTAAACTATTCCTGTTACATTTTATCTCTGTCTCATTTCTTATTTCTTAGGTATGAACCTCACTTATCTTACGATACAAATCGTTTACCAAACTTTTCTGCGATAATTACCTGAACCCGGCGAAAATCAGACGTTAAATATACATGTATCAATAGTATTTTATTACTCTGATATATTTTTAGGCGACGTTATTCATTACTCTGTGAATAAATATAGAAATGCGTAAATTAGTGTTTCCGATACAGAAATATATTTTTTTTAAATTATTTTTTCTTTAGCATTTAATTATGATTATTTTATTTGCATGTTCGTTCAAAACATTTTCTTTTAGAGAAATAAGCAATATTAGTTGAACGATACGTTACCAACAATTCCCGCAGTCTTTTGAACTTTAAAAAAGTTTCATTAATTAACTTAGAGAAATAGAAAGAAATGTTTAACAAGTACATAGAGCTATTAAATACATCACTGAAGAGAATCAATGTAGTGTAGAAAAATAGGTGAAACATAAACATACGACACACATGAGATGACTATTTCCATTTATGTTTTAAAACAAGAGGTCTCGTACATTGCGACTTACGTATCGGGAAAGGTAATTGTTTTACGATAACAGGAGTTCTGTCCTTGGTAACGTTGTGTGCGGAGGCACTAATGTTGGCGAACTGGCTTTTTATGTAATACGCCTCAAAGTGTAGCATTCTCGAAATGCGTTTCCACTTCGTCAAACAATATAATGAATGCTTACAACCCACGTAGAACGGAACGTGTGTAAATAAATGTAATTGTTGATTCAACTATGGAATACGTTTATTCCATGGTATAGTTTTTAAATTAATGTTTATTGCAATATACAAAATATATTAAAGAACAAGTCCCACATTGGACAGCCAAATTATGTAATATTCAAAATAAACAAAGGAAAACAAATCCACAACGTTGGAGAGTCAAATTATGTGGTATTCTAACTTTTAAAAGGAAGAAAGTTAACAGGATTTTAATAAGAAAGATAACCAATTCAGACAGAATAAGTTATAATATAAATACCACACAACGTTTCTGGGATCCTTGTCCCTTTCCTCAGAAACGTTGTGTGGTATTTATATTATTACTTATTTTGTCTGAATTGGCTATCTTTCGAATTAATTATGTTCAATCAGACGTAAATTTTTTTCAGTTTAACAGGATTTTACCTTTACCTTTAAAAAATTAAACAAAACTATTTTAAAGAGATAACAAAAGATTATTTAATTACAATTTCGACTTACATTGAATTTTGTACATTTTATGTTTTTAATAAATGCCTCAGCTTTAATGAGAATAAAAACTTCGGGGCCTGCCTATAGGGCCTCTAATAATGATAGTTATTTGCAATAGTCTTCAAAGTTACAAAACAAAAATACGTATTTACTTTACAATAAAAATTTTTTTTAAAATAATATACTAAAAAAACTAGAGAAATCTGTCAAATCTAGAGAAATTTGACGGAAATTATTTTCGTAAAGGTTGACAAAATAAGATTTCTACATTCCAATATATTTAGAGCTGCTCTGGTACCGGTTTGTGCACTCCACAGTTATTTTAATTTTAAAGAAAAATATTTAATTTACAGCACTTGCTATATCGTTTCACTTCACAAAATTTACGGCGCCTCTCTAACAGTTCACGAACTTTACTGTTTCACTTAATATTCCGCCACAACACTTTACTGTTTCACTTAATATTCCGCCTCAACACTTTACTGTTACCTTTAATAAATACGCTGAATGAATCCACCACAACAAACTGCCATAACCACTCCGGCCGTTTTCCCGAAACAATCTCGCCATGACTACCACACTGGTCAGGCCCTCCAAACACTCTGCTCAGGCTCCCAAAACACACTGACTGTTTTCCGTCAAAGTTTTGTGTGCGTACCATTTTCGACAATAATCCGTAGCAACATTTACAGTCCCTGCATTATTGCGCCACACCGACTGTTCTTTACAATGCTCTGGCCTCAAATTTACGCCGACAATAATATTAAAGAAAAAAATTATTAAATAAAACTTACATTACACATTGGTAATATCTATAATATATGTATATATTGTAATGCTTACTATTGAAATAAATTAATTAAATGATTAGCCACATGTTGGTGAAGCCAAAATGTAGAAAATAGAATGAAAAACAATTTAAAATGAAATTATATTTAAGTTAGCCCGCGCTGAAATACTTTATTTTAAGTTTACATGGAAGGTTGTTGATAACTAAAAATTTTACTTAATTAAACAAACTCATTAAAATGAATTCAAATTTACAAATAGTTATTCGATGAACTTATACAAAAAATTTTTTATACAAACAAACAAATTTACTCTTGATCGCAGGGTCCTTTTCTGGGCCTTTAAATAAAGAATATTTTACGCCCTTTCCAAAAAATGAAATTACAAATTAATATTTACGAATTCAACAAAAAAATCGAAATCTGACGATTTCATCTTTAATCTAACGTTTACAATAATAATTTAAATGAAATATAACTCACAGTTTTCCATGGTACCTGGGAAATTGAATTCTTTCATTAACACACACTCTCAATTTTTTTACAAAAATAATAAACAGGCCATTCTTACACTGAATTTACACTTCACTTTGGATTAATATTAGCGGCACCTCGTAGAAGAACTATACCACCAATTATGCCAATTTCGCTGTTATACCGAAAATTCCTCCTCGTAGACTTTTAAGATTATTTGTCATAACCTCAGAAATCTGTCTGAGGCACCATCTGCGTGAATGCCGTGCAACTTTACTTTTTCAAAAATGTCTCGTTTATTTAGGTTACGACCGCTTGCAGTCGTTTCTTATTGCCAACTCCTTCTACTTAACTTTACTTTTGAATATTTGAAATCGTCTCGTCTCTAACACGACCACTTTCTGTCGCTCCTGATTGCCGACTGACTTCTACCTCCGCCTCCGCGCGCTCTGTCCTGTTTCATTATCGTCCAATCTTGTGTGTTTTTGTGTATGTTTGCCAGTAACAATTTGAGTTCAACAGTTTATAATTATTAAATATTAATTGCCCTTTAATTATTACAATATATATATATATATATAATTTTCTAAAATTTATTTTGTGTCTGTCACGTTTAGAATTATGTAAATTTAATTGGATAAACGAGGATCATGTTTTGAGACTTTCCCGTGGGGAAGGTCGACAACCACTCAGTTTCGGTGTGAAATGGGAAACATATCTCCCAGAACTTGAGAAACTGACGGTCGGGCGATCGATTTGAGTCCATCAGGAAATCAAGATGTGTTTGAAAAAAATTAATTGCGATTGATCAAAAGCCAAAATGGAAACCCTTCGCACGTTCCATACAGACTTGAAGACGAGAGGCTTGAACGATTATGAGGGTAGAAAAGTTGTTAGAAGTTTAGATGAGAAAATTACATATTAAGATATTTTGTCGTGACGATTTCAGGTGAACGATTCATCAGCAATCTAGATCAGTCGTGAAGGCTGGGACAACAAACCTGGAGAGTTCGAAGTTTCGTAGGTTTCACAGGATGTACTTTCAATACGCCGATAACTTCCCTAAACACTAAAATTATCTCCTGTGCCAAAAAGAAGAGCACCCCCCCCCCCCCACCCACCCAAACTGTTGGGCATTATTTCAAATGTTCCGAGTGCAGAGATATTAAAAGCAACAAAAGAGCGTTTTGCGCGACTCAAGTTCGATCGTAAAGTACATGATTAGTATTTTTTAAACCTGATCCATTTCATTGTTTAGTCAATTGTTTATTGATAATCAGATCTTTTGCTATTAATCCAATTTTTTAACATAAATTTAATTGTATTGGAATTTTCTCTGCTAATTTTGCAATACTGATTGATTTGGTCGAAATTGGCGCCAGCAAACCTAAGCCTGGTTCCATAGGAAAAGTGCTTAGTGTCGAACTAGCTTGGAGTTACATTACATTGAATCGCTGGACCAGAATTTACTATGTGCTCATTTTAAAAAACAACGAATCATTAAAGAATTCACTGTTAATCTTATCAATCTAAGTGTTAATTTACTCACCGCAAATCGTAGAACCCAACCCGGATCCCTCTACATTGCCTATGAAAGACACTTTAATTAGTCGCCCCTGGCGATCTTCTTGAGGGGTGAAGAAGAAGTAAATACCCGGGACATGGAAGGCACAGAAAATTCATTTAATGGCTAACCACCCCTGGTTTTAGAAGTCGCTCAGGCGTTGAGCCAATTTTTAGTCTATAGTTGTATAATTACGTCATTAATTTTCAATAAAAATAACATTAAATCAGTTAAATTGATTTTAAAATTAACTTGTGACTTGATATTGATTGAAAACATATTTTGATGATACCCAACATTATTTCCAGTAATATTCAAATCAGTTTATCTCGTTTAAACTCACACGTTAAAGTCCATTTGAATTGGTAATTGAGACAATTTTTTTGTCTTACACGATTGAGCGAATCAATCTACAGATTCATTTGCATATTATGTAACCAGAGTATTACACAATTCTCTGAAACGACACACACAGCTTAAAACAATGCCACGCCTATGAGGTGTTGTTAATTCAAATTGTCAAAGCGATTACGTAAATCTTTAAGAAGCCAAGAAATATAAGCTACATACATTTGTATTATATACTAAAAAAAATTAGAAGTATGTCCAGTAAGCAATGCAGAGACCAAAACTGTCATTGGAAGTGGTGCCTTTGAGGCATTTCAATCGCTCAAAGATCCGAATTTCATTTAGGTTGCCCTTGAATAATCCTGCCTATTCGGAGAATATTTGGAGAAAATGTATTAAATTACCCTTTAACATGGAAAGTTAGCTGCGAATTGAGATTAGTTTAGGAGCAATAAATTACGCGAATAAAACTGCACTGCACAAATAGCACTACACATTGATCTATACAAAAAGATTATAAAAAAATTCAAAATAAAACAAAAATTATGAGGTTTGCAGAAGAATTTAACTGCGCAGCTCTCTTCAGTAATGCGATCGACATGAAACAAACTATTGCGAAGTATCAGTTTGACATACAAAAGAAAAACGAGATTTATATCGGTATTACATAAATTAACCAGTTTTTCTGGGAAACTAATGTGCGTTAGGCTCATGTCGATTAAAAAATTCTTTAACAGGGCAAAACGAACCGTTAATGAGCTTCCATAATACATATTAGAATAGAAATATGCATAACACCTAAACGATCTTCATAGATAACTGGAAACATGAAAAAGTAAAAGTGAACGAGAACAAATCTTCCCTGCAGTCACAATATACAACCTTGCAGATTATTCAATAGCCTAGTAGTTATGTGCAAAGGCCTCCGCGAACAAAAGGTCGGGTATTTTATATTATTTTCCTACTTGTATAGGTTGTTACCAGTAAAGAAACACCAAGTTTTCCAATTCGAAAGGCCTGGAGAAACCTTAGTGGGGGACCTATAAACCACGTAATTTTGCATGTATTTTCAGTTTTTCGATAATAGATCGATCATGAAGCATTCTATTGAAAACAATGTCTATAATAAATTACAGAGCATAAAATTCTGCGGCGAGTGGTTTACTTGGTTACGAAATTTGGTCGTAAAATTTATGCTACTTTTCGTCCTTTTGCGAAAAGACTGCAGTTTGGCGTATTTCGACTACTGATAGATCCAAATTGGTAGGTCGTACATTCATTTGTCATAAAAGAAAGTTGTAGAGAATTTAATTATCTTTCCAACGTAGTAACTGGTTTTAATAATGCATTGAGAATTGCCGAAAATACACTTATTTTGCTAGCTGTGGCATTGAGGAATGGAGCGATAGTTAACTATTTAGCTACTAGCTAATCTTAGATAAATATACTAAGTATATGCTTTTTTACGCCTTTTCTTGGATATCTTATAGTAATACTTCATTTGAATATTGCTCAATGTAATTTATGTTAGAATTTAAGTTGAAATGTTTAATTCACAGACCCGAAAATCGCGTCTTACAATGTTATACCAGCATATTGTAATAAACAATTAGCCTTTATTTAAATTTAAATAATTAACCTCTCGTTGAAGCGCCATTTATGTAATAATCAAATAGTAAGTTGTTTTTTTATTAAATGAAAAGATCAAAATTAACAAACAAAAGATTGATTTATTTTGTGGCAACAAAATATGATTACAAACACAAAATTTTGAGATCTCATTCTCTCAGGGCCTTGACTGGGTTTGATAATGGACACAAAAAATTTATTTTAAAATCTTATTAACAAACAGTTCACATTTACCTAACAATATGTCGATAGAAAGAAATTAAAAGAAAAGAAATTAACTCTGATTGACAATTAAAAGAACTAAATCTGACTATCCTTTAATTACGTTTACAATTAATTGATTTTGTTACTTACATCTGTCCAGCAGCTACCAGCATTCCTTTTGGTTTCGGAAGTACACTATTGCAAAATTATACACTGATTCTAGAAGTCAACTCACAGACTTTACACTATTGAAGTCAAAATTGATAGGCTCACAGTAACTCGGATGATCCTCCTTTTTGTCAGCTATCTGATGTCTGCTTGCCTTCCTTGGGTGGCTATAGACATAAACTGCTTTTACTTAGCGATATTTACGAGGTACTACTTCCGTGAATGTTTTTACTTTGTCTTAAATTCACAACTTTATTTAATAATACATTAACGACTGCTAGTCTCTGCTCTAGTATTATTTGTTCCGTCCTCTGAAATGTCCCACCACCAACTAACAGTTATATTACTTGTTCTTCTCCTCACGATGTTTTTCCGCGAACTGACTCCTACTTCTCTAGAGTTTTAGCGCGCATACGCCATTTTTGACTTTTCGAAAAAGCAAGTTAGCTCGCTTTTCATTATCGCTTTGTTCGATCAGACCGCTATAATGGATTTCTCAAACAATTCAAATTTTATGTCCAAACAATTAATGGCCTAAGTAATTGGCAATACAATATCTTCTGAAAAATTGCGGTTGCTTTACTCATCCTGGATAATATAATGATTGCTATTGTGTCAGAGAGGACATCGAGGGTGCCTGTGAGAGCTGTACCTCACGCAGGTCAACCTTCCCAGAGTGTTGGAGGGAGCTACCTTTGGGGATGCCATCCCATCTCTCTCGATTTTGAACTAAGATTCCCGCAATCCGAAGAACCTAGGCCTGTTTTGAGAGGCGTCTCAGACCTTGGGCATACGGTAAGAATTAATTTCTGTTCACATGGGAACAGTCGGCCAGCTGCCGCTAAATTGGTCGAGGCACGTAGAAAGGAATGCTGCATCCCCACAGCAAACCCTTATCCCGTCATGGGAAGGGCGTGGGACAAGAACCAAATGCCTGACTTACCGGATGCAGGTTTTCCTAGAGTTTGTCCATCATTTTTAGGTGAATTGTAGGATAGGATCCTTAAACTATAGTCCGGGGGTCCTAGTTAACTCTTGGCTACCTTTCCTCATCCCCCCTTTCAGTCCGTTTCCTATGATATAAGAGGGGAGTGGCCACTATGTGAATTACCCATCTTCTCGTCAGATGGCAGAATAAAAATATCATATGTTCGATGAATTCCCCTGAAACTCGTTTCCGTCCACTCCAAACCTGAGTCGGCTTTCGCGAATTCATATTTTTCTATATTTGGGTATTTGCGTAGAAAACGGTCGTTCAAAATTCGAGTGAATGACGGCGTCATGCTTTTATAACTATTCATATTATTAATGGTTGATATCCTCTGTCTACCGCCTTGGCCCAATGCGGACTACCTAAAATGTTTATCCTCTAAGTCCAGATTATTTATATCGTTCACTACAAGAATTGTAACATGTTGAACCCTACAAATATGATGGTATTCAATTAATGGTAACGATTAAAATTCGGTTTTTCTACAGGGGTTCATACCCAGTACCTTGTATATCGTTACAGAGAATTGAGGTCTAGTAATATAGTGTTACAGTCCGGAGGTTAAATTCTTAAATTTTCTTTCATACTGTATTGTATGTTATTAACAAGATTTCCGAGCACGTAATAACCCACAGACTGTGTGCTATTAACGCCCGATTCTAAATAACTATACAGAAGCAACGTTTTTATAATATTTATATAACCAATATCATGCCTACGTTTTCTCATGTTAGTCTTATATAAATGATAATTTTTTCTTTACCTTAGCGTTGACCTTCAACTGACTGAGCATATTGATTTCTTATTCAAAGAATACAAAATTAAGGGTCGTAATAATTAATTAAACTTCTTCTATAATTGACACATTCACCTTTTTTTGTAAAAGTTAAGAGCATTTTCAAGTTTATTTAAATAATTTCCTAAATCACACTTCACTACACAAAATCATATGCATACTGTTACACAAGTAAAAATATTTCAAGGCTTGCAAATATATAATGTATATTAAAATGATTCATATACCTTGGGGATGATACTTGTCGCAAAACTGAATTAGCGACATAAAAAAATCAACCCGTTAGATATTTATATGAAAATCAGGCGCTTATAAGTAGTATACTGAAGTTTATCCATCACTTAATATTAGTCAATATGGCTGGCTTGTAACAATTGCACTTAATAGGTATACAATTGAAGGTTGTGTGGCAGCTGTGCGAATAAATTTTTTTGGTGAATAATCTAAGGCTATTCTTACTGGTTTGATGGAAATTCCCCTGAAACTCGTTTTTGTTGACTCCAAAACTGAATTTCTTGCATCATGCACGAATTTATGGGGCGTGATGGTGATTGTTTTACAGTTTCTCTGAGTCTATGTATATGATAGACGTATATGATATACTGTAGTATACAAATTAATGAAAGTTACTATGAGCCAACATGTTGGGACCAAATTACGTGGCATACTAATTAATGAAGATTACAGCCAACACGTTGAGACCAACTTATGTAATATCCAAAATTTTAAAAGGAAAAAATAATTTATAGGATTTATCCTTGAATTAAGTAAAAGATTTTAATTGATAACAAATTATTTAATACAAAATTTTGATTTACTTTAATTTTTGTACAATAGTTTTTAAAAAAATTCCACAGCTTTTAATGAGACTTATAACTTGAGGGCCGCCTACAGGGCTTCTAATACACTCTAGTGATTTGCAATTGGAACCAAAGGAGTTACATAAAAAATTTTAAATAAATCTACAATAACATATTATATTTAAAAAAATCTAACAAATCTGGAGAAATCAGACGGTAAGTTTACAATATAACATTGCTATATACTAATCTATTTATAGCTGCTCTGGTACGGTATGAATTGTGCACTTCAGAGTTATTTACTTTTAGAGAAAACATTTTATCAACAGGCCATTACACTGATTATTATACTGTTTCATATCACTGAATTATGGCGCCTCTCGAAATACTGTTCACGAACTTTACGTCGTCCTACTTATTGTCACACAGCTTTACTGAAGAAGTACTTTAATGACAAATGTGATATTTACAGCCTTTATTCAGCATAGACTTTGCTGAATTCCTAATTATTTAGCCACGTGAATCCTCGTCTTGTCTCCAAAACTAGACTCGCGCGCCATGACCACACTGGTCAGACTCCCAAATCACTCTGAATGTTTCCGCCAAAGTTTTCAGCATTACATACGCTATTCCGACAATAATAAAGTAGCAACCTTTCCCGCCTCTGCATTCATGCGTCACACTGACTGTTCTTTACAATGCTCTGGCCTCAAGGTTACACCGACATTAATATTATTGAAATTTATTAAATTAAACTTACATTAGATATTGGTTATCTCTACAATGCATTATATATATATATATATATTGTAGTAATTAGTAATTAAGACATTGTTCTAATTGGAAAGTTGGATTGTAGAGGACTCATTATTAGTGGATATAGAGCGGACGCCGCAACAATCCGGCGAGGCAAAGAAAACATTGTTGGGCAGTTGAGAGAGTTTACGCGTTCAAAATTTACGAGACGAGGAGTACAGTCGGGCATAGAACAGCGAGGTGTAAAGACCAGAAAATTCATGTTATAAAAAGTTTTGCAGTTGGGCAGCGGACAGCGAACAGTTCGAAAGCTTTGCAGTTGGGCAGTCAGAATGTGGTCCAGTCACAAACAGGCTTTCAGTTATTAAAAAGTAAAGCAATCTTCAGTCGGGAAGGAGAGAGCGAAACTAATGTTGTAATCGGTTTCCAAGCATAAATTCAACCTGCTGGCCATAGACAAACCAAGGAAGTACATTTCCAACTAAAGTTACGAGATCTGCAAATCCAGGTTGCAGCAAAGCATCGAGAACCTACCAATTTGTGTTAGACCAACTAACAAACTACGCCAATTAGAATTTGTTGACATTTAGAGTCTGTGAGTACTAGAATCAGTGATATCCCCAAATTTTGTGCACGAAAAACCTAAAATGAGACCTGGGCGGCCGTAAGTAGAAAAACTTTAAAATCATATTGTAAACCGTTTTTAAAAGATAAAAGTCAGATCGTTCTTTAACTTTAATTATTTAATTATCGATAAAATGAGATCGTTAATTCTTGATTAAATTTAAAACTGTTTAAATTCATGCTGTAGTATTATTTTCTTCCACAACAAATTTCGTCTATGTTGCAGACGCATTAACTTTCATAAAAGGTAAATGAAATTTTGATTGTATAAATTCACCCATTTATCAAACCCAGTTTAAGACCCTGAGATCCCAAATATTATTGTGTATTTAAAATTGATAATAAATTTGTTAGTAGTTTTCCCTTAATAATCTTTTCATTTAAAAGCGCCCAGCCATTATCCATTATTATTTAATTTAAATATTACAATATATATATATATATATATATATATATATATATAAAGTATTCCCAATTAAATATATTGATGCTCCGATTTTTAGACTCTTTGATTTACTTAGGGAAAAGAAAATGTTGTTTCCAACTGTTTTTACACTGGCATACAGCATTGATAACGAAAATCTTCCCCCTTCCGTGGCCACTATTTAAGTGTAGGAAACCGAAAAATGTCACATGCTGCTGAAGAGGAGTAAGGAACGTATTAGAAGCTTTTGTCCTGGCGGAGTTTCACTTTTTTGGGAACTGATATTGGTGGTTTCTGTTTCACCACGGCAATGTTCCCTAATAATAACAACCAGGAAATCATGGTATCCTGAACAGGTTTCACCTTCATCCAATCACTGTTTTCGCTAGCCTATTATTTTCAGGTGGATACATAAAAACAAATCAAAGTTATGTCATTAATGTAACTCTGGAACTTATCCAAAGACAATCTTGAAAAGTCCTTCGGGGAGCCATTTTGAAGCTCTTAGACATGCAACACTATAATTATCAAGCACTCGGCTTTTTTCATGTTCATATCGCCGTGCATAATTTTACTCGTTCAAATCTGGAGTCTCCCATCTCAATAAACTGACTAAATTTAATGCATCGGTCTTCCATTACTGTACGATTGACAAATATTTCAAAGATAATTAACAGTTATCACTGGCGGCTCGTGAGTATTTTCAGCTACGTGCTACTACACCCTAAACAACCATTTTAGGAGGATAACTACGTAAAATTATAGTACAACAGCGATAGTGTTACCAATACTCTGACCCGACGCGTAATTTCTAATTCTGACTACATAGTTTCCAAAAGTTTAATTTTTAAAAGCGGAATAATTGAGCAGAAAGTTGGAGCTCATTTCTAACACGAAAGTATTTTTCCTTCGTACATATTAAAACAAGTTAACAAAGTTAATTTTTGGGTGGTAGTATTGTATGCAGGACCGTGCGATAGATTGTCTCACAATGATGCAAGTCTTCAAAATGCCGTCCCTTAAGAGTTTTTCTATTATAGTGATTATTCAAAAAGAATTACGCAAAATATTCGAATACTAATTATGTTTTGAAAATATAAACTACTTTATAATGAAATATTTAATTACTGAAGGATTGAAATTTAACTTGTCTTCCCCTTCACTGTGCCGCCTCTCTGTATTAGTTCACGTCACAGACCTGATTCTTATTATGTTCTAAGCTTAAATGAAATGAGCACGGTGAAGAGGCGGTTTGTTTTGTTGAGCTTTACCGGTGGTGCAAGGAGTGGGGAGAGCGGAATGGAATACTGCGCATGCGCATTTCTCAATGGAGTTGGCTGCATAAGCGGGAAAGAGTGCGCGCAAGGAGAGAAGTTTTAAGTCTTCGAAATCGAAGCAGAAATTTACAACAATTAAACATAAAATATTTATAAATGTTCTTAAAAATAAGAATAAAATCATTCTTCCTAACTTTAATTATGTGCTGTAGCACATGAGCACATGCGCACGAACCGCCACTACCAGTTAAATCAAACAATCCTGGTAGTGTGTTCCCGATTTGAAACGAATCTTTATTATAAACTTTTGAAAACAATTGCTGGAATGTCACAAATCAACATTTCTCGCAACAAAATATTTGCTGATGCAGGTGTTAAAACCAGAGTTTCAATTCCGTCGTGATACCAATAAAAATATCCTCATATTTCTCTATTAATAATAATTGAGCCCAGCGACCTTTTCCAAAAACGCTGTACACGTCATTTTTTAATATATTGTAATAAACAAAATTTAAACTGACCTCTAATTTATGAGTATAAAATTACAAGTCCCTCGTTGGACCGCCAAATAATGTAGTAAACTCTTAATATCTCACAACTATCAGGGTCGCCTATGGGCCTCCAATAAAATATAGCAATTTACAAAATTAAAACAGAAAACTATAGAACTTTTTACAATATAAATCTAACGCTTATTTATTATCCACAAATAAAATTAAACAAATACTTTGGAATGTCAAAAGCGGTTCCCAAGTGACCCAACACACCTCAATGTATGTTCCTTACTTCGTGGTTTGTTAATGCTCAGAACAAACTTCTGAGATCTGGAAAGTTTATTGAATTAATCCGAATGAATCGGCTAGACGGCGAGCAAAATGTAGTTCAACTCGCTTATTTTTAATGAACCAATCTCACAACCCAAAATTAGACACCCTTCTCCACTTTGCTACAGCAAGCTGTATTGCCCAGTGCCACCATAGGAGGTGTGGAGATAGGATTTGTTGGCAGAGCTATCATAGATAGACGGTATTTCACAGGATTACCATCTCCTGTGGCCTGTTACCAACCTTTGGCAAGTTTATCTGAACCTCGAGCGAGATTAGTTATACTAAATCCGCATGCAAACACAACGTCCTTCAAGAAATATAAGTTGGATCCACTATATAATTGCTTAGGATCAGAATGATTTCACAATCTGATATAAACAACGACCAAAAACCAACGACACACCTGTACAGAACAAGAATGTGCCCAGCACCCGTACTGAACGGACGTGTCTTCGCAGCTACCGTTTGTTTACGGAACATAGTGTTCGAGCATTCGGCGGACCTCTGAATCAAGTGCGCCGGGCCACCGTGGCCACAAAAATCCACAGACTAGATTAATTTATCAATTATCAATTATCCAGCAGTATTAAAGTGCAACGAGTGTAAAATCAGTGTTCAAGTGCTTTCGCGTACTATTGCGAATTCAGTGTTTTAACATCGGTGTCCAGTACGCGTAAGATAACAGCTTAGCGCCAGATGGAGGATTCCCTCCCGGCGGCGCTCTCTCAACAAGTAACCCCTCATTCAACAATCAAGATAATCAAGAAAAGCCAACTCGCCAAGAAACCTTCGGACGACAATACTAAAATGCAGAGCCTACCGCCAACAAAACGGAGCCTCCCGCAGCAGCTAAGTCAAAACGACCTATATTCCTCTGTTTCGCCCCTCCAACACAATCCAACTTATGCACCATTGCTAAATATACCTCATACCATGTCTCAATTCACACCAACCGCTAGTAATATCACTTCAGCTTACTTCCAACCCGCACAAAATTGCCAAAATAGTGACACTGTTAGCATCGAAAATATGAGCACAGATCCAGAAACTGAATCTGAAATCGAAGCTGACAATGACAAACATCCCTGGCAATATATGAATAAAAAGCGAAAAACTACAAGTATATCAAAGTTAAGTGACGACATGACTGTACTTAATACAACCAACAGATTTAAGATACTTGCAGAAATTGAAACCACCGCCCAAACTACAAATAATCCCACCAAAAATAACTTATTACATTCAGAACAGAGACCTCCGCCTGTATTTATCTATGGTGTAACTGATTTCAAAGCAATGACCGAAGAATTAAACGTAGCAATCGGGAATGAAAGATTCTACTCTAGATCATTAGCCAACAACACAGTAAAAATAAACATAAAAACCATAGAAGCCTACAGGAAACTGATAAACCACTTGCGTAAAGAAAATATTGTCCACCACACTTATCAGATGAAGACATTAAGGCCGAACTAAGTAGACTTGGACACCCCGTTAGAAACCTGATTAACATTCGACATAGAATAACCAAGGAACCCCTGCCAATGTTTTTTATAGACCTCGAACCTCAAGCTAACAACAGAGAAATATATAAATTAGAATTCATCCTAAACACCAAAATTCGAATTGAAGCACCCCGAATTAAGAACAACATTATTCAGTGTATTCGTTGCCAGGCATATGGCCACTCGAAGACCTACTGCACAAAGCCCTATCAATGCGTCAAATGTGGAGGACCCCACGACAGCAAAACATGCAAAAAGTCAAAAAATACTCCCGCTACATGCGCCTTGTGTAGTGGTAATCATCCCGCGAACTATAAAGGCTGCACAATATACAGAGACTTAAAAAATAGGAATACACCAATAGCATCAAATAAAAAATCATATATCCATAATACCAACCCAGTGACAGACAAACCAATCACCCAACAACCCTGCTATAATCCCCCCCAAACCACTCCTAGCTATTCTCAAGTTGTAGCTGGTCGAACTAACAATGACATCACAATCAACCAAGTAGCACAACGAGGCATCGAACAAAATCATACGCAAGACCTAACCTTACACAATTTCCTAGAAGAATTTAAAGGTATGTTTTCCCAACTTATGCAACAAAATAGCATGATAATTAACATGCTATCCACGGTCCTCAATAAACTCATACATTAATGGCTAAAACCATACGTATCAGCTTATGGAACGCAAATGGAATCCTTACCAAAATATATGAAACTGAATTGTTCCTAAAATTAAATAACATTGATATATTACTGGTATCAGAAACGCACTTTACGGACAGATCATACCTTAGAATACCACACTATACGTGTTATCATACCGAACACCCAGATGGAACAGCCCATGGAGGCACGGCTATATTAATTAAAAGTTCAATTGTCCACCAAGAATTGCATCACTATGCTGAACCGTTTCTTCAAGCAACTGTAATCCAAATTGAGAAACTACCAAATCCAATAACAATATCTTCTGTGTACTGCCCACCTCGGCACAGACTTAGCAAGGACATCCTTCGACCATTCTTCCAATCACTCGGTAATACTTTCATATGTGGTGGAGACTTCAATTGCAAGCATACCTACTGGGGATCTCGACTCATCTCGACAAGGGGTAGTGCATTATACAACTTGATACGTGAACAAGACTACGGATACCTCTCTACTGGCGAGCCCACATATTGGCCCACAGATTTGGCGAAAATACCAGACTTACTAGACTTTTTTGTGACTAAAGGAATGTCCTCCAATTATTTTGACATCGTCAACAACTATGATCTGTCATCCGATCATACAGCAGTTACAGCTACAATTAGTACAACAATAATCAAAAAGTCACCTAGACCGTCGCTATATAACCAAAAAACAGACTGGGATACATTTAGGACAGTGGTTAAAGAAAATCTACAGTATAATATTAGCCTACGTAGCTTTCATGAGTTGGAAGAAGCTGTCGCTCACTTCACTGATACTGTTCAAAACGCAGCATGGAATGCTACACCTGAGATCACCAAACAAGTACGGGATGATATAAATATCCCCAACGAAATTCTGACTCTAGTACGACAAAAACGCAGAGCAAGAGCAAAATGGCATCGATCCCGAAACCCATTAGACAAAACAATATTTAATAGATTAGCAAAAATTATTAAGAATAAATTAAAAACGCTAAAACAAGAAACTTTTAATCACTATTTAACAACACTCTCACGCACGGACCACAGTATCTGGAAGATAGCAAAAACAAACAAGAGACCACAAACAACAAATCCTCCGTTAAGAAAAACAAATAATGAGTGGGCCAGAACTGACCAAGAAAAGGCAGAACTGTTTGCTCAACATTTCGCCAAAGTTTTCACACCACACTCCGTCGAACCAAACGAGGAAGTAAAGCGCCTGCTAGATGCACCTCTGCAGCTGTCACTACCTATTAAAAACTTTTCCACTGTAGAGATAGACACTGAAATTCAACATCTTAATCAAAAGAAAGCGCCAGGTTACGATCTAATAACAGGAAAGGTCCTCGCCGAGTTACCGAAAACAGCAATAATATTCCTAAGAAATCTATTCAACTCCATCTTACGTTTTAAATACTGGCCTGCACCACTTAAATTTGCGCAGGTAATACTAATACTAAAACCTGGTAAACCCGCCGAAGAAGTCTCATCATATCGCCCAATCAGTTTATTGTCACAAATTTCTAAATTATTGGAGAAACTTTTACTAAAAAGATTAAAGGAAACTGATTCACTAGAGAACTGGATCCCGAATCACCAATTTGGATTCAGAAAGTTCCATTCCACAATTCAACAATGCCATCGAGTAGTAAACATAATCTCAACGACGTTTGAAAACAAAGCGTATTGCCCAGCAGTCTTTATAGATATACAGCAGGCTTTTGACAAGGTGTGGCACGATGGGCTCCTACTCAAGATAAAGTCTTCTCTGACAAGCGAAGTTTATCTTCTTATGAAGTCATACTTGTCCGACAGATTCTTCCAAATTAAATATGGTCAATGCTATTCTATAATCCACCCGATTGCTTCCGGTGTACGCCAGGGAAGTGTGCTGGGACCTATACTCTATCAATTATATACAGCCGACATCCCCACAACAGCTGACACATATATAGGCACTTTTGCTGACGACACCGTCCTCCTATCTCAACATACCGACCCACACATGGCCTCCTCAAACCTTCAAACCCATCTATCCCTTCTCCAAGTATGGCTCAATAAATGGCGGATCAAAGTTAATGAAACAAAAAGTACTCAAGTTAACTTTACATTAAATCGATCAGAATGTCCATCAGTGTCCCTAAACAATATAGAAATTCCAAAATCAAACGAAGTTCGCTATCTGGGTCTACATTTGGACAAAAAACTAACGTGGAAAAAACATATATTAAAAAAAAGGAAGGAATCCGACCTGCGACTGAGAAAAATGTACTGGGCACTGGGGAGAAAATCGTGTTTATCGCTTGAAAACAAAATCTTACTTTACAAAGCTATAATAAAACCAATTTGGACATATGGCATTGAGCTATGGGGCTGCTCTTGCAAATCCAACGTCAACATCATCCAACGATTTCAATCGAAAACACTCAGAATGCTTGTAAATGCACCTTGGTACGTCAGCAATCGAACATTACATACGGACCTCGGAATGCCAACCGTTCAAGAAGAATGCACCAACCGGAGTGCCAGCCACTTCCTGCGTCTCCAACTTCACTCAAACGAACTAGCGTCCACCCTGCAACATGACCCTCCCTACAGAAGACTTCAGAACAAGAAATGGCCGAATGACCTGAAAGCAGTATAAGTTCACAATCCGGATAACGTCATTGGATGGGTATCCGCTCACGTTATTGTATTATTGTGCCATCACATTAACTCGTGGAACATGTACTATATAGTTCCGATTGTTAATTTTCTAATAAATTAAAAAAAAAAAAAAAAAAAAAAAACCTGTACAGAACGTCCGACTCCAGTCCACTCGACCGAGCTTTCCCAGACACAACATAAACAAATACCAACAGCCACTCGTCTGCGACTGCCCTCGGGCTAGCCTTCTCCTCTACTGATTGACCTGTGTTTACTTCCCAAAGCTTCTATACCTTTCCCTCAAAACACATTTTGACCCAGGGTTAAATGTTCGTAAATATTGGGCGTAGCGGAAATACATCGCCTGTATTGCCGAACTGAAGACAGAAAATCTTAAATAAAATACATTCCTTAGTAATCTCTACACACACACACACACACACACACATATATATATATATATATATATATATATAATTATTTGGTTCTATAAGTCATAACAACTCATAACTATGAAAATCTCTATTTAATTAACACTTGACAGTTTTTAGTGTCTTAAATATTTACAAATAAGGATATTCGCGTGTAATGTGGTAATTAAAGGGTAAAGTTTAGAAGTTTTTCAATCTTATCAGAATCTGAGAATCATGTTTACCCCCAAGGTTATCTGGCGTTTCAGGAAAGACGTCTACAACAAAAAACTGAAGAGAATGGCGACTTAACCAACAAATGTTACATAACTGTCTTCTGTAGGACATGTTTACTTCTTTGAGGAAATCTATTTTGATCTAATTTTTTACTTCAGAATTGAACACCTGCAGATTGGAAAAGGGAAGATAATGGAATAGTAATGTAAAAGTTACACTCGTTGTACTAAACTGGGCTTATCAATTTAGAGACATTTCACTGCCTAATTCTAAAAAAATATTTCTGCGTACTTACTAATAATTCTTCTGCGCCTTAACAAACAAATTCTATCCATTCATTCATCTGGCAAAATGAACTACATATTTCTGAGTATTATTATCTTTATATCAGTTTAATTGTATTGTAACATTCCAAACTGCCATCATGTAACACTCCACCACTGTGAACATGTAACATTCCAGCAGTTGGAAATGGGAAGTCCAGATAGATCGTTCACCAACCGAACAATACCTCCGTTAGCTCACCTGGCTACCGATCTAGAGGATAAAGGAAGAATTAAGAACAGGAAATAGGAAAGTCGGTAACGTGAGGGTTCGGGTTCAACTAATTGAACCTAGGCGTAGTGGTTGGTGTTTCGCTGCACTTCAGTCAAATAAGAGTTGATTAAGAATAAAGAGATTTAATAGTTAGAAATAAAATAAAGTAAGACAAACTGGCGGATAGCACCAGGAGCCACCGACCCGTCTGGAGGTTGGATCACGACTCCCGTTCCCTAGAAGCTCTGAACAATTCGAAGACTCCTTTCCCCCTCCCTGATGATTTTAAGTCTCCAATGAGAACTCTTACAGGGTGGAATATTTCTGCTGCCGTGTGCATGTCTGCAAAAGGCACTTAAAATGCTGACTTCATTAGAGGCAGCGTTTTCACAGCTGCCTAGGCGGAAGGGGTGAAGATTTATGTGGTGGTGCGTATCGTTACTCACTATATCTAAAGTGATGTCTTTAACTGCATCAGCGTTCTTGCAGCTGCGCCCTCTTAGGTCCGCTATGCTGAAGAGACGTTATGTTAAGAGGGCACGTGTAGACTATTATATTACAGTATGTATATAATCAAAAACGCGACTAGAACGAGTGAAGTTTTGCTACAGTGAACGGCTGTTGCTCAGTTATAATTTCAGTACATAATCCAGAATCAAGTCATCATTCAATGTTTCAGTCTAATCCAAATAAAATAAGGTGCTTGTGTTAGACGAATAAAACACTATATTTTTATTTTATTGATTCGACGTGTATTTCTCTTTGTATTCGTTCTTTCCCATTTTTATGTTGTATATAATTAACAAAACAACTCATTATGCCCACTTATCCCACATGCGGAAATCAAGCATTTCTTATGTCTATTTTAATAATTTACACTTGTCCATACTTTCATTATAATATTTTGAATGTATCACACAGTTTAATTTATGTAATTAATAATATTGATTGCATAAGCTATATTGGTTTTATTGTTTGTAAACATGACATACATTCGTACCGAGTATATGGCGGTCAGTCAGGATTATAGGATCACGAAGATCAAATTGTGAATTTCTACGAGAGTATTACGAATAAATATAGTTTCCTTTGCACTGCATGTTATTTATTTATCCATTAAATGATTTTTATTGTTGATATAAGAAGAAAACCAATAAGCCTTAAATCTTTATTCTTTATTAAAAGATTGACAGAAGCTTTCGTCAATAGGCATTATAAACTGTTGCAATACGAACATTCATCGGCTTAAATACATTAGAAATAACAACAATTTTAGTAATATAATACAATAATTAAGGACAAAAGCAATTTTATTTAGTGAATAAAACTTATTACAAATTTGGAATTATTTAATGAATTCAACTCAGGAACCGAGTAAAAACAATCCACTAAGGCCAATTCTTAAATCTGAAATAATTTATTACATTATCTTCTCGAAATTGTACCCTTTAGAGCATTCATCGATTGCCTGTTTCAGAATGAGGCCCCCATCGTATTCTGCACACCTTTGCAAAAACTTCCCTCATCCCTAAACTACTCTCATCTATCTTCTGCTAATTTTTTCAAACAACACGTAAAAAATATTTTACGTAATTATCAGTCAACATAATTAATACTTTTTCTTTTCATAAGTCCACATAATTAGTGAAAGATTTCTTGAAACAATTAACATAAGTAATAAACCTCGTTTTATAATTCTCTACTAATGTATTATATAATACCAAGTTTACAAAACCGGCTAATATTTTAATTGATCCCAAGCCATCCCAATATATTAGCATTATATGTTCCCATATTACCAAATTCTACTCTCTTATTCATCGACTTCTCAATATTTTAATATATTAAGATCCTTTTTAACAATTTTCTCTTATACAATTTCCTCTCTCTCCATATTATTTTTATATTGACTGAATCTATCCCATATTTCTTATACTTATTCCTACTCCCTCTACAATTACATACAGATTCATATCACTCAATTTTATTAATGTAACTACTGACATTAACGTTACATCCCATAAATTTCTTTAAACCATTCCTACATGTTCTTACATTCCAATGAGCTTGTTTTTGATCCAAACCTAGTAATTTTGATCATATACTATTGAAGAAATTATGTATATTGAGTAATTGTGTTTGTTATATAGAGGTGGGAACAGTCATACAAGAACAGGAAATATCCGGATCATAGCTGCATTATACTAGTCGCAAAGTGCATCATGCCAATATACATTAATTGTATTCTCAACCTATCAGCTTCTTCAAAATTAATAATATAGATTATAATGGTTTTATACTATCGTTTGTAAGCTCGACATGCGTAACGAGTATATGACGTTCAGTCAGGATTATAGGATCACAGCGTTTGAATTGTGAATATCTACGAGAATATTACGAATAAATATAGTGTCCTTTGCACTGCAAACTATACGGTTATTACAATACATTCTGAAATGAACTGTTATTGTGGGACCGTTATTCAATTCATAAATGTTCACTTTATTGAGTTATAGAGGTGAATTCTAATCCTGCGCAGTGTAGCTACATGTCAACCGACATGGTACGACGTCACGTGTCTGTCTGCCTGATTATTATCTCGTGCGTCTACAAATGCGCAAATTATTCAATTCCGTATTCAATATTATATCCATAAATAGAAAAATTACAACGTTTAATAATATATAAATTTAGTTTCATATTTATTTTCCTTTTCTATTGAATTATTAAAATTAGATTGAACGGACGTGCTATCTCGTTATGCGCATAATTATATTTTTTAGGAGTTAAAAAGGCGCGTCCAACAATTCTATTTTTGCCGGTAGGTGAAAGAAGCCTTTACAGCCTTAAACCAAGCAAGCAGGAAGGTGGGCTTAATGATAAATGAGGACAAAACAAAATATTTACCATGCGGGAAAGTATATCAGCCCATTATGTCAAAGACCTTTAGGGTGGATGGACACACATTCGAGAGAGTCGAGAGTTTCAGGTACCTTGGATCCATAGTTACCTGCTCTAATGATACCTCATCGGAAATTAAGGCCACATTAGTTTCAGCAAATAAGGCATATTTTGCCTTGAGTAATCTATTCAGGTCAAGACTCCTCACCCGCCCAACAAAACTTACTATTTATAAAACTCTTGTAAGACCAGTTCTTATATATGCCTCAGAAACATGGCCGCTGACGGAAACCGACGCAAGGCTGATTGATGGATTTGAGAGAAGAGTTCTTAGAAGGATAATCGGCCCTGTGTGCGATAAGGAACAATGGAGGAAAAGGTACTGTAACGCGTATATTTTGGTTGAGTTTTGCTTTGTCTCCGGAGTGTTGTTTGCTGTGGTTTGGAGAATTCGAAATCGTGCACGTGCGTGGGGGTGGAGGAGATAAATATTTTCATCCAAGTAATTTTCGTGTCCTGTCTCGATTGTTGGCCTCAACATGACAGAATAGTTAGCCATTGTCGACTACGGAACTGCAGGTGCGTGCTATAACTCTTGTAACAATGGAAGAATCAGTGAAACTGACATTTCGACGAAGTTTTCTAATAATGAAAAAAAGTTAAAGGCTGGGAGGCTATAATGGAGGGAACGGAGATAAGCTTTTTAAACTGGCTAGTTGTTCTGCGCTCACCGCAGCTGGTGGATGTTATTATGAGAGGCTCCGTATTGCGTTACGTGTATACGTTTTAAGTGTCACCGATCTACAAATCTCATGAGTTCTGCTGTAAACTTTTCCAAGCTGTTGTCTCTGATATAGTCCGAGGCAGAATCGTTGTGAGAAAGGAGCCATAATTTGTTAGTGAAGAGTTCATCGAAGCCACACAATTTAGTACGACGGCTTGCCAGCAATCAATCCCGGAGGCCGACGCCTTAGCCAGTGGTGAACCCCTGAGTCGACGCCTTGCAATGGTCCTGACTAAAGTCATCACTGCACTTAACCCATTCTGCCGGCTGTGTGATACGGCGACGTCGGTACGAGAGCTACAGCAAGCAACACAACACAATAGCAGTACGTATTTGGTACGGGCAGCAGTTCTCTTCAATGTAAAAACCACAGGTGCCTGAGATAAGAGTTTTTCATGCTTAACTGTAATAAACTTATATAAAATTTCTTTAATGGTTTTTTTTTTATTTTACGTAAAAACCCAGCCCACAAAAATAATTCTTTACAGTAAAATACAGAATTGTATACTATATACGCTGATGCTCCAGTAACAAAAAAACATACGATCAGGAAGGATAAGATGGGTAGGCCATGTAGCACGAATAAAGGAGTCTAAGGTGGCAAAGAAGATTCTACTTGCAACCCCAGGAGGTCAAAGAGAACTAGAAGAACTTGGACGGAGTGGAGGAGGATCTACGGAAGCAGGGGTGTAGAAATTGGAAGAGGACAGCATATGATCGTGAAGGATGGAAGAAGATCGTTGGAAAGGCCAAGGTTCACTACGGACTGTAGCGCCATGGAAGAAGAAGAATTTATTTCAAGGACCGCAATCGGAATTCATCTGGCTCCCGGCACCAAAGACCGCAAGCGGAGTTAATCATTTGCTCCTGGCCCTGGTTTCGTTTCTAACCGAGTGCTGCTGATGACATTCTTGTAAAAGGTGACAACATTCTCATTGTATATTCAGAAGCTATTGTGTAACTTTTATTTATTATTATTATTGGGAAAGATACATGTGAAATTTTCATGTTATCTATATATTGTTTGGGTATTCTCCTCTCACAATTTATCTTGAATGGTTTTCAAGAAATTCAGGTCCCGACTCCGTGACTGGGTCGGGAAAACCGAAATATGAAATATTGGAGCAGTCAACTGGCGGTAAAGAGGGACGCTAGAATATGTAGAACCTGTAACTACAAATTAAATTAGACTCAGATTCTAATTGCACAAAATTTTAACAAGTATTATGTAAGCAGTATACAGGGTATAATTGGCAGTTCGGATAGTGACACCATGAATTATATCAATATAATTAAGATAGTAATAAGTTAAGTGGATTTAAATTATTAAACTATGGTAAGCTAAGATCCATTATCTTCTCACTTCAAAACAAAGGTTAGTCATGATGGCATAACTATAAAAAATTTGAAAAGAAAATGTTGAGTACCTTTATAATCCTCTGTTACATTTAATTAATATTTCTTATAATCTGGTATAGTTCCTTCCATATAATACTTTCCCGGAATTAACAAAGTTTTAGATAAAGCTTCTATTTACAACCCCGACATTATGTAGAGGATAATAATATTTTTGCCACTCGTCACTCAGGGTTACAGATCGTACAAAAGCAGTGGTCTTTTGCAGATCTACAAAGGGCTTTTGAAACAGTAGGCAGAATTATTTTATTAGATAAATTAGAAAAATATGTACTTTGTGGCACAGTATTGAACAGGATTATCTGGCAAACAGAAATCAAAGTGTCAGATGCAACAATGTATTGTCCGATGAAATATCAGTCAATCGTGGCGTGCCCCAAGGCAGTATTCTTGGACCTATATTATTTGTTGTCTTTATAAATGACCTGGAGAATATTTTGACAAACTTTAAATATCACATGTTTGTTTATGATATACTTATATGATAATATATATGACTCTAATAAGATAAATTATAAATAAATACCAGCCTTTCTGACGTCAGAATAATATATTTAATATTATTAATTATCTTATTATCTACTAAATATATTTGTCTGACGTCAAAAAGGTTGTAGTTTATTTATATTTTATAATACAATTATATATTAATCAGGTGACGTACGATTTAAATATTTACTATCACAGTTTAAATTTGAGTATTTATTCCATTTAAAGCTATTTAATGACCACATACAGACATTAGATTACAATCATGGATTATTTTATCAATTCAGAAAATCTTTCACCAATTACAATTAAAAATTAGAAGTACAATTCTACATTCTTCGGCCGTCGGTCAACAAAACCCTTTTGCAACGCTGCATATTTGTATTCTGCACATCATAATTCGTTAATAACAAACGTAAGTCAAATATTATTGTCATAAAATATTACTTTAGTACCGATGTTACTCAAAACTGTAAGAACTGGGAACAACTCGGTTTCCAATCCGCGGACGTTATTGTTCTCAGACCCGTATTTGCAGCTTTGAATATTTGAAATTCATAATGTAGAACGTCCTACTGCACTTTTAGTCTGTTAATACAATAACAAGTTCATCGGGCCTGTTTCTTCAACTAATTTCTAATAGCATAAGCTATTTTTTCCCAGACAGGGATTATCTTAATTTCGTCGTTATCCGCAAGCCACTTCTCGTAAAAAACGTGTCTCTGATAACTAGTATTTGACGCCTACTTTAGCTGAGATGGTTTTCGTACTGTCTCAGACTTCCTTGCACTGCTTCCTTCTGTTTTTCTCTATCTTCTTGGCGAGGTGGGCCGCCATTGCTGAAGTGGCCCTGGAACGAGCGTGCGTGTCGCTGATAGAAGACTTTCTGGACAATGCGACTTCAGTAGGTTGCCGGATTCTGTAGCGTGACCATGGATCAGAACGCCACCAGGGAACTCGTGTTCTTCGTCAACGGGAGGAAGGTGACTGCACAATATCCTTTACTACGTACATAACGCTGCGAAACAATATAATAATATTATTCAATAACAACTAACTTTATTTTTACTAGTAAGGAACGATTTCATCGTAGATTGTCTATAATTTGATTTATCAATTCTAGGTTATTATTTTCTGATGTTTGCATTATTGTTGTGAGTCAAAAATATATCCCTTCATCTATACGTCTGAATTTAATTCTTTAAACCATTCTTGTTATCTGTTAATTTAATATTAAACGTGAAAAAATTTGTTGTCTCCTAGTATTATTACTGGGATTTAGGTTTTCCACTGTTCATTACTTTATTTCAGTCATTACAATTTTCCAAGTCTTATTTTCATTACACATACCGACCATTTATGATTTAGAATTTCAAGAGGTTGCGGACTGAAAGACGTTGCTCTTGCTTCCGCTTCTAAGCAACACTGGCCAACGTGTAGTTATATTGTTTACCAACAATCAGATCGTAGTCGTCATTGCAAAGCAGTTATGATTAATTGTGGTACCGTAAATAAGGAAGAACCATGCAAAATAATACTCAAATTAAACTCAGACTTCAGAAAGACTGTTTTTCAACACTGGTGGAGAGACGATTGAGGATACTGTTTGAAACTGGCTACACAGGTACAGAAATATGATATTGGTAGACAAAAAATACTAAAATGCGTAATTTTGTAACATTACCACCAATTTTGTTTACACCGATCAGTTTTGGCCACACCATGAAATTAAGTGATCGTTGATAAAAAAAAATTCATCTTGTATTTGTAATAATCATTTATCAGCTATGGTTCTATTGTAACAATACAGTTCCGTAACCAATTGTGGGTGGGCAATGGTCGTCTCAATATCACAAAAAAACGGGATTGATACTAAATTGGCCATTAAGGGCCATTTTTCCCTTGTCAGACACACTTACCTGCTGGGGGTCAAGACAATATCATCGGCTTTCGTAGCATTCAGTTACACATTACACTGATTGTAGCTTTTTGACACACTTTTACGAGTTATACCCACACTTTTATAACCTTGCAGCACTGTCAATGTTAAACATTTACCCTGGCAACGGGGTTATCAAACAAATTGATAACTATTAAGAACTACAAATCAGCACATCACTAGGAAATAACCAAACTGAATTATGAATACGGGGGTCAATCCAAAAGTAATGCACTCTACTTTTATTTTTATTTTTCATTCTACATCTTTGCAATTTATGGATATTCCCGCTCGTTTTAAAACTTAGTTCAACCCGTTCCCCTGAGTGACGCTGTCATTGCATGTCTTCAAGATAGATGCTGCACTTGGCAGTCGTCAAAATCAACGTTCCGTTATAGAATTCCTGTGCTGTGCGAAAGGATGAAAAAGGTTTCTGTTGATCGTAGTACAGTTAGTCTGTGGGCAAACAGATTACGTGGTGAAAGAGGGCACGCCAATATTCTGGACACTCGTCACAAGCGGGCAGGGCCCACACTGCACCAACACCTGGCAATGAGCAGAGATTCAACATTGCTGAGAAGAATGGATATGCAATTTTCAAATAAATTTTGGAATTGCATCGTTAATGAAATTCATACTCATCCGAATTAATTTGTGTAATTAAAACTGCAACCATGTGTTGAACCGTTTTCTTCTCAACGCTTTTCAGTCGAGCATCGATATAAAATCACTATATAAGTTAACTTTAAATGCCACACATTTTACAATAATTAATATTATATTATAATACTGTTGACAATTGCCTAGGTTATGGAGAAGGCGAGAGTTAAGAGTGATAACGTAACTTAGAGACATTGATTGACGTTTGGATTTTATAAAACTCAGTAACACTAGTATTCGTGATATCGCAGTAGACACTTATTTTCGCGCTTAGCAAACATTTCTTCATTGTTTTTTTACTTCACGGCCATCTATTCTATTCAACGGCCTTGCTGAAATTTCCTTACGCTTATATCTTTATATGATTATGGTTTATTCTTGTTATATTAATAGGGCAAGATAATTTGTGAGAGATAAAAATAGTCATTGTAAGGAAATTCAACCCGGGTTGCAATTGATTCTTAGAAAATTTATTTCGATTAAATTCCTAATTCGCGGTAATGACCGCAATATAGTAAAATACCTTATACTAAGAATCTGTCAGATGTAACATATAATACTATATTGAAATCTCTTCAATGTTGTTTTCCACCGTAGATGATGTTTGTCATGTAGATATCTTATCAGCACTCGGTATCCCTTACTTCAAGTAATCTGTTCTTTGGCGAAATGCGGATGTTAGCGACCACACTTAAGACGTTTCAGCTTATACGAGCTATATCCTGAGTGGAAGAAATCAGCAGTAACTTAGTATCAAATACACTATCATTAACAAATCACATTATATTCCTTTCATGTCTTGAATCCTGGTATAAATTTTACTTAACACTGTCCTTATACCTATAGTAAAAAGAACTTGCAGTCTATTATAATCAGACACATTGGACAAAAACAAAACAGTGGAACAGTACTAAACATATGGAACAACAATAGAAGTACACTCACGTGGTAATGAATTTATTACTCTGTGCATTATTCCAATTTTTTAAGTTATTTTCTTACTTTCTATAATCTTTGTGTTCTTGGAATTTTAATTTATTTATTTTTACACCGGAACGCTGATAAACAACAGCACCCTTATCTACAATCACAGATAAACACTTATTAATACTGATAGAAGTAAAAATTAATAAATCTTATTATGTATCGTTTTTAACTCTTCAAATTCACACACAGATAAATATAACAGAGTGTCATCACCAAACATGGGTTTTTAAATTATCTCAATTTTTGCTAGTTATTAATATATAAAATTAATAATAATTGTCCAAGCTTACTTCCTTGTGGTCCACCATTTTCCATCAAATCAGAAACATTTCACTGCATTGAATTTCAATTTTTGTTAACGCTAGCTGTTTAACCACCGTAATACATCCCTTTTATATTTTATAGTTTCTTCTAAAAGCATGACTATAGTTTATTTTCCTTATACTTTCTCGTACGTCCTAATAGAAACTATTCCGAAGGCGAACAGGTTATGATAAACGCCGGAAACATCTGTATCCTTGACCCACATTGCAATGCAATATAGAACTCCATTGGTGCGTTGAAACTATATCCCTTGTATATCTTCCACTAGAGACACTTTTGTACGGATTATTGACCCCCGTTTTAGGGGTCAAAGTATTTTTTAAACTTTCCAAATAATTATAAACCAATGCACCAGATTTAGAGTATGTACCTAAATTAACAGACCAAAACCGACCTGATTACTTCTTAAAAAAAATGTCTTTGCAACTGGTGAGCCTCAAAAAGACATCTTCTTACGTTATTTTCTGTGAAGAACGATAAAACTTTAGTAAAAACAAATCAGACCAATCTCTAGCTTCAAAATGAAATCAGGTTATTAGGTTATAAACTGTCGGTGTCATTGCTCCTAAGTTGAAATTTCATCTGAGTATCATGAATGATTTAGAGTTCGACTTTCTGTGCTGCTAGTCCAGTCTCTAAATTAGAGGATATATATATACTTTTAATAATTATCCTATCAATTTACTTACGTTCATTCTCAGGACATTTACTTCATTTTCTCTTTCATGATCCTCCTAAACAAAATAAGGCTATGGTATTGAATCTTGTAGACAGACCTCAACACTTTCTGTCTTCTAATTCCATCAATACAACATAAACATTGTCCGTAATATTTATTTATTTTGAGTAACAGGCTACATGGAGGCAACTCCCCTTTAATAGCATAGGAAGGGTTTGGAAAGGGGGATGCGGAAGTGTAGAGGAAGGTAGCCAAGGGTTAACTAGGGCCCCCGGACCTACCCGGCATTTGCCTAAAAGTGATGCAGGACAAACCCCCTGAAAACCTGCATCAAGTAGGTCGAGCAGTAGGTACTTGTCCCACGCCCTTCCTACGACGGGAGAGGGTTTTGCTGTGGGAACGTAGCATTCCCTTCTCCATGCCTCGACCCGTTTAGGAGGCAGCTGCCCGACTATTCCAATGGAAATAGTGGACAACTCTTACCGTACCGGAACATAACCTCTCAAAACAGGCCGAGGTGCCTCGTCTTGTAGGAACCTTGGTTCAAAAACGGAGAGAGGAAAAGGAATCCTCAAAGGTAGCCCTCTCCGTCTCTCCTGAAAGGTTCTACCTGCGAGAGAACAGCTCTCACAGATTTCTCATTCCTGACACAAATTTTATTAAGAAACGCACAAATGTTATATTGGATAAAATCCGATACTCATCTGCTACTCGCCCCCCGTCCCCCCCAAAAATCTCGACAATACAACGGTCACCCTTATTACAAATTTTTTACTTCACAAGTTTGTCCAAATCTTTAAAGAATATCAAATATCATTTACATATCTACTAATAATTATTGATAACCTAAAGGAAACATTGTGTAGTTTAGAAAATCCCTTGCTATATGGGCCAAACTAAAAGGTCACTACATACTTGAATCAAAGAAAATTTATTCTATATCAAACTCCACATTAATGGACAATCTATTGTAACCAAACATACAATCAATTTGAAAGATTCTACTGTTTAATTATATCCAAAATGCTTTATATTAAAATTAACATCAGTGCAATAAACGTACAAACCGAAACTATGAAAATCGACAATTGCTGTCATTCCTTTAGGATGCCTTCTTTGCATTTGTACTAATATTTTAGCTCTACTACTGAGTTCGTCACCTGGTTTCGTCGGCGTGTCGTTCTTCCAGATCATGAATCAACCGACGAAAGCTTGCTGCTTGCAGCATAAACGTTGTGTGGTATTAATTCAACCTACTCTTCGACTACTTCTTTATCTAATTAGCTGAAATTAACTTTCCTATTGCAATCGAGCAATATTTAGTTTTTTTTCACTAAGGTAACTAGAATAAAAGAATATTTGTGCTCGAAACAACTAAAAACGGCGCAATTCAGCGACCTCAGCAACAGTTTACTACATCAAGATGAGGTTGTATAACATCGTTGCGTAAGCGAAGCGATCGGCGCTTGTAAAACTGGTACTACTTAAGAAGAACAAGTCCCGTTGTAGAAAAAAACCTGAATGCACGGTAAGACGGAGACTAGTTATTATTAATTTCTTTTTGACTAATTATAACCGACTACGTAACACTTCATATATTATATATCAATTTCATTTATTTATCTTAATGATCATTCTCTCTGTATAATCCCAACAATTACTTATTCGCTCTGTTCGTAATTATATTAAATTCAATGGTGAAGAAAATCTCAAAAACAGTAAAAATTTTGAGAATTACACAAAATAGGACTTTTTTTTAACAACTTAGTTGAACGGGATGGGATTATAACTGATAAAAATCAAGGGATCGCTTAAGGGAATTTATTAATTAGTATGAAATTAAACGTGCAAATATGTGCATGGACAAATATATAGAAATTGTTCGCGTTTAGCGAGTAATCAGATCTCTTAATTAATCTGTGGGTTCACCTTGGACTTCGATACACCTCCCCCCTCCCCCCTCTAGACGCGTCAAGCATTGAGAAACTCGGACGCCGTCACGTTGCATCCGTGGACCAGTCACACTCGTCGTACTCTCCGCTCCAAAAACAATCCGCTGGATCAGGCGACAGCACGTTCAAAAATTTTGTCCGTGTCTGGCGACGGTTCGTTGACGAATCTCTCCTCACAACTCCCTCGCTGCGTATCCAAAACCTATATATTCTCGACCCTTTTAGGTTGATTTCTTTGCAACAAGAAATGTGATTGATCCTGGCAATCACGAGATCATTTAATACTGATATTCCAAGTAACGTTCGAGAGTTCAGACTGCAGAGATTTTCTCTCCGCCACGGTGGCACCTGGTCAAATTCTAACATGCCAAGCTCTCAACCATTGCTAATATCGAAGGCAATTAAATAATATATTGTAATAATCAAATATGATGGGTTTTTAAATGAGTAATTATAAACTTTATAACACACAAAATTTATTTACCAAAGCTTGAAACAATTATACAACCTAATAAAAAAACATATCTCATTCTCTCAAAGGTCTTTACTGGGTTTGATAACGGACAGAACATTTAACTTAATCAAAGAACCCAACATTTATCTTTAAATTAAAAAGAAATATTTATTCGTCTAGTACATAGACGAAATTAATTATTGACAAACTTATTCTACCAGATTGATTTTAAATTTAAAGAGTTTATTTTATTAACACAAAAGAAAAGAACCATATCTGACTGTATCTTTTAATTCGGTTTACACATATTAATACCATAAAATTTCAACTTACAATTACTCAGGAAAATTTGGCTCGTTCGTACACACACACTTTATATACTGGACGTTTTAAACACTGATTCTAAAACACACTGTTGGTTTGATGAAAGCTGGTTCTCCGTTCGTGAAGGTGAAAACTACTCGACGCTGGATGCAGTGTCCTGGTCTCCTACCATCGAAGACTGGTCTAATTTTGATATTACAACAGATTAGACTTCAGCATACAAAAATGTTTTTCGTTGAATATTTTTCTATTTCTCTCGCAGGCTGCAACTTATAAGGCATTCTCCTCCCTTAAACGATGTCTGTCTTAGTCATTCTTCGGTGGTCGCAGAATAACTATCTCACTCACAATTCTCCATTCTCGGTGCTCACAGCACCCCTCTCCCACTCTAACTCCAACTCCTGACTCCAAAACTCAACTAACTTTTTCAAAAGCATCTCTCGCTTATATATCACAGTCCCTTCCTTTTTCCTTTGTTCCAAAACTACGTCGCAACTGCCCGATGACAGTTTCCTCCATTATCCCGAGATTTATATTATTCAGCTGCAGTTCCTTAGTTAGCAAGTAGCTCGCTACTCTGTCTTGTCCCAAAGCCGACAATCGAGACAGGTCTACATTGTCTTTGCACCCTCAATTACTTTGGACTTGTCTTCTCACCCCCGCACGCACGTGTGCTGTTCTAAATTCTCCAGACCGCCCAAACTGCCCCTCAATCCCAAGTAAACAACATTACAAACTGTTCTTTGAACTGTCCAGGCCATTAATCAGAAACAATGCCTGCCTTAACAGATTTATCTTGCGACAGGCCACCCGCATGTGCCTTGCTCTGACTCCTCAATACCAATCCTAAGTACACAACATTACAACTTCCTCTGACGGCCAAGACCATTAATCTGAAACAATGCCTTTCCTTCAAGGCATTACAATATATATATATATATATATATATATATATATATATATTGTAATAATCAAATGATAGCGTAAATTAAATTATAGGAATGATTAATAAAATTATTATTATTTAAAATTTTTATTTCTTAAAACTGCACATTATAAGCCCTATCTTTGTACGCCGGTCTTTGATCAAAATTTACAAAAGTTTACTTTAATTATTTACAATTTATTTTGTTCTAGTGACTACACATCCATATTTACAATCCAATATGTTGAAAATCTCTTAATCTCAGGGTCATCACTGGTTTTGATAATTAGGACACGATAAAAGAAGAATTTGACTAATTAACAATTCAAAATATTATTTTCTTAAAAAACAATAAGTCGATCAATGAAAGAAAACTAGAAGAAAACGAACGAACGAAATCTTTTAATTAGCGTTTACAGTTATTATAATTAAAATTTGGTTACTCACACTTTGTTAGTCTGGTACCAGCATTCTTTTTTTCCACTACTCAACACGATAAATGCAAATCGTTATTTACACAGATTCTAGTTCTCACAGAATTTACACGCTCACCGGCGATTAGAACGCAGACAAATTTCCGGAGCCTCGGATGAACCTCTCCTTGGTGAGCAATCGGATGTCGTCTTCCCTTCAGTGTAAAAATGTTCGAATTTGCCTTATTACTGGAAGTGATGATTTTCAGATTCTTTGTAGACTTATACTGTTATTTTTATTTATTTGAAATAGACTGCAAGGTATCTCGCTGAAAATTTTTTTATAATATGCCTCCTTTTCTGGATGGCTGTAGACGTAAACTGACTCAGAATTTCGTGCGCGCAAACGCCATTTCGACTTTTCGACAAAGCAGCCGAGCTCGCTTCTCCATTGTTGCTTAGTTCGATCAGACCGCTATAATGGAATTTGATTAAAATTTTATGTCCAAAGAATTAATGACCTAATTAATTGGCATTACAATATATTGCGGTAATTAAAAGGAAATCATTCATTAATGAACAAATATTTGGACTCGAATTGTCAGCAGCATAAGGCATACAGGTTGTACCTAAGGATAATGCAATGTGGGGATAATTGGGGGGCAGATTAGAGGGAGTTGTGCGCACGGCTCTGTGGGGAGGTGTGCAAAAGGCGAGGAAATATAGCAGAGGAGTCGTCGTGAGAGAGTCAACGTCAGAAGAGTTCGTCGGTGGTGGTCCTCGGTGCCGGATCGAGCCGAGTTAGGTGATCGAAATAAATAAGTAAATGAAAGTCATTGAAAGTCTTCGTGAGGAAGAAGTCGTAGTGAGTCGTCGTGAGAGAAGTATTTCGTCGTGAGAGTAAGGTCGTCGTAGAAATCTAGCTGTGGACAGACGAAAGTTGCAGTCGTGTGGTGATAGTCTGCTGTTACGTGAAAAATCTGCTTAGTTGTACTGACGAAAGTGTTCAGTGTAAAGTGTGTGCACAACTTGGTGCTCATTATGGCCTGTATATAAAGTGAGTTAAGGGTGAATGTGCAAGCGAGCCGAATTTAATTCATTACCAGAGACCGTAAGGTAATATTTCATAGTATTCATATTTGTAAACTCTTAAGTAAGGGTATTATCGTCAGATTTCTAATTTGGTTCTAATTTAAATTTTGTATTTTATGTGGTTGTTTTCTTTATTGCATTGTAAAAAAATTGTTTAACGAGAATTTGTCTTATTAAAGACCAAGTAAACGACCCTGAGAAAGAGAAAATTGTATTGTAAAACATTAATTAATAACTGTTGTAAAAATTCATTTGATAACTTGTGTAAATTCAGTTGTTTGTGTGTTAATAAATTAATTTGTTTGTCTATTTTAAAATCTAGATTTTTACTAAAACACCCAATCATTTTAATATTTGTGAGTACCACAAATTGGCGTCTTCAGCGTGGCTTTCTTTGTAAAATAAATTGAAAAACTGAGAATTTATTTGTATTTATTACAAATTTCTACAGAATGGTACCATATACGAAGACCATAAATGTTTATTGTTGAAACGGTCACTGGTAACATTTATAAGAGAATCGAAGAAAAGCAAAAGAGAGGCTGTTTTCAGAATTTACATAAGACAATGGTACATCTCACACGATTTTTAATTTCTGTTTTAAGTTATCAAAGAGGGAACGTTAAGAAGCGTTCCAGATAACAATGACGTCTCTTAGGATGGCCATTTTATTTCATTTCAATCGTTTGCGCAGTGTATTAATTCAGTAAAATACTGAGCAGTAGAGTGTCTGGAACTGCGTCAGAAAGTCCAATAGAGTCAGAAATTCATGAAAATAGGAGCACGTCTGCCTCTTAGAAGCCATTTGGAACGTCAAAAACATGTACATTAAACCGGACTAATGGCGTGAGAACAACGTCAGAATCTTCGAGGAGCACCAAATTTTGGTAGGCCCTGACACCAGCCAAGATTGGACGAACAGAACATCTTCCAAGAGAAAGGATGAATTTTCACGTGGTTGAAGTCACTGATGAAGAAGCAAAGATGAAGTAAAGGGGTGAAATAAAGGAGAATAAACAGCACGATTTTAAAAAAGAAACGGCTTTACACAGAATCGACATTTGGAAGAGAATTTTAAAAATCTGAGAACCCGTTCGGCATGTATCACAATAATGAGCAGTGAAAAATTATTGATAACATCTGCATCAGTAAGTTCTTGGAAATTGACATTAGCCACGTAATAGGGAATATTGGAAAAGATCGAATAAAGTAATCCAAAATTACAGGAGAAAATTGGTTTTTCACGTTGGTTACTTTCTTATGGTAATTGAAGCATAATACAGATTAGCCTCAGTTATATTAGTACAATGAGGACTAACAATTGTGCTTTATATCTCTAGGTGTGAACATTATTGAATATATTTCTGACGTAAGAAGTGTTACGTATTTTCCTTTCCAAATGGAGCTATGCGACGATCCAATGACCGCATCAAGGCCGAACTAATGAAGGCAAGTTTTTTTTGTCAGTTTCTCCTGTTACTCAACGCTGGGCCAACATTCCTCTAAATAAAATTATTTCCCATAATCTACACCAACAGCAAAACTGCCATCAACAAAATTACTGAACATAAATACCCTCTTAAGTCGTGTACCTAAAATGTAGAAACAGTAATACAAAAAGAAGAATTTCTGATTTAATGAATAAATTCCTAAATATGTGGTAGGTATTGCAGAAATGACTCGTAGGTTTTTTTGACAGTGACATGTTACATGAGGTTGATCCACGTGGTGACCTCTACCCTTTAATAGTGAGAGCAGGGTAGCCAAAGGTTGACTAGCGACCTGGTATTCGCCTATAAAACCAGCATTGAGTAGCTCCGACAAGTGGTGCTCATTCCCAATGACTGGACTTTCTTCAGCGGAATATGAGCTTGCAATTGGACGGTCCGTTTGTAGCTTCAGCCTTTGGAGGGACAACAGTGTCGTTTAAAGCTAACTCAAATATAAACTGGTTTGGTAAGGTATCGCCATATATATATATATATATATATATATATATATATATATATATATTAATGATTAAATGGAAGGCGTTAATCAATGAAAATGAAAAACTTATTAACAAACAAAAATATTTATTTATTTGTGGCAATAAAGATAATTACAACAAAATTTGAGATATTTCTCTCTCTCAGGGTCTCTACTGGGTTTGATAATGAACACAACAAATTGATTTAAAATTTTATTAACAAAACAGTTTACAATTTACCTAAACAATATGTCGATATAATGAAAGAAATTTAAAAGTAAAGAAATTAACTCTGATTGACAATTAAAAGAGAACGAAATCTGACTTTATCCTTTAATTAAAGTTTACAATTAATGATTAGTTTTGGTTTTGTTACTTACATCTGTCCAGCTGGTACCAGCATTCTTTTTGGTTTCGGAAGTACACTACTACAAAATTATTCACTGATTCTAAACACCGACTCACAGATTTTACACTATTGAAGTTAAAATTGATAGGCTCCCAGGAACTCTGATGATCCTCCTGAATGTCAGCTATCTGATGTCTGCTTGCCTTACCGGAACCCTACGATTCGTAGATTTATTAGTCTTTTACTGAATTGGACGTAAACTGGAACGTATCTCCTTTACGATTTATTTTAAGTGTTTATTCTTTCGGAGGGGACTAACTTTTCTTTAGTTCCTTGCTGTAGGCTTAAACTGCTCTTACTTTTCAATTATTTACGCTGCAAAACTTGGGGGGGGGAATGTTTTCTTCGTATTAATTTACAACTTTAACTAGTTATACAATGACGATGTCTAGTCTCTGCTCAAATTATAATTCTTGTTCTGCTCCTCATAATGTATTTCCGCCAACAGCTCCTAACAATCTTTCTCCGCTAACAGTTGTTCTGCTCCTCACGATGTTTTTCCGCAAACTGACTCCTAGTTCTCTCGAGTTTTAGCGCGCATACGCCACTTTGACTTTCCGACAATGCAAGTGAGCTCGCTTTTCCATTGTCGCTTTGTTCGATCAGACCGCTATAATGGATTTCTCAAACAATTCAAAATTTGATGTCCAAACAATTAATGACCTAATTAATTGCATTACAATATATATATAAATAAAGAATTTAAATAATTTACACTGTTATATCATAAAATGGCCGACCAGTTGTAGTGCAGCGGTCAGCGTCACCGGCTATCATCACAGCGGTCCCGGTCTCGAATCCCGGCATGGGCATGGACGTTTGTGTTCGTCATGGTCATGAAAACTGGGGTTTAGAATGAAGGAGAATCGACGAACTGACCACGTGTGACTCCTAAATCCAGAATGTATAATGGAATATGATACTCTGGCAGTCGTCCCGGTAGGTCAAGGCCGTTAACGGGTTGTACCACCAAAGAGAGAGTGAGAGAAATTAAATATGGCCCCTCATTGGCAGCTGTATTCTAGTTATGTAGTTGACTTATCGAATTGTTAGAAACAGCATCTCATGTTTATGGATCAATGGATATTTTTTGCTGCTTTTAAACCAACATTGAATTTTAAAAGGCAAGTTCACGTAAGCTCAGTCAGGACTTAATATTTTATTTCTATAATTTTTCCCTGCATTTTATAATCTGTGCTAAAATAGTCGATTTGCAATTTTAATTCCAAGCTCAACAAGGTTATAAATAAAAACGAAACTCATAAATAATCTTATTTCTGACATTACGAACAACCAAAATATATCGGTCCCGAAAGCTATTTGCGGGAAAATACGTTCTTCAAGACTGAAAAGGTAAACAGACAGCTTTATTAAAGTATAGTGTTCAGAAAGTTTGTATATTTTCCACAAGTATTCTTATTAATTAAAAGATGATAATGATATTAAATTAATTTAAAAGTTTAGTTTCAAACTTAGGTCCTAACAATAATTATTTATGAACTTAAGTAGAGAATTGGGAAGCACCATCACATTATTCGTAGAACTTCGTTATTTCCATCCTACATCAACATATTTTTTCCATCTTTAACTCACTATATTAATATATTAATAATAAGATAAAATAGTCAAATACTGACAAAAGAAGGAATGATATAACTTTTACAGTATCTGCTCAAATTAATAAATTAAAAAATATTATTTCAATACAAAGACACTTCGACAATACCGAATACCTGCTCTTATTCCTTCAATTATGGATTGAGCCATTATATCTTATCAACTTGAGACTGTTTTCTAACTGTCCTGGTTTCATTTTAATAAGGTGGTAAAGAAAGTTCTCTACCTGGCACAGTTGACGCAAACTGTAGGATGGAATATTACAAAGTTTCAACCATTTTCTTTCAATTATTTGACAGTTGCAATCAAGAGAAGTGAAAGCGTGTTGGTGTCATACCACAATTTTTGATCATGAACGTTCAGGAGGCCCAGCAACGGCTACGATCAAAGATAAAATCATTGAAATTCACAATGGAGTATCAAGAAATCGCCGATGGAAGATAATAGATTGATGTTATTGCAAATATATAGATATCCGTAACATTTGAGTATTGAAAAAGGTCTTGCGATAGCTGTTGCTTTTTAACCATTGGTCAGAAACGCAATCAAATGAACATTCCGGAGCAATGCTCGATTCAACCGTGTTTCTGCGACGTTTCATTACTATTGATAAGAGAATTTTATATCACAGGCATCAGTCGACAAAAAACAGTCCAAACAGTTTGTCGAAGAAGGAAAAGGTAAAAAAATCGCCGTCGGAGATTAGCATTTTTGGAACAACTGAGATGCCTTGATGACCAAGCGTCCAGTTTTGGACAATAACAAATATTCAGTTGTTTCGGGTTAATGTCACTAGATTTACTTCTATTCGATTATTTCCTGTTTAAGAATACAAATTAATGTCTTAGCGGACGAAGATTTCCTTCGAAATAGAGCCATAGTTGAGGTGTACGTCTATGTCTGCAGGATTTGAGACATCGTTTTACACTTAAAATACAAAGAAGCTGGAAAAGCTATGACGGAATGAGTCTACGTTAAAAATAAAAAAATGAATTTGGTGAGAAATCTCTTTCTTTACCAGGGTGGCAAATCACCGAACCAACTCTCACGAAATGAGAGATTCATTCAAAGGACAAGTTAAGTTTTTTGGCGTTATACCCTATTCTAATAAATAAACTATACTGTTTGTATGTATGTTTGTTCCGCATACAAATCTACACCCGATTGGAGTCAAATCAGGGGTTATGGATGGAGTTTACTTATGGCAACCCGAGTAAGGCCGTCCCTCAGCTTGTTGCCTTACCCTGGGAACATGGTAACGTAGTTTTTTTTCTGTGTCTCTGTTTGCACACGACACTAAAGGTTTATATAATCACCTGTTTCCCCGTTAACTGAAATGGGGACTGCTTTTCTTAAAAAAATTTATGTAACGAAAGTATTTTCTTTTTGTCTAAGCCGCCATCTAAAAAAAGTTTTAAATATTTATTTTTATTTTCATTTGTTTTTTTAATGGTTTTGTATTTTTAGAAGAGCCGGAAGATTTTTATCAAATTATATATTACTTATATAGTCAACACGATTAAGAATCCTACTGTTTAACACTTTTATTTTTATGATAAAATTAACCTTCTTAAAAGTAAAGTACAAAAAATACATTTATTTCAACAACCATAATTTCTCTTTGTTTAATTTTAAATGTTTGATTAGTAAATGCTGTATATTACTTCTAACACTACAGCCATTAATAAAAAAATTATTTATACTAATAATTTGAAAAAAATATGTAAACAAGTTTAAAACATATGAATATTATTCTTCCAATGTAATTACATACATAATTAACTGATTTCTGTTATAATTGGCTTGGTAGCCAGATCATGGATTTTAAATTTAATTCAACAATTTTTTCTTTCATATAACGTTTTCCTTCAATTATTTGAATACACAAATTCAACATAGTTGTCAAAATTTGTATCGCAATTAATTGTGAAGGTCTCATCTGTTTCAATTATTATTATGTTCACCCGATGACGCCACAAATTAGGGACGAAACGTAGTGTTCTTCAGTTTTATTGATCTGTATCAATGTATGGAATTCAAGTGGTCATTTAGTAGTAAACTTGTTCTGTCTTATTAAAAATAATTTTTTAAATCTGAGTTTATGATCAGATCTAATTAAATGAAACTAGTGACTGTTTTAAATATATTAGCGTTACATAGACCAAAGGTTCTTCATAACCAGAACATGGACCATAATATATTTTCATGTCTTTTTTAATTGTAATAATATATATTGTAGTGGTGAGTTTATGAAATGATAAAGTAAAGGGATATTTTACATAATTTAATAATCATTTAACTGAACCTGAGAAAAATGAAATAAAATAAATACAAATTATGCGTGTTAAGCCGGGCAAAACAATCGTAACCCTTAATCCCAAGTTAATCCATGGTTTACGGTAATTACCCCAGGCGCGTCACCGATTGAGACACTTTGCAGTTACCTCGCGTTGATCTCTGGCCGTGATCATGTGATCCGAGTCCTCTGGAAAACTGCAAGTTTAGGGCTGTACGTCCGTCCCTGGCGACGGTTCGTGGAGGAGTCTCTCTACACTTTATTTACAGCCCCCTCGCTGCATGTGAAATATCGATGGTCTCGATCATCTTTGGATCGATCTTTCCTGAACCAAGAAATGTGATTGGTTCAGGCAGTCACGTGTTAATTCAATTTCTGGAATTTTTGGTGAGCCTTTTCCCACGGTGTGACAGTCCAGGTAGCTTCCGAGGGTCAATTTCCTACGTGCCTAAGACCAGACCTTAGGGATTATCTCTCCGTCACGGCGGCGCCTGGTCAAATTCCAACTTGCCAAGCTCTCAACAGTTGATAATATCTAATTAAATTAAAATAAAATTTATATATATACCAATAACAAAACTATCGAGCTACAATATTTAACACCCATTTAAAGGAACCGCCGCGAGTCTTAACAACTAGACTTGATAAACAAACAAAGATGTATCTGCATTCCAATACACCACTGTCGCCCTGTAAACTGTGAGCCCCTGTCTCTGCGCTGTGAGATAGTGGATTTACTGGGAGAGTTATCTTAGATAGTTAGCATTTCTCAGAATAAAGAATAATTGAGCTCCCTGAGACCTGTACCAGCCTTTGGCAGTGAGAGTCTTGACAGAGCTAAGCGTGCAAGGGTTGCGATATAGTAGATTGTTACTACGATCTTCAATATAAGTGCAACGTTGAGGTTAGTCAGCCCCCAATGGCTGAATACTACCCTACTAGAACGTGAAAACAATCATACTGGATTTCTCGTAAGCGTAGATTGACCCCGAAAAGTGCTACCGTGCTCCGACCTAAACAAACCACACTACTCAGGGTCTGAGATGAGACGGTGAGCCCGCGGGTATTAATTAATTCGTGTGTTATAGGGGTTAATACCACATTTCAAAATTATAAATTTATGTAAAACAATTCTAAAAGGAAGACAATAGTAGTTATGTTTCAATAAAAAGCTGGTAGCAGAAATAATCAATCCTCCAGAAGAGACTCAGAAGAATGTGGCCTACGGACCTAAAGGCATAAATGTACAACACCAACTATATAAATTAATCTTAAATTCATGATTTTTACATAATAAATTAAAGATCCATGTTTTGGTGTTACTTTATTCTAGTCATTAAAAACATTATTAACACCAAATTTTTATTAGAAAAAAATAATACATTTTTATTTATCAATTTTACATCAGAAAATCTTATTGTCATGGTGTTTCTTTATTTTTATATATTTAATCAAAATATTATTATACGCTTAAATTAATTTTTATGCGTCACGTTTGAAAAAATCGTCATACTTGTACAACTGAAATAACTGGAAGATGCCAAATCGTACTACCGTGCGATAATTGAAAATTATTAAGTTGCAGCGGGGTTTTGGTAAGTTGATCCTTCACGAAAAACCACAATGAAGTCACGGGAGTTGAGTGTGAACCACCGAACCCGCACCACAGCATCACGTTGCCATTCCATACAGGTGAAAAGTCTGTCAGAATACGGTTACTGAGTTAATGAGACTCCCACTGTTTTACTGAATCTGATTAAAAGAAACTCTGTAAAACCGCTCGCAGAAAAATAAAATTTGAAATTGAACGAAATGTGTTTCGTTATCAAGTATAAAATATTTCAGAAAGAACAGAAGAAACGCTATGAATCAAAGATCAGCCAACCTCATCCTTCAGTATAAAAAAATGCTGTGGGTAATGTTGTTAATATTTCTAAGCAATAATGTTGATGAGTCTTGTGAACTTCTGCTGCTCAACATGGTTTGATGACAAAAACTGTTTAACAACATTTTGTGGCCTTAAGACTATTGCAGGGAAGTTTGATGTAGTCCAAAGATAATTGATTTATTTCGAATGAGAATCGACAGCAGTGTTCCATCATCTCTTACATAAGCTTAAGATTGTTAGCTCCTATAGTTTGCGCCACGAAAATGTAATTCCAAGGTCATGGACTGTTCTGGCTACGTTGCCGAACTTTGTGTCCATTAATATACACGGGCTGCTATTGTACGTTAAACAGGTAATAAGGGAGTACGCAATCTGGCAACACCGATGGATAAGGGGTGAAGAGCGGGGTGGTTAGCTTCTTCACCTTGATATTACATTTTCGTGGCGCCGACTATAGTCAGATTAAGAACAATATGCGAACTAACACTGGAACAGACCCAAATAATACACAAACAAGTACACTCGAAATTCTGGTTGTGAAATATTACGAGTCGCTTTGGAACCGAGACAGGTTTTTTGATGAAGTGTCTGGTAAATTTACATCATTTTTTTTTCAACTTTTACATTTTGATTTTCTTTTTGGTAATTGAAATTCCAACGCAACGTCTTATAGTAACATTTGTCGTGTGTCGCTTCTAGATGCGATGTGAGAAACTGTGGTTCAGGGGTATTTTCTTCACGACATTTTCCCCATTTTAAATTTAGTTATTCAGAACGGTTGAGGTCGCAGTGGCAGAATTTCCAGTAGAGAGTATGAATTAATTATCTAATCGAAGTTGTTAATTGCTAATAAAGTCAGAAGCTCCAAATGTACGCGGAACTTTTTTTCTCCCTCAAACACACTCACTCTTAGAAGTTATACTACAACTTATACTCGGATTGTGAATGTCGGAATAAAATGTTCTCATTCTCTCTCGGCCGCCTTTGCATTATTTTTATATAAATCTTTTCCGCCCACACCTCACTATGCCCGACCTACCCGATGCAGGTTTTCCTAGGGTTTTTCCTGCATTTCTTTAGGCGAATGCCGGGTAGGATCCTTAAACTATAGCCCGGGGGCCCTAGTTAACTCTTGGCTACCTTCCTCCGCCCTTCCGCATCCCCCCTTTCAAATCCCTTCCTATGCTATTAAAGGGGAGTTGCCCATTGTGGATCACCCTCATGTAGCCTGTTGCCCTAAATAAAAACCTCACTACGAAACCCAAGTAAGCCTGCGAGAGGATTTCTCGCAGGTGAACCTTCCCAGAGGGCTCTGGCGGGGGCTACCTTTGGGGATGCTCTCACATCTCTCTGGTTTTTTTGAACTAAGGTTCCCACATGCCGAAGCACCTCGGTCTGTTTTGAGAGGTGTATGTTCCGGGGTCGCAGACCTTGGGCATACGGCAAGAGTTGTCCGCTATTCCTATTGGAATAGTCGGCCAGCTGCCTCCTAAACAGGCCAAGGCATGGCGAGGGGTAAGCTGCGTCCCCACAGAAAACTCCTCTCCCGCTATCGGAAGGGCGTGGGACAAGTACCCAATTCCCGACCTACCTGATGCAGGTTTTTCTAGGGTTTTCCCTGCATTTCTTTAGGTGAATGCCGGGTAGGATCCTTAAGGTATAGCCCGGGGGCCCTAGTAACCCTTGGCTACATTCCTCTACCCTTCCACATCCCCCCTTTCAAATCCCTTCCTATGCTATTAAAGGGGAGTTGCCTAAGTGGATTACCCTCATGTAGCCTGTTGCCCTAAAAAAAGGTTCCGGCACTTCGCCTAGAAGATGACGACAGAGCTTTTAGTCGTCGAAACGTTGAGTTCTAATATAATTATGCAAAACCCGGTTGAACTCCGAGAACAATATATTGAACAACTGCACCGGGAAAGGCTTCAATCTTTGACCCTTAACAATGTTTGGAAATTTATTTTCCCAGCACCTATAGTCTGAATTTTTGACTTCCAAAACTCTAGCAACTAACCCCAGTGTGGATATCGTAGGTCTACCGAGCAATGGAGTTCGAACATCTTTAGAAACGTAAAATATTTCCTCACAAGTGGTAGATTTATACATGAATTTAACTTTAATCACCCAGATCAAAGGACGTTCCGATCCCTCCGGTCCAAAGAGTTTCTTAGTGGTTTTCTGAAGAGGAATTTTTCTTTTCAACTTGATGTCAGCAGGTAAGATGGAGACATCCACTCCTGTGTCTATTTAAAGCTGATAGAGTCACTATTGTTTAGTAACAGAGTTGCTGACCAAGGGTATGAGATCATTTCTTTAATACAACCTACAAATCCGTCTTCTGATTTATCATCATATGAAGAGCATTCAAGTACTTGAGGCTTACTAGAAAGGCAGACGCTCGCGAAATGTCCCGTGCGTTTACATAATGTGCCCTGTGCATTTCTAGCTGGACATTCTCCCCGTCGATGAGGAACATAGCCGCACCAAATGCATTGCTTTCTATTTTTGTTTGGTCTAAATGCAGGCCGAGTGTTGAGATGGTCCCTATTGCTTAATGTCGGTTTCTTGACAAAATTAATGTCTGCAATTTCAAGCTCTTGTTTTTTTCGAGCCAACTGTTCCGAATTTCTCAACGCAGTAACGGCGGCTATCACAACAATATGTAGTAGTATTGTTGTATAGTTATCGCTAGCTCTGTTGTTGGGATCTTCATTCACTTATCTCGTGGCCAACGTTCATGCCACGAAAAGACCCCAGCAAAGCATAAAGCTGTGATAACCTTTCTTATCCCAATGACGCGAGCAGCAGCCGTGTCTATCGTATATATATATTCTTTTTAAAAAAGTAGCACATATGCGTGCTAATAATGTATTTAACAGAGTTTTTTTATTTGTTCCAGATAATTGAATCCAATGTGGATCCAGAATTGACTCTTCTGTATTATCTGCGTAATAAATGTATCCTTTGAAGTTTTACTGGAATTAATAACAACACCAAGCTTAAAAATGTAGCAAATAATTATTCACTTTGCATCAAAATCTATGCTTAATACTAGTGGTTTAAAGTTAATATTGAGAAATTATTTTGATCATGTTTATTGCACTTTTATATCATGAGCAATTTAATTATAAATAAAAAATAATTATGTTTTTATGTCATAATATGAATTTCTTCAGAATATTATGTAGTTTTTACATGAAAATATAACTCATCAATTTTGAAAATTAATAATAAGATAATAAAGCCAAAGAAATGATGATATAAGTACCACACAACGTTTCTGGAAACCTTGTTCCTTTCTTCAGGTGCTAATAACAACACAGGAGCCAAGAGTGACACAAGCACACAATACACTTAACCAACTCAAAAGCCTTGGCTTCAATTTTTTGACACCTGAAGAAAGGACCAAGGTTTCAATAAACATTCTGTGGTATTTATATCATCACTTCTTTAGTTGTATTTGGCTATTTTATTTTAATTATATGTAGGTCTAGTCTTGCTTACTTCTTCACCATGTTTTGAATTGTATAATAAAAAAAACTATGTAATATATTTTGATGCTAGAGATGAAGAATTTGAGCTAAAATGGGTGTACAACTTCCTGCAGATAATGCTTGATTTATTAATAAATAGAAAAATAAAATAGAGGTTAATAGTAAATGCAAACATATTGACCAATGTAATATAATAGGTTCCAATTTTGTGGAATCTTGGTTGACTCCTTGTCAGGTAGGAGCTTTCTCCATCCCTTGCATAGACCCAAATACAATACAGGCACACTTGAAATTTACTAAATCACATTCTTCACAGCCTGATTTTAGGACTTTTATGAGGAGTGAATATTCTACTCAAATCCCTTAATTTAGTTTCATAACCCTTAATAGCTGAGCTTTATTTCAAAGCATTTATTCTTGAACTAGCCATGGTGTCGTATCAATCCTCAGACTTTTGGATTGAGGTAATCTTAACAAAAAGGATTTACTGATTTAAAAATTATCAACTAGTTTCTTCAAATGAAATTATTATTCAAAATATAACATAGTTTATTGTTATTTCTGAAAATGTTTTTTTTCTGATAATTTTATCTGACACATGAATTTAATTATTTATTCTCAGATAATTTTATCACTTTCACCAATATTGATACAAGCAATCTTATTGATAAATAATAATTAATATTTCAAAACTCTGTACTTTCCTCAACAATTTCAGTACGCCTATGCGGCACAAAGCTTGGCTGTGCAGAAGGAGGATGTGGAGCTTGCACAGTGATGGTGTCAAAATATGATCGCAAACAAGATAAGATAATGTATCCTTTAAAAAATCATCATGTTACTGTATTATGTTTTATTTTCATGAAGGAAGTTATGTGACTATATTGTCTCATTTCATTCTTATTTATTTCAAATAATTACAACACATCTTCATCTCTAAGTCATTCTGCTTTTGCTCGAACATAGCATTCTGCTTCAACAGTAGTTTCTATAATTACTTCTAAATACTATGAAACTTTTTCATATTTAGTATTTTCAGATATGCTTAAACTTATGTAATTTTAATATAATATTGAATATTTATGCTGAATTTTCTTCAAAGCAACCTTGACACTCATCAGTCATATGGCAGTAAATGCTTGCTTGGCACCAGTAAGTTCCATGCACGGCTTGGCTGTCACAACTGTAGAGGGAATAGGAAGTGTTAAAACACGTCTACATTCAGTTCAAGAACGAATAGCCAAAGCACACGGTTCACAATGTGGATTTTGTACACCAGGAATTGTTATGTCAATGTATACTTTACTAAGAAACAAACTAAAACCAAATATGAATGATATTGAGGTAGCTTTCCAAGGTAATAATTAAAAGTATATATATATTAGTAAGAATATGACATTGTCAAAAATAATTGCAATATTGGTATGGAAAGGAAAGAGAGATAGGTTGTGGCTTTCCTGAAAGTGAAGTGCGGTGTCGCCATAAGGAAATGAAGGTTGTTCTTCAAATTTTCGGAGGCTCTCGGCTTCCTTCTTCAGGAAGGAGAAGACATCTGTCCTCTGGGTTTAGATGTTGGATTGGGTTTTCTTAAATAATAATATTATTTAACTGATTATAATTGTTTAATAAAAAAAGGAGGCACAGAAACATGAATTTCCAAGATAATTTGATCTAAATAAAATGAATGATACATGAACTCTCTCTGGTAGGGTTACTGTGGGGTGAACCTTAACAAGGCCAAAATGAACGCTATTATGAATCTGACTTTAAAACAAAAGGAGGGATCTGGTATTATGATAATTTATTAAAATAATTTATCAATACTGTGCCTTGGTGTTACAACTGGCACAGATTGGTGGCAGTGCAAACTTCAGATCATCTTATTGGGACCTCTAGGCACATTTCGATGTAGGCGATGGATCATGAACCCCACAGACTGCCAGTCTTTCATTGAATTCTGCCTTGAGCCTGCTTACCGACCGCTCAAGCTCGTGGCTGGCTATTCACTGTCCAATTTTCTTTCCCGGTGTCACCAAAACTAATTGATAGTAAATTGGTAGTTGACATTGAACATTAAAAATTATCTAGGACTTCAAATACCCTTCCTCAGAACAGAGCAGGATTGCATATTGTGCTGCTGGACAGCCACACATTGATGTGTAACTGAGAGTAACAAGTGTTAGCACTTGATGAGGCATATATCTAAATATGTGATAGAGATAACTAAGGATTAAAAATATATATCAATCAATTAAATAAATTTTTAATTTATTTGTAATTCAGTTTGATTTAGGATTTGCTAATGTAAATATAAAATAAAATAATTAAACTTCTTTTAGTTATTTGTTCAGTAAAATTATGATTAGTTTCCTGATTATCGGATAAAATATGTGATAAAAGTTATTTTAGGCCAAAACATGGACAGTAACTTTTAGACTTAAATGGTGAATAAATTTTTCTATTATAATAGAACATGGTTCTTTAATTTTATGTATTTATTTCAGTATTCACCTTGTACAAAATATTTTTTATATGTATAAGTACATAATGGCTTTCATTAGTTTTAGCCATCTAATTATAATTAATTCTTTGAAGAATTTTATTTTTATATTTTCTCATAATTCAAAATCATAAATTGATATTAATGCTATAAGCGGTGGAAAATTAATTTAATGTTGTTTTTTTTACTTTAATTTTAAATTTTATGTTTTGAAGATGTTCTTTGGCCTAAATTTGAAGTAGTTTCCATTTAACAACCAACATGAATGAAAAAATTTACGTCTGATTTAAAATAAGAAAGATAGCCAATATAGACAAAAAAGGGTAATATAAATACCAGACAACATTGTGTGGTTTTTATATTACCCTTTTTTGGCTGTATTAGCTATCTTTCTTATTCATATATATTTCTATTTAATATCAACAGAGAAAACTATTTAGCAATTATAATTATTAATATCTTCTATTTCAGGTAATTTATGTAGATGTACTGGCTACCGCCCAATTATTGAAGGTTTTAAAACATTTACTGAGGAATGGGAACAGAATCAGATCAATATGACAAATGGAGGTACAAATGGTCTTTGTGCATTAGGGGCCAAATGTTGCAAGAACATGAGCAATGGATGTGATGAACAAAGTAATGAAGGTGAAGAGTTATATGATACTAAAGAATTTTTACCTTATGATCCATCTCAAGAACCAATATTTCCACCAGAACTAAAGGTATGATTTATGTTATCAAATGAGCCTGTTTTGATGCTTTGTTAGAATAGGACAATTATTTATAACATTAACATTGTTTGTTTATGTTTAGATTCATGCTAAGTTAGATACTCAGTTTCTTGTTTTTCAAACTGAGAGGACTTGTTGGTATCGACCTACAAGTTTAGACAGCTTGCTTGAATTAAAGAAGAATTTTCCAGGAGCCCGCATTATTGTAGGAAACACTGAAGTTGGTAAGTATTTTATGGTCATTTGTTTTTACAATACTGGATCAGTATATCAAACTCCAATATATATTGTAGCAAATATTCCTTGGGTCAGTTTTTTTGCTCACGATTTTGGGCGATAATATGTGGCGATACTGCTTTGAATTTGCCGACTCATCCAGCTCACTCAAAGTTAATCAATAATAGGGTGCCAGATAATGTTTTTATAAATAAATTACCAAAATTTAAAACAAAATACCCACCAACAACACTAATCGTGTTATATGTTAGGATTTGGAGTCATATTCGATCTTGGATAGTGAGGAAGGATATAAATTAATAGGAGAAATAGGATTAATATTTGTATATATTTATCAATTTAATTTATTTACTTATTAATAAATAATTTTTTTGTAATTATTATTATTGTCTGACTAATGATTGTAATAAATATGAAATGATAAAAAATTTTATACCTTCTTTTGAAGGTGTGGAGGTGAAGTTCAAAAACTGCAGGTATCCTGTTCTCATCCAGCCAAATCAAATATTTCAGTTATCACAAATTGAAAGAAATTCTTCTGGTTTGAAAGTTGGTGCAGCTGTAACTCTTAATGACCTAGAAAATTCCCTGAAAATTGAAATTTCAAAAGAACCAGGTATCTGAATTTTAATATCAAATTTTATTATGTCTGTGATTTTGCTTTTTTAAAAGAAGAGTAACACTTATTTTGTGAACTTCAGAACAAATTTGTCTGATTCCATATGAATGCTTATTAATTTATTGTTAAAATATTTTGTATTTTATACTCAATAATAATGAAAAAAATGTTTCCAACCGAACAAATTTTTTGAAACATACAGTTCATCAGTCAAAGCAATTTTTTTTCACAGTATTAAGTGTTGTTTTAAATGTTATGGAAAATATTGGTTGCTTATTGATCAAACTGCTGAGTTGTGTATTTGTCTGGTTTTTTATTGATATTTTAGAAATCTTGTCTTAAGTATAATTTTTTACTGCTATTAAAAATATATAATAATTTTAAGTCTATTAAATTTTCTTTCAGAATTCAGAACACAAATATTTACAGCGATAGTAGAAATGCTACATTGGTTTGCTGGAAAACAAATTAGAAATGTTGCTGTGAGTCTCATATTTTTTCAGTTTAACTTTAATGCAAGTTTTATACCCTGAGACTAATATTTATTTTTCATACAATGTGATATAATTCCAGGCTGTGGGAGGCAACATAATGACAAGTTCCCCAATTTCAGATTTAAATCCAATTTTCATTGCAGCAAATTGTGAGATTGAGTTACAAAGCAAAGGTTAGTTTTTTCAACCCTAATTATATTATTAATAAGTTTCCAATAGTATGTTCTGAGTAGTAAAAACTGAATTTTGTTTAGATCGAGGTTTTAGAAGAATAAAAATGGATGAAAACTTCTTCACCGGATACAGGAAAAATGTAGTCAATCCTGATGAGGTCTTAATTAACATATTAATACCATATACAGCCAAGGTATTGCAAGTTGCAGTAATTATATTGTACTTAAAAATTGTTATTTATTATGAGATTTATGATTTAATCACTGGAATTATTTAGCTATGAACATTTATAGTAATTCATTAACTTCCATATAATAAAATTTATGCATCTGTGGGTGGTCCTTTCACCATCCCTCACAAATGCTCCAGGGCAACAATATAATCCTTCCCTATTGTTCACTCCTACAGTAGTGTAGCTGGTCAGTTTGTCCATTTCCTCTGACAAGGATAGTTTTTCCTCAACACCTCCCATGCCCATGTGAGTGGATAACAAACTAGGTATGAGTTAAAAATATATATATTGGACTCATCTTGGATCATTAACTGGTTATACCTGACGGACTGAATCCATGACTAATTGTAGCCCACACATATATTGTAAGTAAAGACTGGTATTGAATCATATTCAATATTAGTCTGATATAGTAAGATCTGCATGAATACTAAATGATAACATATTTCTTAAAATTTAAATATTGTGCAAGTATTAATGACTTTTTCAATTACATTAATTATTTATATATTTCATTACTTGTCAAATTAATAAAGATTTATGAGCCATTTGAAGATATGGTAAGCATAAATACATTAAATTTACAACATATTCACGATAAATCCGTCATTTTATTGATCACTGTAAACAATTTAGATCATATGTCTTTAGTACAAAATGTTAAATTCCTGACTACATGTCTACCTAGAGGCATAGTTAAGTTTTAATTAAGGAACTAAACCTTCTAGGGAATAGAAGGTCTCACTGTCCAACTTCACAGCTTCGATTTCAATCTTCAGCCAGACCATCTGTCTAATAATTTAAAATAATAAAAAACGTTTAATGTATGTTTCAGGATCAATTTTTTCTTTCATATAAACAAGCTAAGAGAAGGGATGATGACATTGCCATTGTCAACTCAGCATTCAATGTCAAACTGAAGCCAGGGACCAATATAATTGAAGATATTACACTAGCATATGGTGGAATGGCTCCAACAACAATAGTTGCTGCTAAAACCAAACAAAAATTAATTGGACGGTAACTATTGTATATATTTTGAAGAAAGTGTTTCTATAACCCAAAAATTTAATTTAAGTGGAAGAAAAAAAAATTATAATGTAATTTTTATAGGAATTGGAGTGATGACATTTTGGAAGATGCATATGCTACTCTTCTTCAAGATATGCCAATATCTCCTGATGCTCCAGGTGGAATGACACGATATCGAAGTTGCCTCACACTTAGGTAAAAGTTTACCATACAATTTTTACTTAATATAATAATTTAGTAAAACTGTATTGCAGTTGTAAGTTTATTATGTTGCATTTTTCAGTTTGTTCTTTAAGGCTTACCTTACCATATTTTCTAAGATGGAAAAGAAACTTTCACAAATGACACACATACCTGACTCATATAAAAGTGCTATTAATGGATTTCACACTGAAATACCACATAGTTCACAATTTTATCAAAAGGTTTGTTACTCTTTATTTACTCTGAAATAAATATTCATTTGAAATATAATATGTATATTTATGTAAGAATGCTTGCTTTGCAGGTATCAGCTGACCAAGGAACATTTGATCTTATAGGCAGACCAATTGTTCATAAATCAGCATATAAACAAGCAACAGGTGATAAAGAAATCTAGTCTGTATTGCTCTGTCAGAATAATGTTTTACAGAGAAAATATTTGTTTCTTAACTTATAAGTTTTGTGTCCTGAAATAAGATTTATTATTTTTATGTATCATTTGAAAACAGCAATAAATAGTAGTTGGTTTAATATGCAGATATTTCCATTATTCAAAACTTATACTGAAATATATTTCTGCAAGGCAATATTACATAATTAAGTTATTCTTTCACACATGTCAATGTAGCTACAAATATAATATACTTGTGCTGATACTTATTCTTATACAAATAATTTCCTCTAATTGGTCAATTACTTTTTTAATTATCTTTATATTATTATTTATTTATGAATATATTTCATATTATATATTTATATTATTATTATTATATTATAAGAATGATAATCTTTTTCAGTAAAATTACAATTCCCATTCATGAGTTATTACCTATTTGTAGAGTTAGTTTTATTGGCTGCTGATGCATGTGCCCATGTGCTACAGGACATATATTAATTTAGGAATAATCTTCATAATAATTTTGTTTTAACTAAGTTAATGCCTGCTTCAATATTGAAGACTTTAAACTGCTCACCTTGCGGTGTGTCGCTGGCTATCAATGAGATATAAGCAGCTGAGCACAGGATCTCCCTCTAGAATGACAAACCTGCAATGTGCAGTATTCTGCTTCGCCCCCATGTTCCACCTGTACATCTCAACAAATAGTTTCTTCCTGGTGCTACTGAGAAAACAGCACATAGAAACAATGTGAAGCCATATAATGACACAGAGACAGCCACATCAAGCAGCATAAGAAACAAAATCAAAATAAATTTGAACTATTATTTTATTATTATCCTTATTTTAAAGATTCACAACCAAAAGTTATTAACCATTTAAAAAAAAACATTTAAGTCAAAGTGCAATCAATTGTACGACCCTGCATATAAAACTGCAATCATGCATGGCTTGTTCCAATAATTATATTTAATTAAAATGGAAAAATATTTTCATATTAGAAATGCTTAATTATTCCACTATAAGAGACTATTGGAAACTATGTAGATGGAATGAGAAATGTAGCATATTACATGTCAGGTCAGACCTCTATCGATGTATGAACTGTTACTGTTGTATTATTATTTTACATAGGTATCCTTGTAAAAAACTGTTTCTTGTGATAATGTAGCAAATAACTCCAAAAACTCACAAGCTGTTACTGGTTACTTCATATTACTCCTATAATATTACATCAAGTTATCTTAAGTACTTTCTCATTTTCTTATTTCAAACAGTTGTCTAAATTATTGAGATTTGATCATGTACTTATTCAATCTGCTCATTCATTTAATAAGGTTTGCAATAAATTAAAGGAAGTCCTTTAAAGTCCATTAATCATGTCATTACTCATGTGTGAGTTCATTTCTTAGTCAAATTTCAATAATTGTTGTATGATAGTTATTTTTTTGTCACTTATATCTATAAATGATTGTAATGAAAAGGAAACATTAAGTTTTACATTAAAAGGGTGTGTAAATGAAATAATGTTTTTGACTGTTTAAAACCAATAATAAATTTATTTTTATAGGTGAGGCAATTTACTGTGATGATATGCCTAAAATGGAAGGAGAACTATACCTTGCCTTAGTTTATAGCTCTAAAACACATGCACGAATACTTTCTATAAATGAAAGTAAGGCACTTCAAGTGAAAGGAGTGCATGCATTCTTTTCTGCAAAAGATCTTCCAAGCAAGCAGAACATGTGGGGACCTGTTATTCATGATGAAGAAATTTTTGCATCAGAGAAAGTGAGAAAAATTACAATTTAATTTAAATTACTTAAAAAATTATTTCATAAAATCATCTTAGCCTGTATATTTTGGTGTCAAATGAAGAATATTAGATAATAATTTAGGGTACAGTCAGTGTTTGAATAAAGCAAGTTACAAATATATTTTAATCCCATTTAATATTAATAAAAACTGTGTCTCCTAAAATTCAAGAGTGTAATTTTTATTTATGTAATAAGTTCAAAAGTTAAAATATGTATTGAGTATTGATTCATGTTTGAGAATAAGAGCAAATGCATGTTTCTTGTGAATTAGACTTTGTATTTTAACTATAGATACTGTATTTTAACTACTTTACAGGTTACTTTTCAAGGACAAGTAATAGGTGCTATTGTAGCAGATGACCAAATTATCGCTCAAAGGGCAGCTAAATTAGTGGAAGTTAAATATGAAGACTTGAGCCCAATTATAATTACAATTGAAGTAAGGTTATTTCATTGCATTCTGAATTTTAATGAATATTCAATAGTTACCTATTTATTACTACGTCATATACTGAAATTAAAATGTCTCCTTACCTCTTTTTGGAAATGTAGTTTAATTCAGTTTTTTTCAGAAATTATATAACAAATCATATGTATATCATATCATATCATATTAGGATTCTAATTAGATAAAGATCAAACAGACAAAATTAAGTTATTAAATAAAAACCACACAATGTTTCTGCAATCCTTGTTGTTTTTGCCATGTGATTCAAAAGTGCAAGAGCTATAAGAGTAACACGCTGCCCAAACCAGGTGATAAACTCAAAATCAAAGCTCAAACAAACTTAATTGCAATTGTTTAGTTTCATAGTATCAGTTTGTAAATTAATTGTAGTGTGTTAGATTTAATATGAAGCATTTGTGATATAATTATGGAATAGTAGTACCTGGTATAAACTAAAATATTAGCATTTAGCCAATCGAATAAATGTTTTGAATTGATGATATTCTATGAGACTACAGATTGTTTGTCAACGGGAAGTTTTATATTGGACATATGTTCTTTGATATGGGCCTCACATGATCTTTTTGTTTGCAGAATGTAGAAGGAATTACAATTACAGCAAGATATTTTGTAAACTACACAATGTTTGTTTTAGGTTTCAAATGGGTTCTTGTTTTTTTTTTATATCAAGACGTAAAGTGCATTAGTAAATCTGTAAATTATGGATATTTGATATTCTTTAAAAATTAGTCTAAATGTGTGATGTAAAACTTTGTAAGAAGGGAGATCAAGAAAAAAATTGTAATGAGGTGATTGGTGGTAAATAGCAATAGGGTATTGAATTTTGTTCAATCTAATGTTTATTAATTAAGTTTGAAGGGTACTCATCTTAAATTAAAATGTTAAGCACAAATTATGCATTTATATTGTGTTGATGGAACTTGGAGTCAGAAAGGAATATAGCTGTCTTCAAGATTGTCTTACTATAATTTTCATTTCAGTTTTGGTTACTTGGTGATATAGTTCACAAATCTTTGTATTAATTTCAGATGTGATTTTTTGTTGGTTATTTACATTTTAACTGTAAGAGTGTTGGTGTATATAATGTTATTTTTCTTGTTGGTTTTCATAATGTGTTCCAATGTTACAATTTTAATGGAGTGCGAGTTTACGTTTATGCTGTATTTATGTATATTTGCAGAGTATACAGCACTGTCTGTACCATTGGAGTTTTTAGTACCATATATTTCATTGTGGTTACAGAATTTCCCTCTCCTAACATGAAGAATTTTTTGTATTCTACCATTTTGTATTGGTTTCAATAGTAGTTAATGCTCATATTGGTATTTTGAATGTATGATGTATTTTCATGTCAGGAAGCTCTAGGTTCAATACTTTGGGTAACCATTTGTAGATGTCGTTGGGTTTTCCATTGTCTAGATCTATTTCTGAGAAGTGGAAGTACAGAATAGAGGAACAGATGAGATGGATGTGACAGGTTAAAGATGAAAATATAGCAAGAAGAATTACGAAACAAGAGAAATAGAAATATGAAATAAAAAGAGAATTAAGGAAACCAACATTTCTAACACTAATGAAACTCTTCTTCAGAGTAGAAAGATATTCCCTGCACAATCTATCTATACACTCTTGTGTATTTAAATATTTTTATAAAAATAAAATTAGATGTTCATGGCCGTAATACCAAGGATAGGGAATTTTTTTTATTGAGCATTTAAATCCTAAAAACATTATGTTGGATAGAGGGTTAATATTATATAATGAGCTACCAGTAGCAGTTAAGAATAAAAAAAATTGTTAATGATGAAAAATTGTGATAGGTAAAGGAGTAAATATAGTTATATATGTAATTATCTTTAAGCTATATTCTACAAATGAATAAATAAATAAAGTAAGTTTGGTATTTGCTTATTACTGCTTGTGATTTAATTTGGCAGTGTTATGGTGATTGAGGATATATTCAGAATGGAATCTTGTTTACATCATCCGATGTAAAATGCAATGCAAATATGGAGTGAGAGGATAGCAGACAGTATTTTCTTTATATGTAGTATTGTTATTTCTGTGTACTATTGAGGATAGTAAATGATGTTTCAAGGTCTTGGCAGACCTATTATCTGTTCATGCATTATAGATTGGTATTAGATTTTGGTGTATGTGAAGGATGGTATGATTTACTTGATTAAACTACTATTTTTCATAGGAGTTTCTGAAGTCCATCCTGGGTCAGTACTGATAATGTTTTGGAAAAATGAAGATAGGTCCCTTAAAATTTTCAGCCCTTTTCAGTTTTTACATTAATGTAAATCCTTCTCATTATTAGCAATATAATTCCTGAAAGTATGATTACCTAATACTGATGCCACAGTTTCATTAGTTACATTTTAATGAAATAATAGTTTAAAAACTGTTATTGAAAATTTTATTATAGAAGAAAATTATTTTGATAGGATGCCATCAAGCATTCATCATATTTTCCTGGTTCTCCAAAAATATTGGTAAATGGGAATATTGAAGAAGCTTTCCAAAATGCAGATCACATTTTATGTGGTGAAGTGCGAATGGGAGGACAGGAACATTTCTATTTAGAAACTCATTGTACTATTGCAGTACCAAAACAAGAAGATAGTGAGATGGAAATATTTTCTAGCTGTCAACATCCAACTGAACTGCAGGTACATAATAAAAATCACAATGTCTTAAATCAATGTGAAATGAATAAAATAGAAGAAGATATACAATTAATATTTATTATTTCAGAAATTGGTTGGAGAAATGCTAGACATTCCTTGTAATAGAATTGTATGTCGAGTGAAAAGAATGGGTGGTGGTTTTGGTGGAAAGGAATCACGCTCAAATATTGTTGCATTGCCAGTTGCTCTGGCAGCATATAAGTATGTCACATAAAAATCTTTTCTTTTATATCTCTACATTATTTCAAATCAAAAGACTGAACATTTTATTGCAGGTTAAACAAGCCTATTCGATGTATGTTAGATAGAGATGAAGATATGGTTATTTCAGGGCAAAGACATCCATTTCATGGCAAATATAAATTCAGTTTTACAAAAGATGGTAGGATTACAGGATGTGAAATAGAGATTTATAATAATTGTGGAAATACACATGATCTGTCAGAAGCAGTAAGTAAACTTTTATTACAAAATTATACCACTGTCACTCTTTCCTTTCCAAATGTGTTCATGCATGCATAAATGGGCAGAGATGATAAAAAAAAATTCATGCTTTGACAGCACAATATTTACATCAGATTAAAAATGGAAAAAATAATGTCCATAAAAAATTTTTTTTGAGCCAAATGCCTTTAATCTATGTATTATTTCTAAAATAATATAAGTTGGTGAAAATAAAACAATGGTTTCACTAAATTTTTGCTCTAAAGCCATGCCACCTAGACCCTTGAAAGCTGTCCGAAATCCTACTCCAAGGTATATCAAGGTTTATAAATAACCCCATAAATTTAATGCTTATACAATTACATGCTGTACATTGTGCTGAGATTCTTGCAGCCAAAGTGTAGGTTATCTTTTGTTTTTGTGTGTGTGTCATATTTAGTTATTTTCCCTAATTTCTTTGATCTTCACTCTTATTCTTAAATTGTTATATTTTGCCTCAAGTTTTATTATTATCCTATATATATTAGTAATACATTCCATTCTACTGCAATTATACATCCCTTTTTACACATAATGAAAAGAACAAAACACATTCTTATTATTATAGTGAAATTAAATAATCTTACATTTTAAATTTAGGTTCTTGAAAGGGCTATGTTTCACTTCCAAAATTCATACCATATTCCAAATGTGAAAGTTGTAGGATATCTTTGCAAAACCAATTTGCAATCCAATACTGCATTTAGAGGCTTTGGAGGTCCACAAGGAATGTTCTTTGGTGAAAATATGATACGAGACCTGGCAAACTTTTTGGACAAAGACCCAATCGAGGTAATTTATTATACTATTAACTCATTTGTAATTTATATATATTACAATTAACTAGATAAATTTAATAAAATATTTATTAATATAAAAATATGAAATGTACCTAAATGAATGGAAATATTTTTTACATTTAAGTGTATCTTATGAAAATATATATTAATGCTAAAAAGTACTGAAGGGCCAGTGGATCATGCCATGGATCTATTGGCGAAAGTTCGTTATACCCAATTATCTTACAAAATATCATTCAGTTACTAATTGTTATTCAATAAACACTTATTGCTTCTAAATAAATACTGACTACAAAGTTTAATGCTTAGATATGGAGATAAATTAACTGATTCTCTAATGAGAAGAAATTCAACCTTTATTAGTTTCCTGGTTTCACTATGTAAGAATATGACACTTACCTCTTGAAACATTGTCTCTATCTTTACACCTATCTAGCCTGAAAGTAGACAGGTAACAGTCCTCTGGTGAGAATATCAAGTAAACAAATCAAGATGCTATAAACATATAAGAAGTTAGAATCTACTATTTTAAAAACATGTCATGACATAAAAAATAACATCTTGCTTTTCAAGACAATTGTACTCCCTAAAAGTATGTACAATAGCAAGTGCTGGGGTGTATCTTGCAAGCCATTTGGTGTGTCAGAATCATAACCAACACATGTGTGATGATAAGAATATTATTAAATTCCACAATTTATTAGGTTTGGAAATTATGAAAACATATTTTTCTACTGGAAATAGTAGCTTTTATGATATTGGTATTATGGAAATAGTATATAATTATGATTTTTAGATTATGTTAAATATAATCAGTACACAAAAATGAAAAATTTATGACTGTTTTGAAAATTAATAATAAGAAAGATAGCCAAATATGTTCTGCATGCAAATTTAAACCCGTGGACAAAATTTTGTACACGTGTTCCTTGCGACCAGGAAACAAATACAATGTCTGCCTACCACCCCAAAGGAAGGGTGTGTGTGTGTGAAAATTTTCAAACATACTCAAACGGACGATATTTGTGTCAGATAAATATTTTTCGGGGTTAAAGAGATTGATAGTATTTCTACCAATTTTTCTGTGTATAATTTCAACCCCTTTCTGCATAAGAGGGGAGCACCCTTAGGGGTAGGGTTGGAAGGGCATTACAAGAAAGTAATGCAAATACAACTGAAATTGGAGCCAAATCCAGGGTTATGGATGTTGCTGAGTTTCATTATGACAATCTGGACACCCACTATAAAACAGAGCATGTTTGATATGGGCAAATTAAAAAGAATTCTCACAGAACTTGTATATATAATGAGTGAAGTTTTGTATGCTTTTTCAGTCAGGAAGATAACCAGAGTTTAAATCTTTAAATTAAAGATACTATTTATTTATTGATTAAAAGGACAATTAAGTCAACTCAAAATAACAAGTTATGATGTTTTAAATTTCTATATGCTTAAACACAATCGTACATGAGCACTCTCACACAGAGACATACATAAATAAATAATTGGTATGAAGAAAGAGGGGAAGGAAATGGCTTACTTGAAATTGATGTTCAGTGTTACCATTCGGTACATAATTAAGTTGTTCAAATTTTCAGAGGCTTTAGCCTTCTCATTCAGGAAAAACACAGCCCTTCTGCCAGACAGCCCAACTAATTTAGATATGCTCCAATTAACTACAAGTTAAACAGTCGTCCATATTACAACAACATCCAATAACATAATCTTTTATCTTTATCATAAAGAAACGATCTAAAACATGTATTAGCAAATAATTTTGTAATGAGTGTGTAGAGATGTATTTCTTTATATAAATGTAAGAATTTTATCACTTGCCCAATCATGTCGTTCATTATTTCTGATGCTTTTGTAAACTTACTGTAAAAAATCCTATTCTTTAATAGAAAGTTTTAATATGTATAAAATTTCAGATTGCTGAAATAAATTTGTATAGTGAAGGAGACAAGACACATTACAATCAAAGTATTGATGGATGTACAATTAAAAGATGCTGGCATGAATGTATTACACAATCTAAACTAAAAGAAAGACAAAAAGAAATTGAACTTTTTAACAGGTGACTATTTTATTAAATAAATACTTAATGCTACAAGTATTTTCTTAAACATAATGAATCATGTTGGAGAAAATTGAATGTATTTGCTTGTTCATAGTCTTACTCTTTGATACAACAGTTTTCTGTATTTTGACGCTTGGGAGTTAGTTATGTTTTGTTTTCTGCTTCGTCCGGATAGGACACACTTGTTTTTCCTTAATATATCAAACCTTTAAATTTACTCAGTTTGTATTTCACTATTTGTTTTATAATGTGTACTATATAATTCTTTTATTCATTCTACTGACCCATTGTGGGTTAACAAGTTCAATGCCACATTTGGGATTGTATTGTGTAAAATTGTATATTAACAAGTATAAAACTAAGACAAAAAGCATGTTGCTTACAAGAAATAAAAGTTGGATTACAAATTTGCAGACATGTTAGAACTGTTTTCTCTCCTCTTCAGCAGGCTATAATGATATGTTGGCTATAATTTCCTTTAATTTTCTTAAATTTGTGTATGTATATATATATATACCTTCCTGATGAAGGGGGCTCAGGCCCTCAAAAATTTGAAATATTTTCACTCCTCATACTGACTGGACCAACTGTTGATTTTGGGTAAGTCAACTTCGCTGTCTCTCTTTCTTATCTAAATGTGTTATAAATATATAGTGTTACATTTTTTTAATATAATTGAAATATGATAAATAAAATTTATGTAAATCGTTCACAATAGTATATACATATGAAACTGACATTTGTGCAATAATGAATTATTATTAATAAAACACTAATCACATCAAGCAAATGTGCTATGCTTTACAAATAGAACAATTTAACAAAAGGTCAAACAGTAAATGAAATAATAAATAATGTAATTAAGTTTATTTTCAATACTTCAATATCTTAGTAATTACATGTTTTCTCTTATTATTCAGACAAAATAGATGGAAAAAAAGAGGAATTGCCATGGTTCCCACAATGTTTGGAATTTCATTTACTTTAACTGTTCTTAACCAAGCTGGTGCTCTGATATTGATATATACTGACGGCTCTGTTTTACTGACTCATGGAGGAACAGAAATGGGTCAAGGCCTTCACACTAAAATGATACAAGTATGTAAAAGGTTCTGAATATGTGATTATTGTTGATATAATTTTGTCTTTATTTGACTACTTTTTTTATCTAATTTGAATAAATATATAGTTATAGTACATTCTAATATGTCAGAAATTTTTTATATGATAAATTATTTGTTATTGTTTTCTTTATCTACATAGTTAAAAACTAGAAATTTTTGTTATTGATATTCAACCAAATTGAAATTAATTTTGGTTTCCTTTGATATCTAACTTATTACCTAAGAACAATATATTTTAAGATTTTTAGGATAAGAAATTGTTTAATCATTCAAAATGTCATCTAAATTATCTTATATTCCTATTTGAATATACTTAGGTTATAATTTAAGGACATATTATTATGAATTCCTTTTTTGGAATGGAGGAGGGGTCATTTAACTAAGTAATTAAGTGATTATGAAAATTCTTTTTGTCTTAAAAGATAAAACAGTGAACCGTAAAATAACACGAAAGTGGTGATAACTACATACTAAAATTGTAATAAATTTATCTGATTGTAGTATTGTCTCACATCCAACTGACAATTGTGATAAACTTAAGATAACTATGATTATGGTCCCTAACATAAAAGAAAGTGACAATTATGATATTTGTTTTGTGCTTCCAATTTGAAAAATATTTGTGACAGACAGAATTGCATTTTTAGTTTTAAAGTCAAGCAATTGATAATGCAAGAACAGGAAATCATAAAAAACAATAATTGTAAATGGTAAATTTGAAGTACAAATTTAAATTGTTTCTGATGAAGATATTTGAGTCTGGAACATGATTTTTGTGTACTCTATACCCAAAGTATTAATCTCAAAAGTCATCCCAAAAAAATTATATTTTTATATTATAATAATTTTAATCTGTATAGTTTAAATTATTCATAAGACCAAAACAGCCAATTATAAAATTAATATCATTTAATTAAACACCGTGCTTCAGTCTGAATTAAGACTCTCATCTGACTTACATTGTAGAGCTCATTACATACAGACTGAAACTTGTTAAATTAAATGAATTAAACTATATTTCTTACATTAAATGTTAAAAACAACAGCCAATTAGTCTGAAAAATTTATTATTCTACTTAATACATAATATTTAACAGACACAACGTTTTGTCCCTTAAATTGAATTGATTGGTACCTCTTCAGGTCTACAAATACAATTCAATAATAATTTAGATTACTAAATTTTTAACATGTAGGCTAACTGCATGTTAGAAATTTAATAATCTAAATTTTCTTATAATAAATTAAAATTGAATTGTAATCGTACACCTTAAGAGGTCCCAATCAGTGATGAAAGAATGCGTCTGTTTAAAATATTTCATTTAATATTTAATTTTAAAATAAGTCAGTTATTTTAATAATTGTGCATGGCCAGAGAAATTTTGCATCTAACTCAACATCATTTGTGTATATCTTATACATACAATAATGTTTTATAATCAGGTTGCAAGCAGAGCTTTAGGAATTCCAGAGTCCTATATTCATATCTCAGAAACCTCAACTGATAAAGTTCCAAATACATCAGCTACTGCAGCTAGTGCCAGTTCAGATTTGAATGGTATGGCTATTGTGGTAAGTATAATACTTTTTCAGAATGATTACACAGTAACCAGCATTGTTATAAGAACTAAATATAAATAAGTAAAAATACTGTATTTATTCTAAGTAAACTTGTAAAATTAAAGCACATGCAGATAAATATCAGAAAAATTGTGTACAAGGAAAACTAATTATCAACAACTTCCATCATATAGACATTGTTGGAAAATGGTGGGAAATGTACCAACCATGAACTTGTTCTAAGACATGATGAATGATTATTATACAACCAAGAAAACTGTCAATAACTTTATACAAATGAGTAGCAACTAATTAGTAATACTACCTCACAAGAAAAGGAGGAATTGAAACATAACAAATCAATAAGCCTATGTACTACACATAGTATAAGAGTATTCTCAATATTATTAACTCATAGAAAATAAATTTTCAATATATCAGAAATAAATTCCTGAGGGATTAAGCCAAACAATGGATCAACCAGGATTCAGAAATGGTCACAGGAAAATTGAGCATGCTAAAATAGTCAATGAAGTAGTAATTAGAAATAGAGAATATAGATAGCATTTGACATAATTTATTATTGACAACTGCAAGTAGTGAAAATTCATACACAGGGCCACCATGAAATTTTCATAAGGAAGCAGTAAACCAATCAGCATCACATGCAATTAATGATTAATGTAGATGAATAAGGAGATATTTGGCATTTTTATCTGCATAATTATTTGTTGAGTGAAGTTCAGTCATATCTTAAGCTTGGTATATAAAGTAAAATGCCTGAATTCTCCACGTTATCTACATCCAGCAATAACGACATAAGGATATTGAAAGTTGTATAACACATTGAAGCTACTTCATAAACTCTATGCTTTTAATAAATTCCTAAATAAAATTGCCATGTATTAAGAACACTATAGAACAAATAATGATATTGTGGTGTACAATTCAAGAATTTATTTGAAATATAGTGACAATGATATACCATGTTTTATGAATTATAAGACACAACTTAATTATTAAGCAATTTTTTTTAAAGAAAAATGCCATTTTTATTATTAGATTGCAAAGCCAGACTAAAAAATATTCTTATTTTATAAAACCAAACTGACCTTTAAAATCCCTGAAAATCATCGTCTGAGCTTTCTTCCTCTTCATCATCATCGTTGTCCTCTTCACATATAAGATTGTCTTCACTGCCATCAAGAGTGTTACTATTGCTCAATTTCTTGAAAGATTTAACAATAATATCTTCTCTCACTGTAGACCATGACTGTTTAATCCACTGACATACTTGTTTGATTGTAGGTCATTTTAAAGCTGAATTCATGTTGGGTTTCAGCCATATACACTTTAAATGGTTTATTTATTGAGACATCAAGAGGTTGCAATTGTGAAGTAAGTCCTCCCGGAATAACAGCAAGCTCTGTATTCCCCTGTCTCATTTTCTATTTCACAGAATTTTTCAAATGACTATTAAACTGATCTAGCTCAAGAAGAGAACTTTTCTTCAATAAAGCACCTTTCCTTCTCTCCCATTTTTTGTCAATCCATAATTTCATACCAGCCTTGTCCATGCAACCCTTGTCATGTATGTAAACAACAACACCTGGCGGTAATTCAAAAGGTTTTGGCATTGTTTTGTGTTTGAAAATGATCATTGGATTAAGTTTAGTACTGTCCACAAACATGAAAGGACAACAGTGTAGTGAATTTTTTCATGTACACTTGTTTTTATAGTTACAGATTTAGCACCTTTTATGGCAACAGTTCTGTTACTCGGCACATCAAATGTCAGAGGAGTTTTGCCCATATTCGCTTAGTTCCACACTGGTTTTCTTTTGATGTTGAATAATAAAGTGATGGAAAGATAATATTTTCTCTTGTGCAATTTCTGAGATATTTTTGTTTTGGTTCACATTCTAAGTCCATGATGCTTCATAAACCTGTAGCACCAACTAACTCCACCCTTAAAGTCTATTAAGTTCCACTATAGCGCTAGCTTACGAGTGTGTATTTGAATCATTTTTGTATTAATTCCAATGCCATTTTGATGGTGTCCTTGAATCCATTTCAATTCGTCATCTTCTAGTTTTGGCCATTTTGCATTCAGCCCTCTATTTGTACATTTAGTCTTCCACATTTTATTCAGTTCTTCTTTAGTAGCCTGCCAATCACGAATGGAGTTTTCTGTGGTAGAGGGCCAAAATTACATTCCATGTTCTTCAGCATATGCTATTACTTTCAATTTATAACCCGCTTCATATGAATATCTTTTATTTTTTCAATTGTGACAATAGCTAGGTCTACTAACATATTGTACTGTTACTGATAACACAAATCGCTTTCAATCCAAGTTCACTGCAATGATGCATCATAGGCTAGACAATGTTCTGGGTTTGTGATGTGGGGTGAAGGGAGACAGTGTTAGCAAGTTTGTGAATCCACACAACTCATATTCGTCACATCAGTAGACTGTTGCTGCCAGTTGAATCAAATGTTGCCAGATAAATATATGTTTCTCATGGCATCAAATATATGCCCATTTTTAAGACTGGTGGGGATTTTAAATCAAACACTGGACATTTTTATATTAACTTTGAGTATAAGACACACCTGAACTTTGAAAACAATTTTTTTAAGAAAAAAGTGTGTCTTATAGTCCATAAAATGAGGTATTTAATATTACAACAATATGATTTGGGTCTTCCATTACCGTATAAGAGGCATAAAGAGACAAAATATATCAAGGGAAAAGGAAAGAAAAATGAGTCAACACCTGGCAATGTTAAACTCTATTCTCATAATTAATGGTCCAAATTCCCAGAAAACACAAAAGTTAATTTAATTTTTGGAAAATAGCTCTACCACTCCCTTCTCACTTTGAATTTCCTTCATCTAGTAGTAATGTCTCTCTTTGTCTCTTATTTTCCATAGAGTATAAAAATAATTGGTGACTTATTAGACAAATTAACCAAAACACAACTCTGTAAAACCCTTAGCTTTAGTCAACATAACCATAATTAACATTTTTGTAATATCCTATATGATGTAGGATGCATGTCAAAAAATTATGGGAAGACTTAAACCAATTATTTCTGAAAATCCTAATGGAAAATGGGAACAATGGATTCAAAAGGCATATATGGAGCGAATAAGTCTTTCTGCAACAGGATTTTACAAGTAAGTGATTTTCTTTCTTTATGATTGTTAAATACAATGTTATCTATAATTTTTATGCCTTAACTATCATTTCTATAATTTAAGAACTAATCTTTTATAATTTAAAATTTAGAACTCCAGGTATTGAATACAATTGGGAGAAGAATGAAGGAAATGCCTTCAGTTACTTTACTTATGGAGCAGCAACTTCAGAAGTTGAAATAGACTGTTTGACTGGAGACCATAAGGTAAAAGGGTTATTTTATTAAGCCTATTGTATGTGTTGCAATTGTTTTATCAATTTCACATTAAATAAAAACTTTGATATGATTTTACACAATTTCCCATAATACTATATATTAACTGTAAATAATGGTGAATTTCTATCAAATCAGTTCTTTCATATTCACTTTATTTAAAGATGTTACAAGAAAAGCTTGTCATTATTTAAAGTGAAATCCTACAGTCCAGTCAAAAGCCTGGACTTATGATCCCCACAAATTGTGTGTGTGCATATGTATACCTGAGTGTGTACATATATTTATGTATCTATTTCCTGAAAATATTCCAAATTTGCCTCTGCTGTGACCTCTTGAGACATTAAATTAGTGGCCCAGTGGGACACGTGGTTGTTAGAACTCCATACTCCATGTATGCCAGTGGTTGCCTACATGTTTAGGGAGAAATATTTTGGTCTGGCCTATGAAGAATCCAGACTAGAGTTTGCAATTTTATTGGTAGATATTATGGGAGAAGAGGCAGTAGATTGATTGCTTAATTTTTTGTGACTTTCTTTGTGGGATTATGGAGGTTTGTATTTGTTATTGTGAACAGTTATCTTTGCTCTGTTGTGCAGAATTTGATCACAGGTCAAGCTGCAAACAGTGGCAGCTAAACTTTCAAGTGTCTTGTTCAAGACTAAATTCTTATTCACTGTGACAGTTGTCCTCTACCAAAATTTATTTCTCTGTCCCTTCTTTTCCAGCAAAGCAAAATTTGAAAGTTCTTGAAAAGTCCATACATATTTTATATGTGCTTTTGAATGGGTTCAGTGATTTGTTTTTACTTAAACCACAGACTCCACAATTAAAGTGTCATTTCACAACTCAATACTTTCCTGTCAGAGTTTTGTGGATTTTTTCTGCAATATGACAAATATTTAAAATATATGCACAATATCTGAAAATGATTTGCGAACAAAATTAACTTAAACATTACAAAATAAATAAAATACAGATTGCAGATTATTCTACAATATTAAGAAACATAAAAATTTATATTTTCCTTTCAGGTTTTAAGAACTGATATTGTCATGGATTTGGGCAACAGTCTGAATCCTGCAATTGATATAGGGCAAATTGAAGGAGGGTTTATGCAAGGATATGGTCTTTTCACTCTTGAAGAACTAGTTGTATCATCTAAAGGAATGTTGTTTTCTAGAGGACCTGGAACATACAAATTGCCAGGGTTTGCTGATATTCCAATTGAGTTCAATGTGCAATTACTTAAAAATGCAGCAAATCCTAGAGCTGTATATTCATCAAAGGTGTGTAACTTTAAATATTGTTCTTCCATAAGTTTAATTGTGTAATTTAATGCACTCTGAAGTAAATATTTAAAATAAACCACACAAATTCTCAATATTCAATATTTCTTCAAATGTAAAATGAATGCTATGGCACTTATTAAAATTTGGGGTTTATAATGTAAAACTATACATTTCTACTAGAATTAATTGTTTTATAGCTTTTTATCTTAAAAAATGTGAAGCGTAGCAACACTATCAGTATAAATTAATTTTATAAATTCTCAAATTTTATTCAGAGAATATATTATAAACAACTTTTTTACTATGCATTGTACTTTTTGTACAGGCTGTTGGAGAACCTCCACTATTCCTAGCTTCATCAGTGTTTTTTGCAATTAAGAAAGCTATATGTGCAGCAAGGCAAGATGCAGGTATTACAGAATGGTTTCGATTTGATTCACCAGCCACTTGTGCACAGATTCGTATGGCATGTATTGACAATATTGTAAATAAGGTGAGAAATTATTTAATTTAATATTCAATGTGTTTTTTAAAAAATAAGAAAAAATATAGTTAGGATACATATTATAAGTGTCTGAAAATATAATTTCAAGAAGATTAATTACTTTCTTAAGTTGACATTTCTCTGAGACTACCATTTAAAAATTCAATATTTAAACTACCAACAAATATTCAAAAATATTGGGATAAAATCATCCTTTTTTCTTAAAGTCACAAACCATTTTAACTTATCTTTTTCTTCTACCATTATATAATACATACAATATAGAAAACAATAAACCAAAAGTATTGTGATTCAACATAATTTTTTTTTCTGTATTATTGCAATAGTAATATAAATATTACTATTCTGATGAGTAAGTGAAAAATTTATCATAGCTACCCTGAAACATATTATTATACAATTGTTTAGTGACAAATTACATTTATTTTCTTACAGATGCCACAAACAGATGTGACAGCATACACTCCATGGAATGTTGTGCCATGATGTTCTTGAAATATAAATAATTTCTTGTTATTGTTCCTCCACAAATTTATTAATCTGTGATAAATAAGTTTCTTTGCTGTATTTGATTTATGTTGATAATGCACATATTCTGTCTGAATAAATAGAATGTAGAAGGAAGTATGATGTAAGGTTAAATCTTTCTTCAAAAATAAAAGTATATAATTCAACAACATGTTTCATTGACAGCATTCTTTACAAATAATCGTATTATAATTATATTAAAAAGTGTTTGTAATTTTTATACTTAATATTCAATATAACCAAAAAAATAAACTTGCATTTTTACATATGTAGCAGGACTCACTTTTCATTCTTACTTCTATAGTTGTACAAGATTGAATACCATATATAGCTCCATACTGAAAGTTTTTAATATTAGAAAAACATTATATTAATATTAGAAAAATCAATATTCATACTTATTCAATTTTATGTTTTCGGTATTTGTATCTTGTACACCTATTTTTTCCACTAAATTGGTGCAGAAAACAAACACTTGAAATTTTATTCATTCCTGTTTCATGAATGTTTAGTCAAATATTATGGAGAACTGCGATTGTATTTTGGGTTTAATGAAACTGTCCAGGCTGCATCTTGCCCTTTGTATACTCTCTGAACTCTTTCAGTCCTTTGTTGGCCTCATCAAAGTTTGGGATAGAGTCCTTACAGAGTTGAATCCAAGATTGAATCCTTGGATATTTGCTCATATCCACTCCCATTGCCTGAAAAACAATTTACCTGTTAGGTAAACATTTCACAATACTTGGCATTATACCAATCTTACATTTGTTCTACATATAACTATATACCTCAATGCTAGTCACTGTGGCCACACACGTGATGTCAGCGATGGTGTAGTTTGGTCCTGCCAACCAACCAGTAGGCTCTAGGAAGTTCTCCACGAAGCTCAGGGCTTCGAACAAGGCCTTTTTTGCATCTTCATCCACAGTGGTCTTCCCCAGATAAATTATTGGGAACTGAATATAAAAATAATTTCACTTTAAACACACGTACTTTATAAACCGAACATACTGAATTTAAACTAACCTAAATATCTTATTTTCACCTCATACAAGATCCAAACTGATTTCTTAAACCATGAGATAGTTAACTAACCGGCCTTTTTAACTCCCTTTAGAGCCCTCGTAAGGTACCAAGAGTATTCATGACTCCCTTCATGTACCATATGTATGAATGTACTGAGAATATATGTGAGTTGTTTAAGTTATTGGGAGTATTATTGCCTCAAATAAAGGCCTGGATATATACCCCCTCCAGTTACCAGGAGTAATTTTCACTCTCTTTTGGTAATGGGGTTATTTTATAACTCATAAACATAAGTCTGAATGATTTTCTCTCAACCCTGCTTCATATATCAACACATTGTACCTCCCCCATCACCACTCTACTCTTTCTGGCAATGAAATAATTTTTCATGAATAATCATAGTTTTATTTATCGCCTATTTCTCTCTAGTACCTCACAGGAAAAATAATGTTCTGTTGGACTTTTCCTGTGGCTAGAAAAGCTATCATCCCATTCTGTGTACCAGGATCATTCTATGGTCTAAGCACATTCCTAGTTCCATTTCTCAACCATCTAACACACTATGACAAAGTATGTAGATGCACTAAAAGTGTGTATTTTTTCCACCTTTTATTTAACTATTACAATAAGGTAGTCTATGTTACCATGCACATTCCATCATATTTGTCATTAGGTTGTTTTATTAATATCATTATTGTGTGATATATAACTTACACTAATGTTTCTTAGTCTGGGGAAGAGGATTGTTGCATCCAAATACAATCTTTGGTCGACAAGTGTACGTTTTTTTAGTTCCTTGGGGTACAAAGAGTCATCCTTCCCATACTTGGAAGTCAAGTATGATGCAATCACGTGACTGAAAATTTCTAAGGTGTCTCATTAACAAGAAAAAATTTATTTTAAAAGAAAAATTCTAATTTAGAACAATTATGTAATATTAAAAGTTTTGGCTGTGTGTGATAAGTATTATACTACCACACCTATTTTTTTAAATCATTATCTTCCTATTTCATGAACTTAATCAAGATTCAGACAGTATGTGTATTGGAAAATTTATTTAGTCTTCCAACTTCTGTTTTGACCAGCCCTTTTAGTAATTATAACCGCCAATAGATTAAATAATTTTAATTCTACGGGGTTGGCCTTTGATTTATCAGATTTCATACAACAGGTGTCCTGATTTCGCACAATGTGACTTCTTTCTGTGGGGTTACGAAGCACATTGTTTATGTACCCTCACTGCTAACAACACTTCAAGCACTGCTTCTGTGATGGACAGTGACAGGCAAAAGGTGTTGAAGGTATGAACTGAATTGGATTACAATTGAGACACACATTCAACATCTGTCATATGTACCTAAAACTTATTGCACACTTTTCATTTATGAACCGTAATACTATTGAATATATAATTTTTGGAAATCCCAATGAATATTTAAGTCTAACCCTTTATATTGTCTTTACTACAATTACCCACCACTTAAATATTTAGTTTTGGTGTTACATTTTAAGGATTTAAAGTGTCTTGCAATAAGGGATTACCAATTCTGAATAGTTTTTCAACAGACTGTAAGGTTAAAACAATTGGTATTAGGTACATTAAAGTTTATCTGACATCAGTGATTTATTACGAAGTCCCCTCATGCTATTTCCAGTTAAATTTTCATGATGTCTCGATTTTCTATTCTTCCCCAGATTGTTTATCAGGGAAAGTCAAACGAAAATTATTCAGTGTGTGTTACTCTCTCTGAGCATAAGTTAATATTTTTGAACTAACATCTGTTTGAGACTCTAAAATCAGTCATATCATATGCTTACACTAAGATGCTTATTGTGTTGGAAATTATGTTAGAGATACATCACACCATTAGTAATGGAGACAGTAAAGACCACTGAGATTGGGTGCTGAGAACAAGGAGGATGAGAAATTTCATCACATATCATCTGTTTACGGTGTACTTGGATGGTACAAAATATCCCATGAGAGACAATGTTTTACAAGGACAGACCCAGTTTGTCAAAACTGTTATGGTTGGGTTGAAGAAGTACATGGAAACCAACAGATCAGTGTGGACTAACTTCGCTATCAAGGCACTTAGTCACGGTTTCGTAGACCACAATTTGACCAAGCACTTGCATTACTGAAAATTCTGTTAGGAATGGGTTCCACATAAATTGATGGAGGAAAAACTAACAATATACTTTAATGGACCACTTGCTAAGATATCACTAGAAATTTGTACTTCTGTCAGTATTGTGACTGGGAATGAATCATGGTTTTTACCATTTCGAAACAGAATGCAAACGACAGAACCAACAATGGAAATACATGGATTGTAATATTCTACTATTTATATTTCTGTTTGTAATTAAATTAAATTATGGAAATTTGTTAATGTTTAATTACTAAATTCCAAATGGAAATTAAATTTAAAATACAAAAAAAGAGACAAAATCCCAAATCAACAATTGATTTTTATTATATTCTGTTACTTCTAGACTCCTCTGCTTTTTGGTTTTCTTAGAAATGAAAAAGGCTTCCAGTAATGTTGTGTGGTATTTGTATCATCACTTATTTTGTCTGTATTTGGCTATCTTTCTTATTAATTTTTAAAACAGACTGTACATTTTTCCTTTTTATTTATCTTGTTAACTTTTCCCCTGATAGAAATTACAATACGAGTCATAATCATTAATATCATACACACCTGTCGCAAATAATAAAGCCATTGTCATCCAATACTGGTACTGTGTGCTGTGGATTGATCTGTAAGAGAAACAATTTTTTTAAAAATTCTGTATTTATTCCCCTATTGATTGATAGAAATATGAATTAAGTTTCCTAATTCTTTATGTATATTTTCGAAACGAACAATCCATTAATTATCATTTGATATTTTTTAACAACTCTGTAAGGGGGTGTTCTTCAACAAATTTTTTAGTTTAGGAAATACTTGTTATGAATAATACAGTTCACATATATATGAAATGTTTGATTCTATAATCATCTTCTCAAAGAATCAATTTATTATAAAAAAAATTAATATGAAAACAGATCGAAGGCTTTCCCGGTATAGTTGCCATAGAAAGAGCTCTGGAGTTTCCAACACAGGTTCAACAGTCATTAAGACTTAATGTTCTAACGACCAACAGCTCTGTTGTCATCATCTGGAAGAGCTCTTTCTAAAATACGAAAACACTTTATGTAAGATTAGGCATCACAATTTGTAGAAAATTATGCGCAACTTAGTAAACTTTGTATTGTTTCAAACAGCTTCGAAAAACGGCCTATTCTGATAAATACATTTTGAGGGCACATATTGTTCAGAAGATTAATTTATGCTTTTGTATAATATATTATAACTAATTTAATTTTGGAGGCCTCGTAGAATCAAAGCCAATGTCTCGGTGACACTTAGTGGTAGTTTTTATTCCTGAATTGGTTACAATGACATGTTTATAACTTAAATCAAGTGTCTATTCAAAGTTTAGGATCAATCATTTTAGAAGTTATTTCAGGGGCACATTACCTTTAAATATTCCGGTGTTAAATGTTCCTTTTGAAAAAGGTTAAGATTTTTTATTTCCACGTCGAGACCTAATGCCTTGCATGTTATTAATGCTGCTCTAGCCGGGGGACTTCGAGGCAGAAAGTAGAGTGTTATGGTCATCTGTGAAATAATTAAAATTCAATCATCATAAAAATTAAATCAGAAAGTTTTATTGATATAAGAACTTTCAATAAAATAATCGCAGTAAAAAATAGAATCAGTGTATAAATTTGTACTTAATGACTAAGGATATCAAGTATAATCAGTAGGCAGAGGCCATGTAAGATAGTTTTATTATGAAATGAAGCGGTTCAAATAACAATAATATACTATGTAAACATTATTTAAGAATATTAAATGTTTTAAAGCTATGGATGGTACAAGAGTGAGGGTAGAACCGCGTGTGAGGAGTGTTTTTGATACTAGTAATGTCAGCGTTGTCATTACAATAACAGATTTATCAATCGTGGCGTGTTGACCATTGAAATTCATCGCCGGTCAAGTGAGAAATGTTCATGGTGTAGCGAATATGCTTCTTCCAACAAAAAGTGGAAAAAGCTGCACGTGGGCTCTTCACATGGACGAACGCGACAATGGAGTTTCTTCGTGAAGACAACTTTGAAGCTGTTTCTCATACCCTTCTACCACCTGACACGGATCCTAGCGACATATCTCCAATCGTGTCGCCATTGCATTTTCAGTGGTTAAAAACAATTAGTAAGGAAGCGTTCGTAGAGGCAATGGAATCGTGGCGTCAAAGTTGAGAAAAGTGTTTACGGCTGCACGGAAATTAGGTTGAGAAATGGATATTTTATGAAAATATCATTCGAAAATCTTAAAACGTGAATGTATCTCGTAAAATATAACGATGGAATACTAAAAGTACGTTTTTTCAAGATCTTGGACAAGGTTTTCAAATTCCTCGTGTTTACGAAGTAGGTGAATATTATGAGGAAAAATGTTGCATATGAACGCAATCGAAATGAGTGTATCCAAACAGAATATTCATTTCATTTCAGTACATTGAAAATTTAAATTTACGTTACACTTGATAACAACCTGAGCAATTTAATGGGGTAATAATAGTTGTAAATTATATAAAAGGCAGGTTATTGTATAGCATATTTTATTACATCGTGACAGCTTTTCTCATTCTGATTTAAGTTTTCCAAACTTTAGACCGAAATTTATTTTGAAATATCGGTCTGCGTGATAAAAGCTTATATTCGATTTTGGGAAGCAAATAATAAATGCTTAGTATTTTTACGGTATCAATTTGAGATACGATTAAGCTACATTCTACATAGAACATGTGAATGTCGCCGATCCTTCTCGGCTTCTAGAGTCACTGAACTCATATCTCGATCTTTTTTTACTGAACAGCAGACAAATAATCATTAACTACCAAACATCTCTTTTAGCATACAAATATTATAACCGTAACTCTATATTAATTCCTTTTTATTGTAAAAAAAATGAAAATATAGAAAGAAAAAGTCTGAGCACATGGATTACAAGGAAGCGTGTTGTAAAAGTAGTTGTTAATCTTAATTATCTTCTACAATTAATTGTATTTTTAGATTTTCTGATGTGAAATCATTTCCTTTACATCCACACCGGTAATTTATAAACTAAATACGTCGATGTCAGCTTGTGGGTTTCGAGTATCTCTAAAAAAAAGAGGCCTAGTTTTTGGACTAACTTCAGCGCTTTCAAAATAAATTTCTTTCATTAATCGCATCAGCAACACTTCTTACAAGTGTCTCCATAGCCAGTCCTTTGAATTCTAGGTTTACAGTTGCTTAAAAAAGCATTGGTACAAGCAGCGGTACGCATTTGCCAGGCGACCTTGACGAGCAGCTTATATTAATGACAACAATCTGAATGAAAAGTTTTCAGTATTCTCACTTTACATTCTGAGAATGACTGCATTTCTCTGTAGCGTATTAGTACTCACCTTCACGGAGTGGTTCTGCTTTGGCCAGCGGATCCAGAACTGATGGTCTGTGCTTCGCCCCTCCACAGCTCGTCGCAAGGTCACATTCGACGTTACGTCACATCTTATCGCTTGGATTCTTTTTCTAGAGCCTCGGTAGTTCCCACGGATATTATTAATATGTTCATATTACGCACTTGAAATAAATTTCATTTACGCTTCAACGCCATGGTAGTAATTAAAAATAAGTATCGGGTGTTTAAAATTAAACTGCTCCAGTTAATTTAAGTGCTCCAGTGAGGGACTGAGAGCTGTATACATCACAGGAAGCTCAAAAATCGTAAGTATGTTCATTAATACTCTCGCGAATAATGCTGAAAAAAAAAAGTTCGATTTTCTGCCACCAGGTGCAAATGTGGCGCTGTAGGCAGTCAGAGTGCGGTGGAGGAACTGGGAATGAGCTGAATGGTAATTTACCTGTAACGTGTTACTCGGTAGCAGTGATCAATAAATAACGTGTTCCAGTAACCGATGATTTCAGTAAGGCTCCATACACCCTGAACCAATGTTGAAGGCAGGAACAAAGGCAGACACTGCTGGATTTCCAGAATTTGACGTGATGAGATCTCACCTTATTTCAACCATGGAACCTGAAGAATTATTATTGTCTAAAGGCGTTGTAAACGGCGGAAACATATTATTTTACGGGACATATGTTCGTAACATACCCGTAATTGCTGACACAAACTATGTTAAGGGACCCGTAAACGAGCAACAAAAATTGCAGATTGCCGGCAAGATTTTAGGAAACTATGGCCCGACAATATGTTGCCAGCAATACTCCGGCCACAGTGTAGCCCACGCACTTTCCGCGTACACGTAGAACAATAATAATGGCTGAAAATGAAGTACTTATTAGCGCAGCATTAATTTTGATAAAAACAATTTAAGTAATTAAAAAAGAGAAGAACCTGGATTCTACTTTATTTAAACAAACAAGAAACACTTCACAATTTAAGCAACGAATTAATTCTTGAAAATTACTTACTAAAAAACTTCACCAGAATGTCGAAGGGTGAGTTTCAATATTTGCTTAAAAATTGGGCCCATGATTAGAGAAAGGACATGGTGATGAGGAAATAAATCTTTGATGTATTTAATGAGAGTATCCGATCGAAACGTCGCGTTACAATCGCATTGTTACCCGGGTGGAAACCCGAGAACGTTTTCTTCAACAAATACACCGGGAAAGCCTTCAATCTTTGAGAGTATCCGATTGTTCAATTTCGCACATCGTTGGTTAAGTATGGGTGGATTAAATGAATTTATTAAAATATGTAAAGGCTAGGCCTCTTTATTGGTTAAATATTTATTTTAAAAATTATAAATTAACTTTTCTTCTTATATTAATTTTTCGCGTACGTCAACTGATACCAACTTAAAATGAAAAAAATTTTTTTTTAGTGTTTGAGTGTTGTCAACTGACCAGTGCAGTTGTGTTTCTCTATGCCCTTCTTAGCACCTGACGAAAGGAACAAGGATCCCAGAAACGTCGTGTGGTATATATTGTATTAATAAAAAAAAGACTCCTTTTTAATTCGCCCCACGTTGTGGTAGCCAAAATGTAATAAACAAAAGGTGACATTTAATTTGACGGGCCTTTAAATGAAAATTATAGACTTTAAAACAAACAACATTTATTTACCAATTCTTGAAATTTTACATTACAATAAAAACATATAGCATATAATTCTTTCTCTCATGTGTCTTTACTGGGTTTGATAACGGACAGAACTTAAATAATCAAAGAAGCCAACATTTATCTTTAAATTAAACAGAAATATTTAATCGTCTAGGCATTGACGAAACTTATGAACGAACTTATTCTACAGATTGCTTCTAAATTTAAAAGAGTTTATTTTATTAACACAAGAAGAGAACGATATCTGACTGTATCTTTTAATTCCGTTTACACATGTTAATACCATAAATTTCAACTCACGATTTTTCAGGAACATTTGGCTCGTTCATTAAACACACACTTTATAGACTGGACGTTTACACACACTGACTAACACATATTATTGGTTCGAAGATAGCTGATTCTCCATACTCGGCGAAGGACATCCCAGTTGCTCGTGGTGAAACTAATCGACGCTGGATGCTGTGTCCTGGTCTCCTACCATCAAAGACTGGTCAAATTTTGATACTAATACAGATTGAACTTCTGCATATGAAAATGTTTATAGTTGAATAATTTTCTATTTCTCTCGCAGGCTGCGTTCTTTCTCCATACCCTCCGCTCTGACACTCATCTCCAACTAACTTCCAAGTTCGATGCTCACCGCATCCCTCTCCCACGCTGACTAACGCAGACTCTCGCTGACTGACTCTGACTCCTCGATGCATACAGCACCCCTCTCCCACGCTGACTAACTCACAATAACTTATCTCTCGCTTATATACTACTAGCCTCTTTGTTTTTCCCTTCGTTTCAAGACTACGTCGCAACGGCGCGGTGACAGAATCTGCATTACTGAGATTTACATTCTGCAGCTGCAGTTCCTTAGCAAATAGCTAGCCCCTCCGTCATGTCACATCGAGGCAGGACCCGTAATTACTTTGCACCCTCAATAACTCTGGACTTGTCGTCTCATCCTCACAAGACTTGAGCTGACCCCTCCTTACAAATCCTAAGTAAATACGCCACTTGTCAGGCCATTAATCAGAGACAATAGACTGCCTTAAACCGATACCTCTTGCAATCGGCCACCCGCGTGTCCTTTTTTTGCTTTACAAATCCTAAGTACACATTGCAACTTCCTGTGCCGGCCAAGACCATTCATCCGAAACAAATGTCTTGCCGCTCTGTCTTGTCACATCGAGACAGAACCCGTAATTACTTTGAACTTGCATCTTCCTCCCAACATGTGCGCTGTTCCGAAACAATGCATTCCCTCAATGCATTACAATATATTACCCCTTTTTTGTCTGCATCGGTTATCTTTCTTATTCATTGATACCAACTTATGTTGGTTATTGCTCGCCAACCATCTTTCTTCACTTGTCGATCTCTATCAATAGTCCATCGACTTCAAGTCCAATACTGATGGATTTGAGCGAACTTCATCGATAAATTTCAATAGTTTTCTCGTTTGACCAATTCATAAGTGGAATACTGAATAATTTTACGTAGAGAACAAAGTGTAATATTAATTCCTAACATAGCTTGTGGCGGACTTTGAGACTCCGTGTGTTGGGTCACACGGGAAGAAAATAAATTAATGCGTGATAAAACTGGATGTGAATAATAACGAGACTTCTGAAGTGTAAAATATTTTATTTATACTTCTTGCAATTACAGCGACTATTTTACGAACAGGAACAACGATCTGATATGTGTATTGAACGAATGTTTGCGTCGAACTATTTGAATGCTTAAGATGAACTGATTGAATGTACGAGATAAAGTGTGCTCTCGTAAAACAATAATACAATAAGTTAACGAAGGTTCTGAGCATGGCGCACTGTTTTATTCTTAGACATCCGCGGCGATGAATTGCTCTCTTCGATCAAACCTCTTCTAGGTGGATCGCTTATGCTTGCACAGAAGCTCGTAGGTGGGCTAAAGATCGAGTATAGATCGTTTGAGGTTAGCTTTACACATATATAAACACCATCAAAGAGGTATATAAACATAATAGAGGCTACCTCAGCAACAGCGCTCTTGGTGGCAGCAACAAACAATACTGACCGCCATTTTTTAGTCGGTCCACTTCACCAAAAACCCGATTTATGTTATGCTACTGTTGTTGAAAATTTTGAATATATGTATTTGATACATAAATAAACAACATAGACTGGAAAAGGCGCCGCCATATTTTAATAAATTGAAAACTCAGCCGCCATGTTTTATAGTCATTATGTTTATATATCTATTTGGCTAGCTCCACAAACTGATGACTACGGAGACCTCCAGGTGAGGTGTGGGAACTATTGAGGCCCGGCAATATTTCCGTATTTTCGACACAGGACCGATGTCACCGGCAACACGCCGGTCACTACTTAAAATGCTCGCAACATTGTTCGGCAATACTGAAATATTAGAATATCTGTTACCAGTTTCAATGAATTGCACCAAGTCCTCAGGCATCTCATCTGAAGAAAAACTAGTCATAACTTACTTTATATATATATAAAAAAACTAGGCATTATTTAACAAAAATAGTTTTAATTAAGAGTATTTATATTAGGAGGAGGACAAAAACTAGGTAAACAACTACTTATTGGATACAGCTGGAGTTTTACGGCGGTTACAGAGCTGCTAGAGGTTTTGCGATTCAGTTACATGTTATTCATTGGGCTTATTTTTAGCGTTGTTATGATCTACTCCCCAGGGGCGGGGGTTGAAATTTGGAAACATTAACTGGCTGGTTTTTGGGTCGAATAAATATTTTTATTCAATGAGATTCATAAAATATCTCTACACTTTGCAGTCTGAGAGCAGTTGCATCTGTCTGTGGTGGATTACTACTCATCTTGATTGTCAGGGCAGCGGGTTCAGAACAACTATGGGTTTGTGCCTCGCTCCTCCACAGACCACCACTTGATCACACTGTGGGCATTATCCAATAACTTTGATCTTTTTCTACAGTTTCGGTAGCTTTCACATGGATATTATTAATCTGTGGTTGGATAGTCCTTCCTACAGCATTCAAACCATTTCATGTACCATGATATGAACTTCCATATCCCTACCTCCTGATACTCTACTGGTTACCATAGATGTGGTTTCCATTTAGCATCCCCATGCTTATGACCTGGCTGTAGTTGAATATTTCTTGTTCTGCAGTTCATTAAATTTCTCCCAACCACAGTTTCTGGCTGCTCTCACTCAGTTTGTCAGTAATAAAGACAGCATCAATCATCAGTTAAGCGGCACAGTAAAGGGTACCCAGATGGCTACCTCCTATGTCAATCTGTTTATGAGACAACTGGAAGAGGACCACTTAAATTGCCCTCCATTGAAACTTTTAATTTGGTTTTGGTTCATACTTCATAATATGGAACCATCTTCCAAAATCCAAACACCAAATATCCTGTTAAGTTAACCACTCCCCCACCAATATCATATTTCTTAATGGTAAAATACACCTTAGTTCTTTATTAACCACCACATCATATTCCTTAACTAGTTGTCACCTGTACCACAACAAATGCTGTCCTGTACAGCAATTTTTTTCTCAACATTTGATATCGATATATTATTATATCTACCCAAGTATATCTGTAGAAAATTATTTGACAATCAGAGAGGATGCATAGAAAAGGAGGCAGGATGTAAGATGAGGCAAGTTAATGGTAAAATAATGTTTTTTTACATTATTCAAATCAGTGTACGAAGGTTGAGGTCATCTTCACAGCTGACTGGTACAATATTGGTTCGTTTGTCATTGACTATTTCGTCGCCAGTGCTGTGTCAAAAGTCAGTTCAAAGCTGTGGCCTCAGAATCAGATGTTAGATTATGAGGTGATGGGATAACGAGATCCTCTGATACTCGCTTCCACATTCTTGGTAGATTGCCAGCTTAGGTTTGGAACTACTTGGATCATGACTGACCCAATTGCCTTTATTGTTCTCTGATTTAGATTCTTGAGATCTCAAACTTTGATCGCTTCCAAGTTGAACAAACACTGATATTTTTGTTTGAATGTTATTGGTTGACCTTGGCCAACCTGGTTAGAAATGAAATCTATTGCACTTCACACTAAATGAAATTCTTCCAGATATTTAAAAATTTTGGAGTGCCTGTCTGCAAAACAGATGCTTCCGGGTGTCAATTTGTTTGCATAATAATTTTGGTGTTCACTGGAATCTGTCAGAAGAATGCCTTCATATTGTCTGTGGGTCCAGTGTATCTTTTTTACTTTGTACCCAAGATTTCCTTAGTCGCTAGTAATGCCATTCACCTAACTAAACAAATAGTTTCTGCCTCTGAAAGTATGGTGGAAATATATAACTCCATGGCTGACCAATGCATGGAAAATAACTTCTTTCTCCTGAAGGAGGCTAATGATTCCGAAAATCTGAAGAACTTTCTTCAGCCTCGAGTGGCAACGCCAAGATTTAATTTGAGGTAAGCAACCACCTTTCCTTTCCATAAAAATTATTTTGAAAATATCACATTGTTACTTAGTGATAGATATTATTTGCAATAATGAATATTTTGTCTTTGATATTGTAAATTTTGTATGTAAAAACCTTTGTTGTGTTGTCCTATAATTTATTGTATCAAGTCAGCTGGAATTATGAATCTGTGAGCAGCTGGGTTGTGTGCATTATTTTTTTTTATTAATATTATAGTAGCATATTATGGGTTGGGTCATTTTCTACAGAGTATTACTACCACTATGGCTGTTGTAGTATTATTTACATAGTTATCCATATAAATATTGTTGTTTGAGGTCATGTGCACATAACTTAAAAAAACTCGAGTAGCCTCTCATTGTTACAACAATATATTACATTGCTGTTACAATCAAGGATATGAAATTTGAATATCTCACATATGAATGTCCAGTTACTATGGCTAAAATAAGATATGGAAGGAAAATATTAAAAAAATATGAAAATGATGGCCATGGCTACAACCAAAAGAATTATTCTCATAAGGTTTCCATAAACTTTAAAACCAGTGGAAATAATCAATTACATTATTGGGAACCAAGTATAAAAATGAAATATGTGTTATTTATCTGGAAGCTCTCATTTGCCTCTGGGTATAATTGAATTAGAAAAGTATATTTAACTCTAATAAATAATTAAAATGCAAATATTCAAGAATTATACAAGTATTTTATATTTAACTGTTTTTGGTACTCTGTTTATTACAAGACGACCATCATAACTTAAAGATGCAAATGTCCAAGGATCAGCTGATGACCATTCAACACTATACACTGAATCTTCATGTTCATCATATGTTGCAAGTACACCATCATCTAATCTGAAAATTTGTTTTCAATTGTCATTTAAATATTGCACACTAAAATAATTATTTTACTAGAGTACATAATTTTGAAAACAATAACATGTTAAATGTAACACACAGGAAGTAATTATAATTTAAAGTATCTTGAAAACTACTAAATTTTAGTGTCAGACATTCACATTTACACCTGCAATCAATATCTGTTTTGAATTTATTATTCCGGATTTTGAACTCCCATTTACTCCCTCATTTTATCCACTAATAATTTTTTTCACATCCAATGTAAATGCCATGTGTTTTTATCAATTCATCCTCACAAACTTGGGGCATACCAAATTTCTTTACACTTCATTATTGGTAATAAGAACAAGTATACTTGATTAATGCTGATTGGTGTATACCAATAGTTGGCAATCTACTGCTGGTGGTCCACATGGTTGCATAAGATAAAACTTTTTTTTGGAACATACACACAAATCATGTTTTTTTAATTTCAAATCAGTATATGTTATAAGAAGTTGAGGCCTCTAATATAATTTTTTGCACAAATATAAGTAATTTATTCACCTTTTGTGACTGTGCCATCTGTCCAGATATTTTCTTTTGAAAGTGGCACACTGTTCTAAAACAGTTGCTAATCCACTGTCCTAAAGCTATTTGACAACTGTTCATTACAATCCTTTTGAAGGTACACCAGGCTCAACAATTGGATGTGTAGGTGTACATATTGTGTAAAATGCGTAGTTGGCAACACTTCGATTTTGATGATCGAGTGCTTTTGAACAAGTAGAACAGAGCAAGCAGAGCTGAAGGAATAGCCGGACGCTCAACAGTAACGTCCCATGCGCATGTATGCTGTTTACTGGAAAATATAATGTGGTGGTGAATAATCAATTGGTGTATTTATTTTAAAAGCCAAACAACCCCCTATAAGAATTGGTGACCAACGACGTGATTAGTGCAGTTACAGCCAAGATTCAAACGGATTCTAATGGAGCACGTGGACGAGAGAATGCCGAATGAAGATTCATCGCAAACCGTCTCGTTGAAGTATACGGATGTGGTGAGTGTAAAAATTCCACCATTCTGGGTAGAGAAACCGGAAATTTGGTTCTATCAAGTCGAAGCTCAATTTCTTATAAGTAATATTGTTCGCGAAGAGACGAAATTTAACTACTTGATAGCACAGCTCGAACCCAAATTTATAGAGCATGTATGGGACATTATTCAATCGGAAAGACTAGATAAATATACAGCAGCTAAAGAAAGACTTCTAAATACGTTCCGAGAAAGCAAAGATACGCGCATTAAGCGTTTGCTGACATTGTTCGAAATCGGAGACGAGAAACCTAGCCAATTCTTACGTAGAATGCAGACCTTAGCGGGATCAGAGGTTACGGAAAAAGTTCTGAAAACCTTGTGGTTACAGAAATTGCCTGATCATGTTAGAAGTATTTTGATAATAAGCGACGAGAACCTCAAAAAATTGGCAATAATGGCCGATAAGATTGTTGAGATGAACCGACCATCGCACATTTATGCGGTTTCGGGAAGTAAGGAAACGGACCTAAATCATAGAATTGCGGAATTGGAGAAACGCATAGAAACTTTAATGTTAGACAACCAAAAACGTCATAGAAGCCGAAGTACGAGTAGGAATCGGTATAATCGGAATTATAACCAGAAAGGAAAATATTGCTTCTACCATTTTAAATTTAGGGATGAATGTCAGCCTACTAAATGTAAACAACCATGCTCATGGAATGCGGAAAACTCCAGCCAGCAGTAGAGATTGCGGCTGCAACTGCTGCTGAGAATTCCCCAAGTAGCCGCAGTTTTCGACTGTTTGTTAAGGACAGAAAAACTGGACTTAAATTTCTGGTGGACAGTGGAGCTGACGTTTCAATTATTCCATGCTCAGATGTAGCTAAACCGAGTAATACGTCATATAAATTGTACGCTGCGAATAATTCAGAAATTACTACATATGGATTCCAAATTATGAATTTAGACTTGGGCTTACGTAGACAATTTCAATGGCCATTCATTGTCGCAAAAGTCGGAAGAGGAATTTTAGGGGCAGATTTTCTAAATAAATATGATTTAGTTATCGATATCAAACGAAGAAAATTGGTTGATGGAGTGACACAGCTTTATGTTCATGGTGAAGTCTCTGCCATCAATACCAAAGAAATTGTTTGCTCACTAGCACAATCTAAGTTTACAGACCTGCTATCTAAATATCCGAGTATTACAACACCGACATTAATTCCAAATCGTGTAAAACATGATGTTAAACATCATATTGTGACCAAAGGACAGCCAGTTTATTCTAAGGCAAGACCTTTGGATCCTAAGAAATTTGCAGAAGCGAAGAAAGAATTCCAGTATATGCTGCAGAATGATATAGTTCGTCCTTCATCATCGCCGTGGGCCAGTCCTCTCCATATTGTGCCAAAGAAGGATGGTTCGTTTAGAGCTTGTGGTGATTATCGACAATTAAACGATAAAACTATTCCGGATCGATATCCAGTTCCTAGAATAGAAGATTTCCACCAAATCCTTCCAGGAAAAAAAGTTTTTTCTAAAATTGATTTGTTCAAAGCGTATTACCAGATCCCAATAGCAGAAGAAGATAAAGCAAAAACAGCTGTAATAACACCATTTGGTTTATACGAATTTAATGTAATGAGTTTTGGATTGCGGAATGCACCATCTACATTTCAACGCTTCATAAATCAAGTTCTCCAAGGTTTAGATTTTACTTTTCCGTACTTAGACGATATATTGATAGCTTCTTCATCGTTGGAAGAACATCGAACACACCTTGCCTTGGTTTTCGAGAGATTGCAAAATTATGGTCTTCGTATTAATATATCCAAGTCCATATTAGGCCAAGACAAGATCGAATATTTAGGCTACTATATTACAGAAGAAGGATTGGAACCACTGATGAAAAGGTGAAGGCTATCCAGGAATTCAGTTTGCCTGAAACAATTGCAGAATTAAGAACATTTTTAGGGATGGTTAACTATTATCGGCGTTATTTGAAGGATGCTGCACAGACGCAGGCTATCCTGCATGAATACCTGCGTGGTGCTAAGAAGAGAGATAGAAGAAAAATAAATTGGACAGAAGAAGCCAGAAATAATTTCGAAAACTGCAAACAAGATTTGGCAAGCACTACACTTCTGACATTTCCTAATCATGAACTACCTCTCAGCTTAAGTACAGATGCATCAAATACCGCTGTCGGAGCAGTGTTACAACAATTAGAAAAAGGAAGTTGGAAACCGATCGCATTTTTTTAAAAAAAACTGTCAAGTGCTCAACAAGCATATAGTGCATATGATCGTGAATTGTTAGCAATTTACCTTGCAGTGAAACAATTGAAATATCTGTTGGAAGGTCGTAATTTTACCATACTGACGGATCACAAACCTTTGATTTTTGCGTTTCAACAAAAAAATGAAAAAGCTTCACCGAGACAACTACGACATCTACAGTATATATCTCAGTTTTCGACAAGAATTCAACATGTAAAAGGAGAAGAGAACGTAGTTGCCGACGCGTTATCCAGAATTAATGAAGTGTCACTTGTTGATTACGAGAAAATAGCGGAAGCTCAAACTTCGGATGAGGAGATCGAAAAACTATTGCAAGAAAAGACGTCGAACATCACATTGAAAAGGTACCCGCTTGCTTCAGGGAAGTTCTTGTGGTGTGATACATCCACTTCAAACATTCGACCAGTAATACCAGCAAAATTCCGAAAAACAGTGTTTCACCAAATGCACAATTTATCTCATCCAGGTGTGAAAGCGACTGTCAAACAAATAACAGAACGGTTTTTATGGCCAGAAATTAAAAATGATGTCAGAAAATGGGCGCAGGCATGTATTAATTGTCAGAAGAATAAAGTAATTAGACACACAAAATCGCCAATTCAACCATTTTCAGAACCAGACGGAAGATTTCAAGTAATACATTTAGACATTGTAGGACCACTACCACCATCAGAAGGGAACTCCTACTGCGTTACATTTATTGATAGATTTACTAACTGGATGGAGGTCGTACCTACAAGCAACATCATGGCGGAAACAATCGCAAGAGTTTTTTACGAAAATTGGATTGTGAGATTTGGAGTGCCGATACAAGTGATTACGGATCAAGGAAGACAATTTGAATCGTCGTTGTTCCGTAATCTAGCAGCCATTTGTGGAATAAAAGTACAACACACTACGGCATATCATCCGCAAGCAAATGGAAAAGTTGAGAGACTCCATAGAACCATGAAAACTGCAATCAAAGCTCATAACAACGTAAAATGGACACAATCACTACCTACGATTCTATTAGGACTTCGAGGAGCTATCAAGGAAGACGTACATCACAGCATAGCACAAATGGTATACGGGAAGACAATCCGCCTTCCTGGTGAATTTTTTGAAGAAAAGAAGTTTCCAGACAGCGCAGAAACATTTGTCACCGAGCTCATCCGGACGATGAAATCGCTTAAGCCAGTGCCTATAATGTACAAAAATAAGCAAAATGTATATGTGCATAGAGACTTATGGACCTCAACGCATGTATTCATTCGTAATGATCGCATAAAGAAAGGGCTGGAACCTGCATATGACGGACCATTTTTGGTCAAACAACGTAGTGGCAAATTTTTCACACTGCTTGTTAATGGCAAGCAGATAAATTTTTCTGTTGACAGGTTGAAACCCGCTTACCTATTGGCTGAGGAAGAACCTGCCCAAATCAACCCAGTTCCAAAACCTGCAGCTAGTAATGGACCATCAACACCATCGCCGCCCGGTGAAACACAGAAGACAAGAAGCGGCAGGGAAATCAAAAACCTACTAGATTCCTGAAAGTTGTTTTTTGTAAAGACAGTGCAAAACTGAACTAACATATGTGATGTTTTTACTGAGAGGAGAGTGATGTAGGTGTACATATTGTGTAAAATGTGTAGTTGGCAACACTTCGATTTTGATGATCGAGTGCTTTTGAACAAGTAGAACAGAGCAAGCAGAGCTGAAGGAATAGCTGGACGCTCAACAGTAACGTCCCGTGCGCATGTATGCTGTTTACTGGAAAATATAATGTGGTGGTGAATAATCAATTGGTGTATTTATTTTAAAAGCCAAACAACCCCCTATAGATGCAAACATACTCAAAATAGCTTTACCACAAAAAATAGTTAAAAAAGTCAAACTCAATTTTCATGAACAATACATTTTATTACTAACAAAAGAAAATATAAATCATACTTCTCCTTCCTTCCATCTTCATTTTCTGCCAATTCTTCATCCCCCAAATGAACAAATGGTTCTGATGATATTGAAGCAACACTGGTCAAGATAACTCTTGAGTCACTGCTAGAAGTCAGCACTAGTTGATCATGAAAGTGATTATACCTTATACTCCATACCCTGTAAATGTGATGTGGCAATATTAACAATGCTAAATAAAAGTTTTAACAAATTGTTATTTATTATTTCCACACAATCTGAAAATTTTTTGTGCTTTAATAAGTACATCTCTACATATTGATAGTTAATTGGTAGATATAATAATTGTAATACAGTAAATGTTTTTTTGCAACTTCATTTTTTCAGCATTTCTATATAATAACAATGTTTGATTTGCTTAGCATTCACATGTAATTTTATTAAATCATTAACAAGTTCTAATATCAAAAACATATCAACTGCATTATGTTTCTTACCAATGAGAATGGTCAGACCTAGAAATGACGGGTTCTAATGGATTCCTTACATCCCAAAATTTAGAACAGCCATCATCACCACAAGTTGCCAGGAAATACTGCTTGTTTGGATTGAAATCAATGTCTCTGGAAAAAATATATATAGGTAGTTAATAAAATTAACACTATTGTCAAAACTAATGTATTTAACTATAAAAACATATATACCTTCAATGACAATGAAAGGCAGTGTATATAACATTAAAAAACCTCTAAATAAAATGTCAGTCCATAATGTATATGAAATAAATTTTAAAGACTGAGCTATATGTGATCTTTGCCTACCAAAAATGCATTCAAGAACCAGAAGTAAAGAACACAAAGCCATTCTAAATTTTTCTACATATATACATAATTATTTGAAACAATCACGTGTTTAATTATGAAGAAAAGTCTTCTTAGCAAGAAATATAATTATCTGAAATGAATTATATCTGAAGTGTTACCTATTAAAATGTTTATTGTAATTGTAAATTTCAAATAGATACTGAACATTTAAATTATAGCTATACTGCATATTATAAGTTATTTGATGATTTATTAGTAATAAAAATTATCTGATTGTATAACTGTTTCATAAAGATGTAATGACATAGCCATTAGTCATTAAAAATAAGCAATATTTCCAGCATGTCATAATAAGCACATTATGACTTGACAAAGACATATCCAATATCCAACCAACAAATGACAGAATTAATATTACATAATAAAGTTATGGTTTACATAAACCTTTACAGAAGTGTTAATTATAGGTCTTATGTTTATTTCTCAAATTCAAATAGATACAATAATATTCTGTGCATACTGTATATCCTTGAAATGAAATTATCATTTTTTTGTACAAAAATAATGTACTATATGTCTTGATTCAGACATTTTGTTTACTCACAATGTTAATGATTCAATTGACTGTCAATGACTAACAAAAAAATCATCATACAGCCCTAATAATCGGCCAAGTAATAAGTCAGAAGCAATTACTTCAGAGATTAAATCCATTTTAGTAACAAAAGCAAGGAAATCAAGCTACTATAGCCATTTTCGGGAGAATCGTTTTTCAAATATACTTGGTAACCAAGGTAATTATGGTTTACAGTCTATAATTCACATATTACATGTATTGTTCAAATATTTTGTAAGAAAGGTGTGCAGCACACTCGACAATATACAGTGCTGCTACTTAACAAGGATTTCAATTAAAAGTGAAATATAATTGATGTACAATAAAATATATAACACGGTTTTACAACACTTAAATGTGTTTAGTGTTCTTGTCTTCACAAAGTATTACATACTACAAAATGTTTTAAAAAATCATAAAACCTGACAAGTTGGCAGTGAGCACTTTCTATAGCCCACGCTTGTCGAAGGTCAGCTCGTAAATCCCAGCTACGAACATGGCCTTCATTAGCAGTTACAAACTGTGTGCAGTTATGATGAGAGTTCCATTTTCCCATGGTAAAGCGAGGTTGTCCTTTCCCATCAAGTTTCCCAACAGACACAACCTTAAAGAAATATTGCAAAATTAAATAGTAAGAAGAGAGCACGGACACGTTACTAAATTCTAATATCAGAAAATCTAATCAAAATATTAATACAAATTACTTTATGAATTGAACATACACCTCTCAAAACAGGCAGAGGGTCCTCAGCTTCTTGGAACCTTCATTAAAAAACGGAGAGAGGAAAAGACATTCCCATCTCCATCTCAGATTCTGCCTGTGAGAGAACAGTTCTCCATTGAATCTGTAGATGCCTTTGCACAATAAATATATATATATACCAAATTTGGTTTAAATGACTGTATGTGCTTCCAAGAGTATTAGTAAATTAATAAAGAAGCTTTGACTAGAAGGAAAGCAGTCAATCCTCATACAGTTATTATTACTGATGGTTTTGCAGGGGACGAGTACAGAGTACTGCGTAGTAAGGATAAGTATACAGATTTTCACCTGCAACACAAAACAAAATAGATAAATCTATTTTTATATCTGGTATAATCTTGGGTATGTCCTGCCCTCCCATAAGAATTGCTCCTCTACTTTCTCAAAAAAGTATAATATGGGAAAATATATATATTTTTAAATAGGATATATTTTTCTATTCTCACATTTTGCATACATTCAATATTAATTAATATCCCAGACTAACAAAGAACAGTCATTTGGGTCTAATAATTAGCAAGGAGCAAGCAATTACTTTAGACTTACAAGTGTAAAAAAACAAGGAAAAACAGGCCATTGTGGCTTTTCTCAGAAGAATCGCTTTCAAAATATGCATAGGAAACATGTTTTCAATGTCCAGTCTACAATTCATGTATTACATACACTCATTTTTTGTTCAAGTTTTAGGTGAAGAAAATGTGCATGGCATTCATGTGATTATACAATACATAGATTCTAGATAAATAAACATGTTTTTCAATAATTTTATTTTTTCTCATCTCCAAGAGAACAACAAGCATTTATTTAATTTATTAAAACAGAAACACAGCAATTCATAAAATTTGAATAAAAACCTAAATTTCGGAGATCAATATGCTAATTAATATTAAGAAAAATATTTATAATTTCTAGATCATAAAACTATTTTTAATTTTTTTATCAATTCACTATGCCTAAATAAAATTTATCAAAATCAACAAATCAACATGGACATAATAACTACAAATGAATATTCTTTTGCTGCTTTGAATTAACTAGACATCTCTATATTCATACAACTATGAATAAATGCTAGGGTATTAAAAATTGTTTTTAAAAAACAAGTCATAATAATGAATGTCTTAAAAAGAATTTATGAATGCATATTAACAAAATAATGAAAATAATTATTTGGGATGAAATAAATGTTGAAAGAACATTCCCATCTGGTAAGGATGAACGGTGTTAAATAGGGTTATCTACAAAATTATTGAAAACTTATATTTATAACATTAAATTGTACCTTACTAGAATCCTGTCCAAGGTCCCAAACAATAAAATGATTGTCAACAACAGATACAGCCTTCAACCCATCTGTGGGATGGAAGTCTGTCACTTTAATGTCTTGACCATATGGTTCTGTATTAAAAGTGCACAATAATTTCAGCTGTGGATTCACAGGTTCTTCTCGATTAGAGAACTCATTTTCCTCAAATGGGATTGACCATAAAGATGAACACATTTGACAGAATCCATCATCTGAAACAGATAAATAAGTATATGAGCAATATCAGGAAAAAAAATGAATGCTATATTTTTTTCTTTAACAATTTCCAAATTAAATTACATGCTAATGTATGCATTTGGCTAGTTTTTATAGAGAAAATCAAATAAATACAAAGCATAATATCAATATTTTAAACAATGATTAACATACAAGGCAAGCGATAGTAAAGAATACATCATTTGAGCAATAACCCTCTCTCTCAATACATTGTTTAGATGCTTAATGTGTATCGTCAACATCATGGAGGTGGCACTGAAGATTGCAGTGTGATTTTTTCACAATGTTTTTTTGGCTCAAACATTGCTACGGCTTGCTGCCATGCATAAGGGTCAAGATAATTGCTGATGACAGTACTCGAACCTGGGACTACTCTCATGTGAGACACTGCTTCTGACCACAACAGGTCGTCAGCACTCACATTATAATGTGTTATATTCACAAACATTATGGCTTACTATTGCTAATGCTCAGAAATCTGGGTATGTAAATTTTTGTCAAAATAAAATATATGAACAGTATTAAACTCATAATAGCAGATTTTATTATGTAAAGGTATTGATATAAAAGTTGCAAGGCTCATACAGGGCAATACCTACAAATAATGACAATCGGAAAGAATGACAAATCATTTTTGTTAAAAACGTACACATTTTAATTGAAAAACTGAACATAAATGACACTGTATCTTTTAACTGTAAAACAAATGTTTTTCCTATTCTCGTTGGCTACACAACATACATGTAAGTTGAAAAAAACTAACTTTATTGTACTTTTCAGTGTCAAATAATTTGGGTTTGGAATTACTATAGTAATTTTTTGTAATTGATTAATGTGTTTATGCCCAAGTACGTTTAATTTACCTGAAAGTGAATTATAACAAGTTGCAATTACTTTTGCGTCTGATGGCGAGGATTTCAAGGACCAAATCTCACCATCAGAATGCTGAAATATTTTAGTCGTGAGTGCACCATTTTCTTCGTTGAGTTCCACTACATGTACTTGATTATGTGAAAACTTTAAAGATTGGGTGCCAACCAAGAATCTAACATTGTCAGATTCAGCTAATTGAGACGATAACGCTCTTGCCTGAGGAATAAAATAAACGTTACGTGTATAAGGTTATAAATATAGAATTTGTTTATTTAATTGCAGTGTCACGATTTCTTTTCAAAAGTAGATTTCCGACATAATAATCAACCTGAAATTCTAATCCATATATTATAGGAGTGTATTCGCCCATGTTTACATTCTAGTTTCAAGCAAAGCATTTCAGTTGACAGCAAAGATATAAAGACTTTCGGTGTACGTATATGAGAAACTAAGCGAAACAGAAATGAAGTAGATACAACTTTTAAATTGCTTCACGATACAATTAAGGAGAAAAATATTTCAAGTAGACAATATCGTTTTTTATAGTTTGGAATCGACACCACACTTAAGAACCACAAGCGAATAATTTATGATTTTTTTTAAAAACAAATAAAATGGCCAGGCCATATTTCCTTTGTGCTGTACGCATAATTCGTGAAAAGCCTTCCTAGTTATTTGAATTGATTGACATTAAATCAAGTAATGACTAAAATGTTCCACTTACTTGTTTAAATAACTATCAAATAAAACTAATTTTTATTTCGAATTCCATGAAGTAATTAGAAATGTATAATTAATATATAATATTGGTAGCCGGGAGGAAAAACTACGAATTATGCAATTGTAATTAAGTGACAACTAATCATACATTTACAGATGTTTTTCGTGAAATATTTTATGCTTTAGCAGCTTTTAATGTTTATAAATTTGTAAACATTTCAAGCGGTTCTGTAATCGGTGACACGTTAATATTTATTGACAACAATGAACAATTTATAGTTCAAAAACAAAGGTGAGAAAATATTATCTGTATGTTTGTGATTGGCCCTGTGAGACCTTCTCTGATATTTCCTCTTACATTTTGTTTCTTTCCTGATCTATAAATTATTTATTCTTTCTTCCAATTTCCTCTGTCGTTCTCTGCTTGGAGCTCAACAATATCAAAATGGTTTTGCTATTTTATATTTACAAAAATTTCGTCTAACTAAACTCTATACACAGTTCATACAACGTGCTCAATTATCTAAATTAACGATCCGCAATTAATATACCCTATTATTCTTTAATTAATCTGAATAAATGATTAACTTCATGAACAGAATATTCACAATTCAGGCCGAACCAAACCAAAAACTAATAGAATAATTTCAGACACAATACTCTTATCCTGTGACGTTACATGGAGCAAATTTAACCAAATTTGGTTCTTGTGTTCCTTGCGAACCGGAAACAAACTCTATGGGAGTAAGACATGACTACCATCCTCTGGGGTGAGGTAGGAAATCTTCAAACACGCTAAAACGGCCGATATGTGTGTCGAACAAAATTTTTCGGGTTCAATGCGATAGAGTTTCTACAGCCATTTTTGTGTATAATTTCAACACTTTGCGGCATGGGAGGGTGCACATTTAGGAATGGGGGATGGAAGGACGTTTAATAAAAATAACGCTGAAACAACCGAGATCAGAGTGAAATCAGGGGTTATGAATGTCACTGAGTTTAATTATAACAACCCATGCAACGCCGGACATCCAAGCTAGTATGCATAAAAATACTCCATAAGCTTAAATTAGTAATAAACGATGTACGAAAGTATTATATAAAGTAAAATTTGTATAGATTGCAACTGTGCGTCCTCTAAACGTTGAATGTTGAAGTTGAGCACTGCTTTTGATGAGGAGTGTGAGGCGTGAAATATCTAAACCTAACAGACTTTCTTAGGAGAGATAAGTTCTGAGCCCTGATTGGCTACATAGTTAGTGGGAGGCATATCTTGTGTGTGCCTGAAAGTTCGGTGTAATACTAGTCTTTGTCACTTATGTATACTACTACTAATAATAAATTAAACTGATTGGCAGTTTTGAAAATATAAAATGTAAAAAACTCTTTAACTTTATTAATAATATTCTAAATTTAATTAAAACAAAGTTCCTAATTCTTTGATATTTGTATCATAATAATAAGGGTCGTGAAAATATTTATTTCAGTAATGAGTTTCTTTTTGTATGTTATTACTCAATTTTAAGTAAAAGAATATTATATTGTTAAGAAAAATATTTACATTGCTTTCCCATTTACTTATCTTCCTGAGATTATACATCAAAATTCATATAATTATAAATGAATACACAATTAGTTTGTTCAGTTTAAAATTCATCAACTTTTTTTTTGCAAACAGGAATTTCTATATTATTTAAGAAGAATAAGATCGTCAAGCAAATAGTGAAATTCACCCTTGTAATCCACAACAATGTCCAGATATACATATGATTAGAAGTTTAACCAACCGTAACATGTATTCAACTCTATAACAACCTATCTAATAAAATAAAATTCTGACAAGGGAATAAAAAGAGATCAACGTAAAACTATTTTTGACTGACTTTTTTCTTGTAAATGGTTAAATTTTTAACCAACAAAAAGTAACTAACTTTATTTAGAATATTAACCAACCATGTTCATTATTATAATAATTATAATTCCACTTCAACTAGAGGATTATATTAAATTTTAGCTGAATTTCATGTATTATCATGAGTTATTTAGTATTTTACCCTTCATGACGTTTATACGAAGGACTACTTTGATTATAATGAATAAATATGTTGATGAACATTCAAACGCACTTCCATTACAATTTTTAATTTTTCTGTTCCATGTGATTGAACTTTCCTTCGGAGTTGATTACGCGCCTCCCACTCTTTCTAGGCAACCAATCAGGGCTCAGTTTTTATCAGTCGTAAGAAAGTCTGTTAGGATTCGAAATTTCGCGTGCCAGGCATGAGAACACGACTTATGTTCGTGTTGTGGCACGAGACTTCTCACTCACGTGGCGCAGAGGACGTTGTTTTTCTCAGAGTTCACAGTGAGACAAGTTTATTTTGTTAGCTACGGACACTCGCGTAATCAGTAGTACTAAGCGAGTGCTCGTGCCCTAAGAGACCCGACCTATTCTGCTTCTATCTGCTTTATTCTGCTTAGTATCGAGTTTTCCTGTACGTGTGTTGTAATAGATGTAATCCCCTGAAAAGGAAAAGACCTCGAGTTAATAGAAACATTAGTTTGGAGCTTTTTAATTTTTTTTTATTATTATTTGTTATCTAAACTTCACGGTTAAATTATAGAATGGACAGTCCACCATTTAGCCTCATCTATACATTTACGTATATTTATTTTCTTTTAAATTTAACAACGGAAATACATATTATGAAATAAATATATGTAGCAAAATTCTTTGAACTCGTTATATTAAGTGCCATAGATTTTATCTCATCGTTATAACGTAATACTATTACATGATAGTCAAGTTTATCGCATTATAATTGTAGTATACCGAATTAGGATTGTAATTCATTCATTCATGCATTTTAACACTTAAATTATGTCAGAACCTTTCTTTTATCTCTTTTAGACATTTCCATAAGTTTCCCTTAAGACTTAATTCTAGTAAAGTTGGAAAGTGAATGTGTAAAAGGATCCACTCGGATATTACATTACTTCATAATTTTTTACTGATAAATAAACCGAAGCATTAAACGAATATTACATTTGTATGTGAGAGGGACTGTGGGTGAAGATACGGGGATAGGGCATCATTACTTACAAAATATAAAAATAGGCACAGAAATTATCGAAATAGGTTTGGTTCTAAGAAGTACGATCTTTAGTTAAACCGCTATCAAATTTTCAAATAACAGGAAAAAAAACTGGTGTCACATAAAGATTAAATACTTCCATTTAATAAGGAAAGCGTGTAGAAGAAAATCAAAGCCGAGTTAGATGAAGTCCATCGCACATCTGCCCCTGTATTTAAAACTGGATCAATTAATTTTAAGGTCAGTCATCCCTATCGACAAAACCCGTGATGTGGTTGAGTAGTGAACGACTCATATTACCTAAACAAATTGACGGCCACAGGCATTTATATCGCTTCAATGGTTTCAATTTTGTAATAAATCTTGTGTCTAAAAAATATATCCCAAGATGGGTGCCACGTTTTTCTCCCAGAATATGTTCGATAATGGTTTGAGGCTTTTTCTTAGCAATCCTGACGAGTTTCTACCTCTCGATACATAACTGTTGATAACCACTACACTGTAGAGAAATGAAACAACGGGCGATTCTGGGTTTCTGGAGACGAATCGTCCCGATGAAAGGTGGAAACAAATTAATAAGGTAGGAAAAACTTGACAGAATCCGGAATCAAATCTGAGACCGCTGCCTTGACGACCCAAGTTCGGTACAAGTCTTCTCTATCTCTTTCGTACGTATCTGTACCTCACAATTTACTATTCGCATTATTTCACTGGGTAATTATAAGGTCCCATGAAGAAATTGAAAATACATATTACTTATTCATCTTAAGCTCAGTAAGCAAGCTGCGTACTTATCATAGGTCCTGGGTTCTATACCTGGTTATGCCTACATTTTTTATCTTTCATAAATAATTCACTTATAGTACAATTTTGATCTGATATGATTAGGTATTCTTGTTTATACAGTTCTCTGTCTTCTAACCGAGTTGAATTAGAATGACTTGCTATGTCATCATCTTCTGTCGTTGTGACTATCCAGGAGGCGGTGTGTGTAGATAGGCTATGTATCGGTGGCCACCTCCCTCTTATAGTATAGGAAGGGACTGCCGTAAGTGGAGCAAGGGTTAACTAGAGCCCATTGGCTGTAGTTTACCCGGAATAAAGTGATGGAAAGCCTGCGTCAAGTTGGTTGGTTGGGTATTTGGTACCTGTCCCACGCCCTTCCGTAAACGGCAATTGGGTTTGCTGTGCCATGCCTCGACCGGATTTGGAATGCAGTTGGTAGATTGGTCCAATGGGAACAGAAGACAACTCTTTCCGTATGCAAAACGTCTGCGATTCCAGGACATACAGCCCATAAAATTCTGTCAACGTGTCACGGTTTATGGGAACCTTATTTAAAATGTTCCTCACTTGGAGTCAGTCAGGAAGGTAAGTCGTTTCGGGCCACCTTAGGACTACCCGGGTGTGTATCCTATTTACTGGAAGGCTGTATATTTCTTCAAACACCTTATATGCCAGGCAGCAGAGTGCGAAGCAACGTGAGTGCGTGACTTCACTTCTTCCTTGTGATTACTTTCCTTAAGACAGTGTTCCACGCAGTACTTAACACGAAGCCCGAATTCCTGATTCCAAAATGCTCAGAACAACCTCTGAAAGTTTTACGGGTCACCCTGCGTAGATAAGTATAAATATTTTCAGCAATATCAAAAAAATTACTCGCCATCTCGAGGCACACTGCTTGGTTGCTTCATAGAAAAACGACTGAAAACGTAAATTACTCTGAAGCTATCTTAAGCTGATACGTGCACAATTTGAAAAAAATTAAAACTTACCAAACAATTTACTCGTTTACATTAGCAGGTAAAGGAAAACATATTTGTCAAGAATAGGCGAGAAGATAATATTATAAATAAAGCCAGGAAGTAAGAAAAATGGTTAAGTAAAAAAGCTTGAGAAGGAAAATAGACCAAACTCTTAACATGTCAAATAATGGAGACAGTAGGTAAATCTTAGTGCCAATATTTGTGCGCAATATTTTCATTCCCATACGAAATGTTTATTTAACACACAATTCAGTATGTTTATCTGTTTCAATTTTTTCCCGTTATTTCTTCATTATCAAAAAAGATAATTTTTGGTCGATATCGCTTTTAATGAAACGCTTATTTGTGTTATGAAACATATGCTAAACCTTATTTATCGTTCACGCATTCCAACCGGTTGTTTACATGAGAAAACATATTGGCAAAGTGCTTCTGTGTTGCATAATGCAATATTATCGGTAACTGGTATCTTTACGAAGTCGCCGGTCATTGCAGACTTTGATACATACCAGACATTTGGAATTTGATATGCATTGTCGTTCCCGTAAAACAAGAAATCTGAATCTAGTGTTTCAAAATTTCTAGGTTATTCAGTCTGTAGTGAAACATATACGCTCACTTTTTCTTTTTATTCCACAAATCATCACATCCATAGCACTTGTACACATTTATTTGAAAAAAATAAACACTCTGAAATAAAGAAAAATAATAACAAATTCGTAAAATTAATAATAAAGTCTTTGTAAAACTCAAATCTCAAAGATGTCACCTTCAACCTCAGAGATTATCGTAGTTGAAATGAAAAGAAGGCGAGAAAATTCATTTTTATTCAAACGCTTCTTCACACTAGAATTAGATGTAGAACTAATCAGTATTTGTCAGAAAACATCGAACCCACCTCCCACTGAGCACTTTAATGTAATTTCAAGTCTGATGTCATTTCGAGCTTAGATTTCGTAAAGCAACGAACAGACACTATATGCACTAGTATTATTACCCACAAAAGTAAGCAGCATTTTTTTTTGGGTGTAGACAGGCTATGTATGGGGTAATCTACATGGTGGAAACTCCCCTCTTATAGCATAGGAAAGGGATTTGAAAGGGGGGATGCGGAAGGGTAGAGGAAGGTAGCCAAGAGTTAACTAGGGCCCCGGGCTATATTTTAAGGATCCTACCCGGCATTCGCCTAAAGAAATGCAGGACAAACCCCTAGAAAAACCTGCATCAGGTAGGTCGGGCATTGGGTACTTGTCCCACGCCCTTCCGATAGCGGGAGAGGAGTTTGCTGTGGGGACGCAGCATTCCCTCCTCCGTGCCTCAACCAGTTTAGGCGTCAGCTGGCCGACTATTCCAATGGGAATAGCGGACAACTCTTACCGCATGCCCAAGGTCTGTGAGCCCGGATCATACACCTCTGAGAACAGGCCGAGGTGCCTCGGCTTGTGGGAACCAAGTATTATTACCCACAACAGTAAGCCGCATTATTATTTATTCGATCTACTTATTTGTTTTGTTTGGCCTAGTTTAGATTCTGATGTTTCTTTGATAATTTTAGCAGTAGTAATAAAGAGCGTCCCACATGAGAGAATCTTAGCATGATAGTTAGTACATCATTTTGAGGAGGTTTATTTTCAAAGACTGCAGTCTCTCTCAGCGTAAAGAATGAAAAAAATATTCTCGGGCTCCTAACCGCGTGAAAAGATGTCGGTGAGCCGTTTCGATGACGTTCACTGTCACCGAAACGTCGCGCATACATCTTTTCACTCGGTTAGAAGACTGAGAATATTTTATTCAGGTTTATATTCGTTTAATAATTGTAAAATTTGACGGTATGCGAGATCATGAATGTTTTCTTACGTCATAAACTTGTAATTGAACTACTATGCTATTTACTATTGGAAAAAATAATCATTGACAATTATTCATACAGAGATGATAAGATAATACAGCAGATAAGCTGAAAACAATTATTTTGCATCTAGTTGCCTCTGGTATCATGAAATCCAGACTTCGGACTGTCCTTCATATTTAGACGTACTCAGCCACATCCGTTTTAATGGATAATTGAATCTTATAAATAATAATAATGTTTCTTTTTCCATTAATTGTAATCATACAATATTAGAAATAGTCAGTCTTAAAAAATATAAAATATATATATAATACATAATTGACATACATTAACACATAATTTTTAATTCGATTGTAAATCTTTCATACTATGCATAACTTTTTCAGATAAATATTGTTTTAGTTCACTTTTAAATTGTTCTCCCTGTAATTGTTTTAAATGTTATGGCAGTCTGTTAAATAATATAATTCCTTTGAGGAGTGGGTCCTTATCCGTTTTCTATAAATTCGTCCTACCTCTAAAATAATTATTCTCTCTAGTTTTTCTAAGTGCCGAGTGTAAAACACACTGTACGTTTGCGTGTATATGAGTGCGTGTATCTTCCGCATACAAATCTAAAGCCGTGGAGAAAATTTGACCAAATTTCGTACACGTGTTCCTTCCTAACCTGAAACAAACACTGTGGGAGTAAGATACGGCTACCACCCCCTGGGGCGGGGTGAACGATATTTATGTAATATAAATATTTTCTGGGTTAGTGAGATTGATAATGTTTCTGCGGATGTTTTTTGTATATGATTTCGGCATGAGGGTGTAGGGGTGTTACTAAAAGAATAACGCGAAAAAAAACGAAATTAGAGTAACATCAGGGGTTATGGATGTCGCTGAGTTTAATTATGCCATTCAACTTGCCTTTTAACGACCAGAGGCGGGGACCGAAATTTTCAAACGTGCACTCACGGCCGATATTTACGTCGGATAAATATTTTTCGGAATCAATGAGATTAATAGTATTTCTCCCTTAAGGATGAGGGTGGAGGGGCGTTACACAAAATAAACGTGTAAACAACCGGAATTGGAGTCGAATCCGGGGTTATGGATGTCGCTGAGTTAAATTATGACAACCCTGACAACGCCGGGCACATAGCTGATTTTAAATAAAAATAATTTGATTGTGCAACACAAAATTTAAAATAAATAAAAAGTATTATCATTGTGTAACGCACGTAAAAAATAGAGTAACTGCATTTAAAAAACGTGCATAACTTAAGTTATACATATATAATATTAATCAGACTCGTATATAATTTTTTATAATAGGCGCTTGCATTAAATAGTTTATAAGTTAATAATAATAGTTAATGATCTTATTGGAGTCCGGTACCACGTTTTGATTTATTGTGGATTAATTATAATTTGGTTTGAATGTGTCATAGAGATTGCATTCAGTTAGGGACAAAATTTATGATTTAAAATAATGAAATCGAACCATGATCCCTTTCCAAATCGGGAAAAGATTAGCGAAAGTATTCTCAATTCTTAAGATATAAGTGTAGTGTTGTTTACTCGTGGGAATCTCCAGAGGTCAATGGTACATCTGACGCACAACATTTTTGCAATATTTGAAAGTTAAAAAATTGTGTTACATCACACTCACATTTCGACATTGGTCAGTGTTAGTAAACTGGAATTGAAGAGATTAATCGATCTACAAGTTGTTGGTGTGGAAAACGCGAAAAAGAATTGTATTTCAGAATTACGCAGTAGAACACTTCATTTTGTCTTTAAAAATCGCAAGGTTTTTAATGAAAGGAAGACAATTTATATAATTTAATATACATGTGACAACATTGTGTTCAATTACTGGCTACATGCACACAGTATTAATTAATACATTACAGGACACCTCATCAGTTGAATGTAACTGACTTCACCGCATCTGATGAGGCACACGAGATGTGGAAGAAACTTAGATTTCTGTGATTCATTAAGTTAACTTTCAAAAATTTATACCGTCTTTATGTGGCAAATAACTGAACTCATGACATAAATTAATTTTAAGTTTTACTTTGTGTGTGTATATTTTAGTAAAAAACTAAATTTAAAAAATATATTCTCTTTCATTCTTTAATTTACAGGAAAAATAATAAAAGGAAGTAAAATGGATGAATTTTATATTTTTGTACGTACTTTTGTGAATTTTACATTAATAAAATACACAAAAAATTACATTTTAAAACTAAATTATGTTTAGAATACATAATTCAATATTTTTACAGTAATCATTCATAAATAAAAATCTTATGCTTAATTTAATATTTCAGAAAGTTTTAGTTTTAGAATTAATCAAATTCTAGAAGGAACTCTACAATTAAATTTTTAAAATAAATAAATACAATAATTATCAATATTAACTATATTAAAAATAAATTTTAAATCTTTAAAGTAACGTTCAGATCCCAGAGATGGGATTTTCGTTTCTGTAGCAATATTTTTATAATTCTGTTTTGTAAATAGGATTGGCAAATTCATTCTATACATTATTCTAAAAAATTTATGCTGTAAAATTTTCTTGATAAATTTTTTAGTGAAGGGTTACAAAGCTATAGAACCAAACATTAATATTGGCTGCACCAACGATACATATAAAAAAATTTATAGTTAAAGCGGAGTTGAATAATTTACATTTTCTCTCATAAAACCTTAACATTTTCATAGCTTTATTTATAGACGCATTAATACGTGTCATTTTCGGATCAAATAATATTCCAAAGTTTTTATTAACATTAACACTTTCCAAGGGCCACCATAAATATTATAGGGAAAAATTCCCTCTTGAGAATGTAATTGTTTTTCATTTTTATATATTTAATTTAAAGTCATACATAGATAATTCAATATAATTTTAAAAATATTCAACAATAATGGACCAAGATGAGAGCCCTGAGGTACACCTGACACTATTAAAATAGTTTATGTTTTACAAATTGTAATCTATTTCATAAACAATTTTGAAACCATTGTAAAATAGTTCAGGAAAGGCACAATTTTTTCAGTTTTTCATACAAAATGTAATGTTCAAATTATAACCCAAATTTTCGTTATTATTACCGTATTGAATGACAGTGAAATACAGCAGTACATGTTTCCAACAACCTTGCGACAAACATACAGTTCTCCCAAAACATATCAATGTAAATAACCATAGTTTTGATTGGAGTGTTGTTTCTATATCAGATTACGAAATATAATATGATGAATTGTCAGAAATGCTACATATAAAATCTAATTGTTTATCCACATTGTTAAAACAAGTGCGCACAATATTAGCATTATTCATGACTCTATTCCCATATAACCTATTTTTTCCTACTAATATTTATATCTCTGTCTTGTTTATTTGTAAGGTAGTTACGTAAGTGTTTGTTCAACTGATGAGATTAATAGATTGTTAGGGGAAACGAGGTATAATCATAATTTATGTGCAAGTATTTTGGTTTCAACTGACTCCTTGGTCATTACATGTTATTAATAGTAAAAAAATGTTTTAAAATAAAATTGTTTAAAATTCCTGAAGTCACTTTTATATGAATTGTTGATTACTTTAATGTAAATGTTAATAATAATGTCGGTGTGATCAAACCTATATTAAATCGTGATTATTTCATAACGACGCAATAATAATATTAATGACAACCAACAATATGTAATATTAACACGAATAAACATTATGCCAGTATTACTTTCATCAACGGCCGTAATATCTAAATTATTAAAACGTTTCATAAATTAAACATTAATGAAATTCAATTCTCTACGAAACATATCAACCATACCGAAAACATACTAACATAATTAAAGATAAAATTAATACACATAACAATTATAATGTGGTTTACTGAATTGGTTATTATGGTAACTACGGTAAAAATTATAGTGGTTATAACACGACCTGTCTTAGGACCAGATTCTACATCATGTAAAAAAAACAGTGCAGACTTGTTCAATTTTGAAGTTACACAAATCTTCTGTAGAAATACATTTTGAAAAAACTTTGGGGCTATAGAAACTCTCTTTAACATTCTAAATATAACTACGATAATGAATTAATTATGCAATTACGTTGATTAGGGAAATTAAACAAAGACTTGATTCCAACAAGCACAAATAGAAAAATTAAAGTTAAACATTACCTATCATTTTATAAATAAATATAATAATCTATGGCCAATTAAGTCAGAAATAGATAATTAATTGACTAGTAAGGCTACACTTAATTTTTAATGAACCATATAACGTTTCATCCCGACATTTGGGATCTCTTCGGGTGTTACAACATTATCAATATACAATATGCAATAAATAACAATGTTTTAAAGATTTAGTACTTAAAGATATATAAAACTGTAGGAAATTATATATTTCATGAATAAATATCAATCCAAAATTACATATTTAAGAGTCCCTACAATAATTTTCATTAAAATTAAACACATTCAAAACTCCTCCCAAATTTTATAATTAAAAACAAAATGAAGGATTTAAGTATAATGAACATAAATTAGGCTTTCTTACGCAACGTCCACTGCCGAAATGAAAACAAACAATGCCAATACTTGCTAATGTCAGGATGAAACATTGAGTTTTTTTATTAAAGAACTGTCCACCCCCGACTCTGTCGGTTAAAAGGCAAGTTAAATGTCCTAATTACACTCAGCAACATCCATAACCCCGTATTTGACTCCAATCTCGATTATTTTTTTTGTAACGCTCCTCCAACCCCACTCGTAAGGATGGTCCCCTCCCATGCCTAAAGGGGTTGAAATTATACACAAAAAACAATCTCATTGACCCCGAAAAATATTTATCTGACGCAAATATCGGTCGTATTAGCAGCTTTGAAAATTTTCCAACCCTGTTCACCCCACCCCAGGGTGTGGTAGTCGTGTCTTACCCCACAGCGTTTGTTTCCAGTTCGCAAGGAACACGTGTACGAAGTTGGGTGTAATTTTATCCACGGGTGTAGATTTGAATGCACACACACACGCGCAAACGTATGGTCAATTTTATTTATTAGAAGATTAAATCTAACTGACTTAATTAACTCAATTAATACGTTTTTCTTAATTAATTGGCCGCAAATTAATTATATTAAGCACAAATGGTAGTATGAGATATGAGAAATAGGATGTTTTTGAATGTCGTGACGTCGCTGATATCGAAGGATATCAAAGTCATCATAATTGTCGTTTACTAGGCTACTTATTAATAAAAATTATTTTATTATTCAACAGTATCAATAAGTTACGTAGTGGATAAACGTGATTAGTACCTTCATTTTGTCATATTGCATAATTTACTATGTAATTCGATTTTTTAGAACGGTTATGAGATTAAAAAAAACTCGCAAGAATTAATATATTTCTCGTACTGCGAATTTTTATAGATAAAGTAGTGCGACATAAAATGAGATCCGGGTGCAGCCGTTATCTGTAGACATTTTCAGGTAATTTTCTCGTAAATACTTGTCGGTCAAGCTTTGTCACGAGGAGGTCAACAGATAACGCGCGTACTATAAGAAACAGTGATTCTCGCAGAGCTTGTTAGTTTTCACACTCGAGATGGCGACAGCTGCAGTGATTGTGAGTCGAATTTCTCGCTCTCTATATAAAGACGTCTGAATATCTCAGACAAGTTGAATATTTCAGGGCTATCTTAGGATGTAATTTAAAGGCTTATAGACGGATCGAAGAACATGACAATTAAATTTAAATTAATTTTATTAATGTTTTATAGCGAAATATCTTAGGTGTTGTAGTGACAGAAAGCCTTACTTGACGATATAAAATCTGTTTATACCAGGGACGGCTGTTTAAATTTATATTTCATAATGTATAATACCATAAAATGTAGCACCCGCAATTCTGTCCAGGCGTAGTTGTGATGCTGCCCGCAATTTTTTATTTTGTAGTTTTACAATACGAACATAGATCACGACTTGTTTGGAAATACTAAACGAATTATTCCGTACGAGCTATTTTATCAAAACTCATCTAGTAATTATTCGTTAGTTCCATTATATCACAATATTAACTATAAATACTAACTCTCGTATGATGCATACCAGAATACGAGGTCGAGTTTCTGAAACCTATTCCAACCTTTACAGGCCGTGTTATAAATTTTTATCTGACCATCCAGTTACACAGAACCGTGCTATTGTTTATAATTTGGTTGACAAAGCTATATTGTTATCCAATCCTGTCCATCATTTTGAAAACATATGTCAAAAATATCCTTCTGGTCAGCTTCTATCCTATTAAATTTATCTCAAAGTACATCAAAATTGGATTGTCTAAAATTAATTTAGTGCTCAACCATAATGGTGTTATAAGGGAAAAAATGTACAACGAGTTACCTTTCTGTGATATGCTATCAATTATTTAAAATTATTTTCTGTAATTTTTAAGTCTAAATCATCTTTTTCTGGTTTTATCAAAGGGGCACAAAAATCCAATTAATAAGTTTTCCTCTACAAATGTTGCTCAGATTGAAACTTTTGTTATATAGGCCAAACAAAAAGAATTTTAAATATGATGATTAAAGAACAAAAATCTAATTTCAAACTGTCATCTTGTAAACACAGTCCAGTCATCAAACATTGTCTGAAATTTAATCTCGGTTTGTATTTTGACAAAACCTCCATTTTATTGGTAAAGATTACTTTCTGAAATGCTGTAAATTAAAAATCATACAAATACTGTTAATATTAATAATGGCACAGAAAGTCTCAACATGTTATTTGATGTTTTGTTTTCAGTTCGATGGCTCTTAGTTTTTAGCTTTGATTTTAGTTTCTTGTTCAATTTCCAGTATTAAGTTATTCGCCGTTAGAAAAAGTCGCTAATCCGCGTCGAAACATCTGAAATTTTAAAGTCAAATTTCCTTAGTTTAAGTTTGTCCGTATAAAGGTCGTTTTTAGCGTTATTAAAACTTGAATTTATTATGACTCGTGAGAGTTGAATCGATACTATCGGGTTAGACACAGGCGAAATGACTGTACGGGCGTGCGATCGAGGCAATAACAAAAATTCTAAATTAAATCAGAAATAGCCCCCGTTCTCAAATTATTTCTAATTGTAATTCCTTGAAATATTATGGCTAAAATATTCTCTTATCTATAATTTAACATTTTATGTGGATTGTTCACAATACTAATCATCGAGCCTAGTCGCAGTCGTGGTACTTGTATTATTCGCATTTGCGTTTTAGTAACGGCCAGAACCAATAAAATTTTTATAAAGCATTTTATTTAGAAAGGTAAGGATGAGCTTAATGTGAAGAATTGTCGTAAACTATATGCATTTCAGACATTCTGATTATAAATAGCTGTAGCTGATGGAATGAAGCCCGTATTCATAATCGTTCGCTGTGACAAAAAACAGTCCTCGTAATCGGATTATTGTGCGTTGAGCTAAAGAGGCGAAGAAAACTTTAGCCTAATACTTAAATGAGTTATTAGTGTTCTCTTTCAAAGCCTGTGCCTCAATCTGAGCAGCTTTTGGATACAGTCTGTGTCAAGAGTTGCCGACAGACGACAAGCATATGAAAACAGTTGTCTATGGTATGTGAAAAAAACCAACAAAAAGAAACCAACACGTATACTAAATAAAATCATTGAAATTAAGTTGTCGATTGACGGACATAACCGGAATAGTGTTAGTTCTCCTCTAAAATAGTTTAATTTCTACTCTGGGAGTCAAAAGATAATAAAAATCTATTACCAATAATATTTCTTATCCTTACTTTACATATAAGCTGGCTTATTTCTGAAATGTTTATTCTTTGTAATGTCCTGTAACCCTAACAAATTATTTCTCACATAGAACTGCTCGTATTTCATATATTTGCAAATATTTGCAATTCATATTACTATTTTTGTACACTCCTAAGTATTGTATGTATATATATCTTATTCTACTCATATTTCACTTGTCCTATTTTCTCAGCAGAGAGGACTAATGGAACTAATAAATCTAATCTGAGGAATTTCAACGAAGTATCTCCTTGTAACTTTTTTTACACGCATTTATTTATTAATTACCTCGTAAACAATAAACCGATTTGATTAATAATACGTAACATAGAAAATATTAAAACGAACTAAATTCAATTATCGCTTGCAGATATTCAAAGAAGAGAAAGTAACCGATGATAGGATTATTAAAGTGGCTTTAAATTGAGAACCCCAAATTTTATAAGGAATTCCATTAATAACTAATTTTCATATGCACTACAGTTGTTAATTGTATTTAAATTATTCGGGGACCTGTATAATAAATATTCGACTGTTACACATAAACATGATACTTGTTACAGAGTGACTATTGTTTTCATAGAAATTTATATTATGAACCACAAATCTAAACATTAATGTTTGAAAAATAATTCTTCGTACTTTTAATACAGGGCTTATTGGCCTACTTCTTTTTTTACTTCCTTGTAGATTGCTTTGAGGTTGGGCAAGTAGATATTTATTTTCTTATCACCATAATATGCTAATATTTTGCATATGAGTTTTAACATTATGTAACGTTTTACTGCTGTAACGTGTAGAAAATCCATTGTTTGAGAAACTTGTACATACTACTACTACAACTACTACTACTAATAATGAATTTAATCTGTTCCTTTCCATATTGACAGCCATTAATCGACCCTTCAGAACTGCTGCGGCCAGAGCCAATATTCACCGGAAAACCCATAGCAAAGTTTCGAGACTACACGGTGGATCCTTTAGATCCTATTAAGGAGAGGGTTCGCATAACTTACGAGTTGCAACATCGCTACCAGACGGTGGACTTTGTTAAAAGTAAGTAACACGTCAAATGACAATTTGATTTCATAGTACATTAATACCTCAGTTACGGCCTCTGATAACGTCGAGCGGAATATAATAAAAAGTGCAACCATTTACGTCTCCTGATTATCGTATTTATACGGGGCGACATTGCGTTTACTGTATAGCTCGTATGCGTGACTCATTTCATTTTTTCCATTTATTGTTACATTAAAAAATGGTCATAAATATTCTGTAGGAAATTCAAATAATTAATAAATATATTCACTTTTGTAGGGAGTATCCTTTTAAATTCAGGCCAATCTGTGCGTCTCATTGCATCGATCGGCCCTGAAACTTCTCGCATTTCCCGTCGTTAATGTTGCTGGTTCGTCTCCTCAACGAAGGGAACGCTCGCTACAATATAGTAAATAAATGAATTTCCTATGCGGAGTAGCCGGAACAATTCAACCGACCTTATGATAAATCGTGAGTCGGATACTGAAGGTTTCGGTTAACGACAAATTATTACCGTCATTAAGCGAGGTTAAAAAACTGGATGTAGTTGGAGATCTGAAGAACAATTGTACAATCAGAAAAGTTGATAATAGTATGGTTGGCGTGATTCACATATAAATGTCTAGATATTTGACTAATGTATGTAATTTGAAAGGTAAATCAATATTTGCGCATCATCGTTCACTTTCAGTATAGCGATAATATTACAATAGTTTCAACCAAGCCTCGTAGTACACAATGTGTAACCTTGAATGGCTTTAAATAGTTTACTAACTCACCAAACTATATAGAGAGAACATATGACGTGAACTCACCTTCTTTGAGACTTATTCTTCACTTGTAAGGTACAGGGGCGAGAAATCTGTCGTCCCAGTCCTTGTCCCAGTCCCAATCCCAGTTCAAGCCTTGTTCCACGTCCGGCGTTTTGGTCCGGAAAATCCTGAGAGTCATCAACTCCTGGAAAAAGTCACGCAGAACCGTCCACATGTTAGTACAATTGATTATAATAAGATTGTAGACGGCAGCGAGACACGATACAGTCGGAAGCAGCTTCCGGAAAATCCTGAGAGTCATCAACTCCTGAAAAAAGTCACGCAGAACCGTCCACATGTTAGTACAATTGATTATAATAAGATTGCTGACGGCAGCGAGACACGATACAATCGGAAGCAGCTTCCAGAATGTTTCCCTAGAAACCAACTTTCAGTCAGCAACGATGTCCGTAGTTTCTCAATTTTATTACATTTATCTTAAATTTTATTAATGGTTTAAATGAATCTGAACGCATCAAACAGTGCAAATTAAATATAAACGTTTCATGCCGTTATTCTTGCATCAGATGACAGATAAAATAAATTTAGACCATTAGGAAAACAACAATGGAGATTTCTGGTGATTGAAAGTTGGGTTCTAGGGAAACATTCTGGAAGCTGCATCGGTAGATACCAACGTCATTGACTCCGACAATTATTTATTCCACGCAAATATCGACCATTTAAACATTTTTGAAAAAGTCCACCCCCGCCCCTGGAGGTTAAATGGCCAATTGAATGTCATAATTAAATTCGGCAACATCCATAACCCTGGATTTGACTCTAATCTCGGTTATATTCTTGTTATTTTCTTGTAACTCTCGATCATGCTCACCCCTGAGGGTCTCATTTCCAATTCTGTAAGGGGTTGAAATTATACTCAGATAACATCGGTAGAAACACTATAAATTCCTTTTAACACCTAAATATATTTATCCGACTCAAATGTCGGCTGTTTTAGCTGTTTCCTGTTCGGTAAGAACACGTGTGCGAAATTCGGTGAAATTTTCTCCACGCGTGCAGATTTGTTTGCGGAACATAAAAACAAACAAACACTCTGTTTTATATATTAGAAGATATATTAGATAGTATTCTCTGTAATATTAAGTGGTTCGTAATAATATTTGGATGTAATAGCTTGTGAATCTAATTGTTTTGTTGTAAAAAATAAAAAAATTACGGATGAATATGGCCCGCAGGCCGAAAGTTTCTGTACTGACTGTAACTAATTGGCTAAAAAAGATTATTGACGACTGAATTGAGTTTGTCTAAAAATATTTCAACCTAAAGAAACAGTCGAATTAAATAAAAAAAAGTAATATAATTTTGTTTTTCTCAGGTCAACATGAGAGATGGCTCCGATTTGACAAGTTCCAATCTCCTGTGATGGAGACCTTGGAGAGGTTGAACTTCCTTGTGGACGAGAGTGATCCCGACGTTGACGTACCAAATGTGGTACACGCCTTCCAGACAGCTGAAAGAATCAGGAAGGACCACCCAGACCTGGACTGGTTCCAGCTGACCGGTCTTATTCACGACCTTGGAAAGGTAACATCAGGATTACACAATTTACTGCTCCGGCACCTATACGAAAATGAACTTTAAGATATTGGTAGTTCTGTCTAATCGTCAGAAATCTATCACAATTTCATTTCGTAATACAGGATAATTAGTCTAATTAATTTCTTATCTCAACTATCCTTTAATGATGTCTCAAAATCATAAATCTCTAAAAATGATGATATATTTGAAGCTTGACAACTGTGGCAAATATTTTGTAATAATTAATCGTGTTTTACTCTAGAGTTAAGTTCAAAACATGAAGTGCTTTTAAAATTGATTGGGTTATAGTTATTCATAAAGGACGTGAAATGATATTGTGTCATTCTATTATCTTTCATGACCTGGTTCCGATTTTTCCGGATAACCTCATGGAAACCAAATAAATTTATTTTTAAACATTTTATGATATTTAACATGTTCCAATCAATAGTATAATATATTAATTTCAAAAAATCGAATGTCAACTCTAAATTAGTAAAGATCTGACTCGACTCATAGATTTTATTGTAACAATTTAGTTAACGAAAAACTGTAAATTTTTTTTTTGTTAAATATAGTTTGTTTAATTTTAATAAATTGGTACGAGGCACGAAAGCTATTTTAGATACTGAAACGAAAGAAGAAACAGTTCTTTAACGAGTGACTAAAAATAAACCGTAGTCATAATCCGGTATTTGTTGGCTTTCTATATAAATAGTTTTCAAGTTTCGAGAATCGAACAGATGACAAGAGTAGTACGTGTTGTTAAGGTGCTAAGTTCATTTAGTTTTTTAAAGCACCTAAATATTCAACAATAGGGAGAAATATTTCACAAGCTCAAGCCATCGAGGCCATGAAATTTAATTGAATTAGTGTATCGGGATGGAAAAATTTTGACCAGACCAGGATTCGAACCTGCGACATCCGCTTATATACCGGGGCAGAAGCTCGGCTAATTCATCTAATAATCAGTTCTAATGGATGGAGGAATTTCGCATCGGATCTGGAGTCGACACGGGTATTTCAGTTCTTAGAGCTTCTGTCCGGTATATAAGAGGGAGATCCCGGGTTCGATTCCTGGTCCGGTCGAGACTTTTCCATCCTGATACTTTAATTAATTTTAAGAATTACATTATAGGCCTTATGTACAAAAAAATCATGGGATTACTGCATCAAGAGGCTTCTTAATAAATTTACACCGACATATAAAAATAATTCTCTGCCAAGAACGTAACCTCAGCTTTTCAAGAATAAAGTATTGTAATATTTGACCTTAGTTCTTAATGAAAAATTGCTGAATCGATGCATTTCAAAGGACTGGATCACTATTAGGACTTTTGCCTGCGAATGATCGACACTTCCTTAAACTTTCATTTCACTCGTTCTGCCTTGCTTTCGACATATGACAGAGGAAATATTTAAATTTTTATTATTCGACTACTGATTCTATAGAATTTTTATTTTTAAAGAAATTAATTTCAAAATAAAGTAAATCTTTCCGAAGGTACGTCGATTACTTGTTCCTGAATGGACAGGTATGATTTCCAGGTAATGGCGTTTTACGACGAGCCACAGTGGGCTGTGACAGGAGACACATTTCCAGTAGGCTGTTTGTGGGGAGACTCGGTGGTGTATCGAGAAACGAGTTTCAATGAAAACCCCGACCGAAATAATCCTGCTTACAAGTAAGTATATACAGGTCGTCGACAACATGCTTTCTATCTTACGTGAATCTTATCATTTAGATTCTGAATATTTCTTCCTTTAACCATTGTTTTGGAAAGCATACTTTTCTGAATAAAAAATAATACAATGATTCAGTTTATTGGTAAAAGCTGTTCTGGAGGATTATTTAAATTCTTAATTATTTAAAATATTTAAACATATATATATCGTAATTATTAAAATAAATAATTAATTAAATTGCCTCACGTTGTGGAACCAAAAATGTAATGATTACAAATAAAGGTTAATTAAAGGAATTATTTAACAAAATGATTACAATAAAAACTTTTAATTTGCCTAAGATTAATTTAACAGGTGTTCATTTAATTTTTTACAAATGATTTTCCTAGGTTGGCACGCCGAATTCAATAATTTCAAAATTAACAAACAAATATTTTTTATTTATAATTGGTGGCGTTCAAAGTAAAATAAATCTTTTATATTTCACAAACAATCAAATTTAATAACTCTTCTTCTCAGGGTCTTTACTGGGTTTGATAAGTAAGAACAATCAAAAATTATAAATTAAATAATTAACAATTCAACCAAACTGAAACGAACGGAATACGAAATCTAACAAAATGAAAAGAACGAAATCTGACTAATACCCTTAATTACCGTTTACAGAATTTAATTAGTTTGGTTTGTACTTACAAATGTCTTGCTGGTACCAGACTTAGTTTTCGGAGCTTGGGACACAATTCACTAAAAAGGCCTTTAATCACTGATTCTACACATCATAGTCAAAACACACGGTAGTAGATCTTGTATTATTCCTCCGGGATCTCGATCAGCCGTACCTCCGGTCAACAGTCGGACGTATTATTTCACAATGTTTGCGGGAAAATGTTATTTCGGTACTCGTATGTATCTGGACGTGGCGCTAAACTTTTTGTTTCAGCTTTGCGGTTTTTGTAACGTGTCTCTCCGTCGAGACCTTTTCACTTGGATTTTTAAAACATATAAGCCTCTCAGTTGAATTTATAAGCTATTCGTACTCTTCAAGTTTGCTCCCTTTCTCGACCACAATATTCGCTGCCAGACCCGCGCTAGCAACTCATCAAAGCCGCCGACACATTGTTGTCTGGTGAAGAATTTGTACCGCTAACAATCCACTTTATATATATATATATATATAGGTAACGTTTAATTTTTTATCTTAAGTAAAAATCGACGGAAAAACATCATGATAGAGATGATGGTTCAATGATTAAGCATCACGTTTAATGTTTAGAAGATTCTTTTACGAGAATAAAAAGGAGAAGACAAAAAAATTGGAAGCTACTTTGAACTTGTAAATTAACATCGACCAGACAGTGAACGATGAGAGCCAATACGTTCCTTCAGCGCGGTTAAAATTAGAAGGCAACTGGTTGTTATTAACCGCGAGCTGTGACATTAATTCTTCAGTAAGAACGATCAACATTAACGGCGGTGTAAAGAGCGTTGCCGAACAATCACAGAGTATACTACAGCATGGTACGTGGAAACAGCGCCTCCCTTGTCCTCGGAAACCCGAAGTGCCTTCTAATTTTAATCCCATTATATTCTCAATGTACTTTAATGGCAACCTTCCCTTGATAAGTCTCGCAAGTTCCACATCATCAGACGCTGGCTCATGGGGGTTTATGGTGAGAGCTGTCGATTAAAAGTTTGCTCCTGACACATTAAAATAAAACACAATTTACAGTAAATACATACAGCCATGCAAACAAACTCATCCGTATCTTCAAGATTTGTGGCATAATTCCCTCCGAAATTTTCTTGTAAGACACGACATATTCTTCCATCAAATTCAGCAGTATATGTCCCAGGAGAATATCGACGTTCAGGTTTTTTCCCCCGGAAATAGGTGACTGGAGGGTAATCAATGGTGTGTCCGTTCCCCTATAACAGCATAGGAAGGGGCGGAAAGTGGGAATACCTGGATTGTCTATAGGCGGGATTTGGAGGCCGCTGGCCACTTGGACCAATGAGAGCAGAGTACCATTGCCAATTGTCTGCGATCCTGGTGCATATATCCCTCAAACTTGTCACAGTTTATGGAAAGCTTTATTTACTATGGTTAAGAACCAGAGATTTTAAAAAGGTCACACCACTAGTGATATTTTCTTCGACAAGCTGTTGGTCTCAATTACAGTTCGGTTGAAGGTGAAGTCCTCGGGTCAATCAGCCAACCAAAATGTATAATTATGGTCCGATCGTGAGGTGACGTTTGTGGGATAAAATTTTGACACACAGGTTGGGTCACGGACTCCAAAGCCCATCTCATAACATCTCAATGCCATCAAACAAAGATTTATAATAATTTATAAATTCTATTATTCTTTTATTGAGGTAACACAATCTACATTAATATCGCTCTTTGTTTATAGCACCAAATATGGTATGTACGAGCCACACTGTGGACTTGACAATCTGGTGATGTCGTGGGGTCACGATGAGTACATGTACCAGGTGCTGAAGCACAACGGAACGACACTCCCAGAACAAGCTCTTCGTATGATTCGCTTCCACTCATTCTATCCGTGGCACACAGGTGGCGACTACAGGCATCTCTGCAACGAAAAGGATAAGGACACGCTCAGATGGGTCATGGAGTTTAAGTAAGTAGCTTACACGTGCTTTCGATATGCTCGATTTATAATAATGAACTGAACGGGAAGCATTTAAACATTTTTCTTATAAATGTTTTTTTCTTATACATAACCAGAAAAAAATCTAATTAATAGAGGAAATGGAAGAAAATGGATTCTTGCTAAACGGAAGTCCTTTAGAGTCAGCTACGATGGATTTAGTACGCTTATTTAGTTTAGAATTTAACAAATTTTGAACCCTTTCTTCCTCTTAGACAATGCGAAACCCTATCAAAACGGCACTACTCTGTTTGAATGACATCTAAAACAATTGAGCCTATTCGCGGTCACGCCACGGCGTTCGTTAGTGTTCAAGTATTTTTCTTTAATTATTCTGATATAAAATCCGGTTAAATTGTCAGGTGACAATTCTCGGGTGACGGAATTTGAGACCTGTTCAGTCCTTCATATGATTCAAATTCAGATTTCTGAAAACTATACACATTGTTGAGACACCAGAAAATGAAGACGCTTTGAACGAAATAGTAAACTATCTTTAAGAAAATTGGCCTTTTTCTCATTACCTAGGGAAAATTTTCGGGAATAATTGATGAGGTAGTAATGAAGAACACAAATTTCTATTAAAAACTTGTGAAGAATGAATAAACCTTTTCTGAAGAGGAATCTGTCAATTGTAGTGTATATGATTTGATACGTTATATCAATGATGAGGCTTTGTTTGAAGTGTTGATTTTTAATAAAAAAAAGTAACGCTTTAAAAAAAAAGATTGTAATACTATGGCCTCTACAGTGTAAGGACAATAATGGAGGATGATTTCGGAATTGTGGCCAGTAGGCTCGGCACCGCCCCACTTCAGTTTCTCCCATTCACCAACCGTTAGTGTGATGGCCGATGCAACTGGATTTTGGACTTATTGTAAATCCAAATATTCATCCTGTCATACCACATATCAGTTTGTTTTTCCTCCCATTCACTCTCAATTTTTTGAAGTGACACCGCTCCATTTGGACGTTTGGATGTATGGAGTGATCGGGAATGGCCGGACTTAAAAACAATCAATTAAAAATATATTTTAAGTCTTTTGGTAATTTAGACTATCAGAAAACAGTGCCTGGTGGGGCAAAATGGATACAATTAAATCGATAACCGGCACCATGTCGATTGCGGATCTTGTACTCTTCATAAAGAATTGTCCGGCGTTGGTGGGGGTTTTAGTAATCTTCCGTCCTACGCCCTTTGCAATAAAATAATTATATGGTATAATTGTCAGCTCAGATAGGTTTGGATTGTAGAACGTAGTAAAATTATCTTTGACCTAGAACTGTCTTCATTTCTCCACAACACAATAAATCTTATCGTGAATAGGCTCATACGGACTATAATTGCCCATCTCAAGAGATGCAACTTAGACCTATAATGATTTAAAGTTGATGTTTCTACTGCATTTTTTTGTCACAAACAAAGACGATTCATTCTATTTTCCATTGATTACTTTATAATATCATAATTAATCTCGATTCAGTAATATTCATGCGTATATTCCGAATTTTATGGTGTGTGGTCAAGAAGTGTAGTGTTAATAGAAAAAGGTATTTATAATTATATTTATCTGAATTTTTATACTTAATGAAATAACATAAGAGAATTAGTCAGAAGTTTATTAAGATCAAGTTAAAACTTTACAACGCATTGTTCCTAAATTTTGAGACCTCTTCAGGTGAACTAGTAATCTGCTTCACAGAAATTAGTGAATTTATTTTAAGTGGTGCCTTTTGTACAAACATCACGGTTTATTTAAATTTTACATCTGAAGAAGTCTCAAAATTTCGTAACGAAACGTTATTTTTTACAGTGTTTTAAATTGATCTTAATAAACTTCTGACAACTTGCCTGGATGCTATTTTATTAAAAAAATATTTACTTAAATATTTTCCTTGTATTTGTGACGGAATATTTCTGTGCTTCTAGCAAATACGACCTCTACACCAAAAGCGACGAATTTCCTGACGTAGACGCTCTAAGGCCGTATTATCAGTCTCTGATTGACAAATATCTTCCAAGTGTTCTACATTGGTAAGGTTAAAGGTCGCGGATGTCAGATTGAAGTGATCCTAATTTCAACAGAAACATGAGTCACAATTTCGTATGATTGGGTGTTAAAATGTAAAAATGTAAAAAAAAAAAATTGATAGGATTTCTGAAAATGGAGTACGTTGTGCCTGATTCCTGTATTTCCTTCATTTTGTACATAAAACTTTCTATTTAAGTTAGCAATGAGTTAGTAATTTGATAAAAAGTGCGAAATAGATTGTCATTAAATATATATCTTGTTGAATAAGTATTAATTTATTTTTAAAACATAAGCCCGAAGAACAATGATGAAAATTTTAAAAAAAATTATATCTAAACCAAACACTGTCCAATAACACACCTGATCATTTCCCCATGTTATAAAATTTTTAACTTAGTTCGAAAAGGAATGCGTTTCAAACGTTGTGAATTTAAGGTAAGTCAGTATTAAAATCGATTCAGGATTCAGTACTCAACCTTTTGTTTTCAGTGAGAAATATATGGGCAACGTTTATCCTGAATAATTTGTTAATGCTTTTGGTTATGAGGGCGATGAGAAAGAAAATTGAGTACACGTCCTTGGACTTCTACGAATTATAACGACATATATGGCTATTGTATTGTTTGGTCTACATGTCAGACGTGATTGTTAATAGTCGCAATGTTTGCAACTCCTTGCGTGAATTGTTCTCTGGAAGGCCGTCGCCGACGATAAATCTGCGAGCCTTATTTATCTCGACAGAGCAGTTAGAACAAGTGGCGTCAATTGTAAAGAGCGTCCTTGTGAGTTCCGCTTGCAATTGTACGCGTGACCTGCATCCAGCTTCAGATGGAAAGGAACTGCATTCTCTCACACAACGTGGTCGTTGCGGAAATGACCTCATCGCCAGACTGCAATTCATTGAACAAAGCTGCCACTTAGTTTCAGAAATACAAAGCTTTGCATAACAACCAATACGACAAACCGTAACAATTGCACTATTACTGTAAATAAGTAACTATTCGATATGCAAAATATGAAGGCAATAACTAAAAGTACAGACTAAAATTCTGTAAAGAACTTTGCGGAAAAACGAAATGAATTAATATATTTCTTATTTTCGTTAAGTAAAATTAGATTACAACACACGGGTCATCTCTGCAATAAAATAAAAATCTTCATCAGAGTCCAAACATAAAACCAAAATAAAATTGAACCGTAGTCCAAAATTTATCTAAAGTGTCTTTTAGTAATATTATTCAATTCATTTATCGGGACATGGTATTTTTCTTATGTAATTAATAAAGTTACAATACTAAAATCCCTAAAGAAATTAGGTTACATTTTCGTAGAGAACATAATATTTACATCACATCAGTTTATTAGGCTCAATATACGATTAGTTAATAATATATTCGGAAATAAATAAATATATTGCTCTACGGCCTTTGAGAGTATCTTAAATTCGCTTTTAATTTTTTTAATATTCGTGATAAAAATACAATTGTAATTTTTTCACCAGTATTTAATAATTGCGTCCCTATATTTATTTCAAAGATTTTGAATTAAACTACTCTGCAGTAAAATATTAAATATTAATTGAATACCATTTATGATGTTATCTAATACTACGACTAAATTATAAATTATTACGGAGAAATATATACTCGTATAAAAGATAATTCTATCCCACGACACAATAATTTAATGTTTGATTAAAAAAATTACTTGACGTCTCGTTACTTTGCTGATGCTTGTCGAAACGTAATACATTATTATGTTGGACCTGTCTCCAATGTCCTTTAAGTAACAAATTTGGGGACAACAATGATAGCTAATTATATAATTCACACTAGCGCTCTCTCATGTTTATCATCATTTTCTTTTTAAAAAATTTAAATTGGGCGTCTTCGAGGGCTATTCTCTCGCAGGCAGTACCTTTTCCTCTCTCCGTTTTTGAACTAAGGTTCCCACAAGCCGAGGCACCTCGGCCTGTTTTGAGAGGTGTATGTTCCGGGGTCACAGACCTTGGGCATACGGTAAGAGCTGTTCACTGTTTCCAGTGGAACAGTCGGCCAGCTGCCTCCTAAATTGGTCGAAGTACGGAGAAAGAAATGCTGCGACCCCACAGCAAACTCTACTCCCGCTGTCGGAAGGGCAATGCCCAACCTACCTGATGCAGGTTTTTCTAGGGTTTTCCCTGCATTACTTTTAGGCGAATGCCTATTGAATCCTTAAACTATAACCCGGGGGCCCTTAGTTAACCCTTGGCTACCTTCCTCTACCCTTCCGCATCCCCCCTTTCAAATCCCTTCCTATGATATTAAAGGGGAGTTGCCACCATGTGGATTACCCTCATGTAGCCTGTTACCAAAAAAAAATGCTGTTAGCAGTGAAGGCTCGTGAGTTATTTAGGTTATGTACTACATCAGTTCAAGCAAGAATAACGATTTTTACGTGAATAAATATGTAAAATACGTATAATACTACGACATAACGATAACGTTACAAATACTTTGAGACAAATGTATCCATCCGTAATATGTTACATTTCTAATTCCGTGTATGCAAATCGCAATAGTATACAATTTTTAAAAGCGGAAAAATTTAGAGCCATGTGAACACATATAAAGCGCAGGTATTTTTCGTACACATTTTAAATAATGACAATTTTATTAACAATCCACGTATGCTGAAATGAGGTAGATTGTCCAGAATTACGGTCAGTGCAGCGGGTGGACAAACGGAATGCTGTGCATGCGTATTTCTATTCCAGGCAGGTTTTTCTGTTCAGTACAGAGATAGTCAGCTGGCTGCTGTAGCGAGAGAGCGACTGCGCGGCACTTTAAAGTATTAGAAATCGAAGCAGGAATTTATTTTGATCTAAAAGCTAACTTTTACGGTAATAAACGTGCGCAGTATTGTTTTTTTCTGTAAAAGCTCTCAGATAGTACAGTAATAGAACGAATTAGTTACTTAATTTTGCGCTTTACAATAAAGATTAACAGCTTTCAGAAATTTCTTCAACAATGGCGATATTCTGATCTGATTTATTGATGAGGAAGAATACGTCATTCTTCGACCACGTGTTACCACAGAATCTCAGCAAATTTTTCTGAACCTGCTAAATTTGAACGAAGAGTATACTATGTTAACGTGTCTCAAGGCTATATTCCTTGGAGGAGCAATGAAACTGAACGAAGAGTAAATCAGGCAGAGTATATTTCAAGTTAAACCCACTTAACAGTGATTGTGTTCGTCTGCGCAAACAATCCCGGTTAGTAAACAAGGTAACAGTAGACGTGGAGCGAACTTTTTTCATAACATCGTTATCTTATCACACATTGATATAACACGAATTCAGTTTTTTCTCTAAACATTAAAGATAGCTATGAAGAATGTGATGTTGCCTCATAGTAATATATTTATGTAACGTAGACATATTCATGAGGTAAAGGAAACTATGGTGAATCAAACCTATCCGATATAGGAAAACGATTTAGCTACTCGAAAGTTCGTTTGTAGTTGTTTATACTGTCACGTTTAATAAAAAATCATGCTACTAACCTAATAGTAAAAAAAACCCTAGGAGACTACTCAGTTTAGCGACATACGAGGAGATACTTGCACTCTAGGAAAAATTTAGAACACGTTTCTCTGTAAAATATTTGATATTATGATTAATGTAGAAAAGTCCTTGGGATTCAGCGATGGTCTTCCGTTTCTAATAAGGAGTCTTACATGTTTTCTTAATTCGCGTATATAATATATTGTGATGGGTCTCGCTGATTTTGTTGGGCGTTCCGAATTTGTTTTGGGACGATTTGGGTGGTTGGCGTCGAATCAGCAGTTAGATAAAAACAACGAAATCCTTAGAAAAAGAACAATACATAATTCCTTTCATAAACACACATTCCACAAATAGTACAACACAATAGTCACTCATGCCTCGCCACTGCTTTTATGTGTTGTCATACCTAACAGGAATAAGGTGTTCCATAAGGTATAGAATTGAGTATTATCAATAGATTGTTTGCTCACTCTATTACACAGTGCTTGAAAGGTAAGGGAAAAGACAGAGGACTGGTTTATCTTTATATAATAATGCCATTGGAGAAATAAAGGAATGGTTTTAACATAGACCCAAGGCACTAAGATCTGGGCTGTATGAAATGGTAGTACACAGGGAATTGACATGTCTTATGACTTACTACCACCATGTTAAGATTTTAAATTTAACAAAAATTTAATTGAGAGATATTGCTAGATGTTTTACACTTTTTTATTTGGGAGAAGTAGGTAAACTGAAATAGAAAGTAGGTAAACCAAATTTAGACCAAGTAATAAAGGCAACGGATTCAGGAATAATAAGCAGAATGAGAATGTGCCATGGTAAAGGGAAGAAGGAGTGACAGACAGATATTTTTAACAGTAAACTAATCTGTTCTTCTTCAGGGAGTAATAAACATCAATTCAGAGTGTAAGACAGAGAAACTGCATCAGTCAGAAATAAAAGGCAAAGGCATCTTCCATCATCAACTAAACTGAGCTGAACGAAAATGGTCCATGGCTGTGCAACTCTGAGTTGAAAAGTCACAGAAAAGTTGTATAATGTTCAAACTTTCCATCTATCACTACATTCTGTCTGAACTTGTTGCAGACTTTCCCTGATTTGTTTCTTCATAACTCACATCACTTGGTCTAAATATTCTTTCCATAATAATTGCTTCACTCTCCATTCGTACAATAAAAATCTGAGCAATCTCTATATTAGTAGTATTATGTTGGAACAGGGTTGGAAGATACCAGAGATGATTGTTTTTTCGCTTGACTAAATCTATACAGTTCTGAGTCAATGGAAGATGATATGTGGAGGATTTTTTCAGTTGTTTCTGGGTGAGAAGTTTGAAGGGAGATGAAACTAAGTATTGTAACACAACATCTGTTAACATAACTATGCAAATTTTGGTGATCTTGGAGAGGTATAAAATGGAAACAACCGGTTTTTAAAAGCTTCCAACTCAATAAGTTCTTTTAAAAACACTTTATGGACCACTGAAGAGGAGGTCTTGTCAGATAGGGACTGAAAATCACACTTAATTTGGTATTTGCAGTTTGTGTCTGGGATATAAAATCTGTAATACAGGGGAAGCTTTGTAGATGGTGGTTTAAGGAGTTGAGTTTTATAAATGAAATATGAGATGAGATCTGGGTTATATAGAAGATTTTGGGTCAAATGTAAGATCTACTAGACAATTATGGATCTCACTGCTAAACCTTAAGGTAAGAGTTGTTGAAATGATATCCTTGCTGAGATCTGTGAGGCCATTATCATTGTGGCTTTTGAAGAGAATTGCAAACACCTGTCTGTACGTAGGAAATATTCTAAAGAAATTTTTTATTAAGTTTAATATGCTTGTCAGGCAATGCTTACAAGTGATGTGAGGTATTTGTGGGGGAAAGGTTTTGGAACTGAGAAAGTTTCTCTACATTGAACAAAAGTGAATGATAAGGTGTACTATATTGTTTATTATTGTAGAAAATTGCTATGTCTGTGCCATATTACATATATTATCCTTGGTTACAAACATCCAAAATAAGCATTATTATAACTATTCATGAACCTTATGTGGAAATCAAGTTTTAATGATCACATAACTCCTGTTTTGAAAACTTGAAACTTTCCTATTTATTCCTAATTATCCATCAGAGAAAATTTTTTCACACCAATTGACAGAGCCCTATATAAAAAGAAAACCTTGTCTACCAGTAGTTACTCTCAGTCAGGAATTTTCTGTGGGGCTAATAGCCATAACTTATTATACTGTACTAACAATTACAGTTATTTGAAAAAGTGACGGGATGTAATAAACACACAAATGTTTTAAAATTACAAATTTAGGTTGTAGATATAAGATACATTGTCATAGAGGATAAATTTTCAGTGGATTAAATCAAAACATTAGTTTCCTTTATTTCCAGTCATATCCTTTTCATATAATTCTTTAGTTACATTATGTTTTATTCTAAATATTGATGTGTATTCTAAACATTGCTAGCAGGATTTGCTCAATGCAATTGATTATATATATCTATTAATTAACACCTGCCACACTTTCAACACTTATTAAACCATTTTGTATTGATGTCTTGAAATATTCAAATACAAAGTGGCAATCAAAATCACTTTATGATTTTAATGATGGGTTGACACAGAAGTTATTTTTGCCTCTAATGTAGATATTTTTCTGAGAAAAGACAGGCCAATTAATTAAAAGTGATACAAAATAATACTGTATGAAACAAATTAATTCAATTTGGGTATAAGAGACCTTAAATACTAATTTAAATGGCACGATGTTCAATAAAATGATAGAATATACAAATATTTTATTAAGTTTTAAAATTCAAGGCTTTTATTAGTAAATAAACACTCTACTTGCATAGTAAATATCTTGGAAACTAAATTTCAGACACAAAATGCTATTTTATAGTATGAAAGCAAATTCCTTTCTATATTATACTTGAAATGTTGGAAAAGGGAAGTAATCATTTAATTAAAATGTATATATTATTTTGAAAACAAAAGTAATAAATGACAATTAATTGTTTTCTGTTTAAATGAATACACAATGTTACATGTCTTCAATAATTTTAACAGATGTTAATTTTAGAAACAAGAACTGAGACTTTATGATTTTGTTTATTACATTTATTGTTAGTCACAAGATTGAAACATTATCTCAACAAAAAGTTCAATTATAACCAGCTATTTATTTAGGTACAATACAAATGGAATTATTTTTTTATTTTACTCTAAATTTTAAAGTATTGAAATATAAAACAATTTGAGTAATGAAATAAAATTTAAACACTTAATCGGATGAACAAATTGCTATAATTGAAGACATATGGAAAATTTCTCTAAATGCAACAGGAACATTTAACTTTGGGGGCCTAGGGGACTATTTCAAATTGTTCAAACAACACTATAGAAATGTTTTATAAAATCTTTGTCTTCATGTTTTTCTTTTTAACTGATTTTAAATTATTAATAGTTTCTTGAATTGAAGAAGTTGAAAATATGTTTTCAGTTTTGAGAAGACAATTTTAAAAATACTTGAAAATTGCAGGGCGTTTAGAGACAGCTTGAATTGGAGAGAAAGATTTGAAATTATTTTTCAGAATAAGGGGAAGAATTTGAACAGCGAGAGGCGACACATTTACCTCTAGCATAACTTCGGATTAATCCACAAAGACAGTGCTCAATATGCAGCCTTATAAACCTTAGAAGATCATCAAAAACCATTGATGAGCTATATATAGATACTGCTCCAGAAGTTAAAAACAGCACACCGTTTGTAAAATAATTGGCTTTGCTTTATTTATAATTTAAAGTGTATTTCATATCCTTTAGCAATTTGACAATTGCTACCTTATTGAAAATTCTATATGAAAGTTCTAAAATTTTAATTTATCAATCACAAAGTTTTAAAATTATTCTGTATTGTATTAAAAATAGGGTAAATGTGTATAGGTCGCGAAAAATAGAATGGCGTGTAGAAGAATGGAGATGGTGGGGTGGGGAGTATTGTCACCAGACAGGAACTGCCTCTTGGAGCAACTCCACTATGTCTTAAAAACATTCATTAGATTCAGACACCGACAAGGTCTCTGTACTTATCGTCTCTCAACTTTAACGAGTTATTTGACGTACATCATCTCCTGAACTGAATACAATTTATTTACTTGTTTTGAGAGTAGTTGCCGTAACAAGTGTTCGCATAAAAGTGAGCTCCGGTCCACACCAACTACAATTACAGTGCAATTACCACTGCACATCGCATTTTGACGCAACGAGCTTTTTCTTTCCAGCTATTGCTTTACTGGCGACTACAATGGCTTTAGTATTGGTTAGGCACAAAGTATTATAACTGAATGATTTTTAATATATTATTTTCATACGAGTACCGTGTCCCAATAAAAATACTTGAGACTGTTTAAGAAAAGTATTTCTCCTTAGAAATTACATTTTATGAACACGAGAAAGAACTTGACAATTCAGTGGAAATTAAAAAAGGAGCAGTCATGATAATGTTTACATAAGGATAAAATTGGTCGTTAAAGAATACAGAAGAATATGCTTATTATTACACTAAATCTTTGTTTTTATGGGAGGTTAAGAGAACAACTGTTTCTTTGTCAGGTGTCTCGTAACTTTACTGAAGAAACAATAACAGACAGCATGGTTGATAAACTGGGAAAACCATTAAACTTGTCAGGAGTTTACCGTTGAACTAAATTGAGGAGCCATCAGGTATCTAAACACAGTTTTATACTGTTTCCCTCCATTTATGTTTCTGTCCTAACATTTTCTTCTCACACGGAAATACAACAATAACTGATTCTAAATAATTAGAGAGCAGAATACTCCTGCCATCGAAAGGGCGTCAGATAAGTAGCAAGAGTCTGACCTACACGATACACGGGTTTGTCCCGAAGAATGTCGTGTAGGATCCTTAAACTATAACTCGGGGGCCATAGTTAGCCCTTGGATACCTTCCTGTAACCCACCGCATCCCCACTTTCAAATCTCTTCCTATGCTATTAAAGGGAAGTTGCCACCATGTGGATTACCCTCATGTAAAAAAATGGGGTGGGAAAGGGCGGGTTAATTACATGCTTATTTTATTATAGGCTATCGCAAATAGTTCTACCGTCACATTTACAACCACTCTGATCAACTGTCATTTGCAATTATTAAAATTCCTAGACGTAGCTAACTTTTTCTATAAAATGTGTCCCCATGAACATTTAATACTCCGGATACAACAAATCTGTAAAATATTTTTATTTTTTAAGATGTGCTTTTCTTTAACTGGTCCGATGCTGAGTTGAGCTCTTTCTACCGATAGCAACCCGTTTATACGTTATAACCTAATCTCTATTTTTATACTTTTTCTGTCTCCGTGTTAATTATTATTATTAAACTTATAATCTTTCATTCCACTTTCTTTTAAAAAAGCATACATTACCTCTCAATACATTTAGTAAATTAAAAGGCGATTTTGTTATTTTCATGTTTGATTGTGGTATTCAACTTTTGTTATGTTTTCTTTAGGCTTCCTGCTTTGGAAATTCTCTCGATCCGTTATAGTCTACAAATGTTAAATGAATTGATTGAATTGAATTTTTGTAGAATTTTTTCGTGTCCGAACTTGTCTGGTCATTGTACGAAACGTAATTAGCAAACGTAGACTCTGTCATCAATGGCGTTCTTTTAAGTCAAGAAGGTGCCCAAAATAAGTAGGAACATCTGGCAACGTATGACCGCTCTAGGACGTTTCGGCGGGGCCATTTTGGCTCTGGAACGTTTTCTGCGGGGCCATTTTGGCGCTCGGACGTTTGGACGCAGGGGTGTTTACCGCGATAAATGGCAATTTCTTTGAGACATAAGTCGGACTTTTTTTCTAATTTACCGATGCAGGATATATTTCCTAACTTTTAGATCCATCTGAGCCAAATAGTAAAAATATCCTGTTACAGACCTGGATTTAAACTAACCGTATAACAATGACCGGGTTTATTCCTTGAAAGTCTGGGTGATCACGTAGTTGGCTTTTGTTCCAATCCTTTATAATATATATTATATATAATATCTTTCAGGAATGTCAGATAATTTTCAATATTGAAATTATATTATTTATATATATTATATTGTGTAAAATTTAAAATAAGTTCGTTTAAATGAAATACATTATTTGTAAAGAATTTTTCAGTTTTGCCATTATATATATATATATATATATTGTAATGTCTGTTAAGTGAGGCATTGTTTGTGATTGATAGTCTGGACTGTTGGAGGGGCATTTTGTAACGGGTTTATTTAGGTTTAAGTTTTTCTTCGTTCTGGGGACTGCTGGGTGTGTGGTCTTGAGAAACCGTGCACGTGCGTGTGGGGGTGGAAAAGACAACCAGAGTGATTGCGGGTCCTGTCTCGATTGTCGGCTTGACATGACAGAGTAGTTAGCCATTTGTTGACTACGGAACTGCGGCTGCATGATATAAATCGTGTGATAATGGAAGAATCTGTCAACTGGCATTTTCGACGAAGTTTTCGTAAGAGACAGGGAGTATATAAGGGAGGAGATAAGCTTTTGAGGGTCAGTTGTGCTGCGATCACCGAGAATGGAGGATGTTGTTAAGAGAGACATTGTTTAAGAAGAAGAGTCGTCGAAAGATTGCAGTTTAAAGTCGCAGCCAAAGCATAGGAGAGAGGACTTGTTAAATTTACAGTAAACCTGTAGTCGTCGAAGCAGAGCAGAGCAAGTCGTCGAGATACCACTAACTTTCTTTTTCAAACCAACAGTATTTAGTAGAATCTGTGAGTTTAATAGAAGCTGTGAAAACCCCACCACTGTGTTCGAAAGGTAAAAGGATCCTGGGCAGCCGTAAGTAGCAAGAGAAAAGTAAAATGATTTTTGTAAACCGACTTAAAAGATAATGTCAGATATCGTTCTTTAGTGTTGATAAAATAAACTGTTTAAATTTAAAATCCATCTTGTAGAATAAGTTCGTCGATAATTAATTTCGTCTATGTCTAGACGAATAAATATTTCAATTTAAATTAAATCTAAATTTTGAGTTCTTTGATTATGTTTAAATGTTCTGCCGTTATCAAACCCAGTTAAGACCTTTGAGAGATTGTGATATGTTTTTAAAATTGTATAATTGTTTCAAGTATTGCTAAATAAAATTTTGTTTGTTTTAAAGTTAATAATTGTTCATTTAAAAGCCCATCATATTTAATTATTACATTTTGGCTACCACAACGTGGG